>CM047806.1:134518083-135021943 GCA_026214975.1 Gentiana macrophylla
ATGCACATGGAGGTCTTCATGGATGACTTCGATCACGGCGATAGCTTTGATGAAATCTTAAAAAACCTAGATATGGTACTCCAACGGTGTGTTGAGAAAATCTGTGCTTAAGCGGGAAAATGCCATTTTCTAGTAGGCCGAAGGAATCGTTTTGGGACATAAGGTGTCCAATCTTTGGTATTCAAATTGATAAGGCTAAGGTCGAAGCCATTGAAAGGATGGCGTACCACTAAGACAAGTGAAAGAGGTACGAGGTTTCTAGGTCATGTTGGCTTCTACAGGCGTTTCATTAAAGATTTTTCTACCATCGCCAAGCCTTTATCAAATCTTTTGAAAGATGATGTAGATTTCTTGTTCGATGCGAAGTGCAAAGAAGCTTTCAATTGTGCTGAAGACAAGCTTATCGCGGTCCCTATTTTAGTTGCACTGATTGGACCAAGCCTTTCGAAATGATGTGCGATGCCTTCTAATTACGCCGTGAGCGCAGCTTTAGTCAAAGAGTTGATAAAGGTTCCAGCCCATTTATTATGCGAGCCGCTTTGACCTTGAACCCGGCTCGGCAATTATACCACAACCGAGAAGGAATTTTAGTATTGTTTTTGCCATTGACAAGTTTCAGAAGTTATCTTCTAGGGTCTCAAGTTGTTGTTTGGACCGACCATGCAGCCTTATGCTTACCTTATGGACAAAGCAGATGCAAAACCAAGGTTACTTGATGGATTACGATTTTACAAGAGTTTGACCTTGTGATAAAAGATAAGAAAGGTAGTGAGAATATTGTGGCTGATCATTTATCTCGCTTAGTAAATGAGGGTGCAGAGAATCACAATGATATAGGCATTGATTTTCCAACCGAGCAATTGATGAAGCTTTGAAACGGTTAGGCGTGGTATGCCGACTACGTCAACTATTTAGCGAGTGGTCATTTGGAGGACATGACGATCGGACGAGAAGAAAAGTTCTTTCGATCTTAAATATCTCGTCTGGGAAGATCCTTATTTGTTCGGGGTTTGTAAAGACGTATTGCTTCGACGGTGTGTTCTAAGCATGATCGATTAGGATATCCTAGAACAATGCCATAAGCGGTCTCTACCGGAGGTCACTATGGAACACCAAAGACGGTTGCGAGATCCTTCAAGCTGGATTCTACTTGGCCGACTACTGTTTAAGGATGCAAGCCTTTTGTAAAGGTTGTGATAGGTGCCGTAGAACCGGACGGCAGAGTAGTAGGATGGAAATGCCACTTAAGCCCATTCTTGAATGCGAAGTTTTCGACGTTTGGGGCATAGATTTTATGGGACCCTTTCCATCTTCGTGCGGTAATAAATATATCCTCGTCAGGTCGACTATGTTTCCTAGTGGGTTGAAGCCATAGCTACCCAAACTAATGATCATAAAGTCGTGAAGAAATTCTTGCAAAGAATATCTTTTACGGATTCGGCCGTCGAGAGCACTCATTAGTGATGAAGGTACCCATTTTTGCAATGCGCCGCTTGATAAAATCTCTGAAAGATATGGTGTCAAACACAAAGTTGGTACACCATATCATCCCTGAACCAGTGGCCAAGTCGAGGTAAGCAACCAGAGTTTGAAAAGAATTTAGAGAAGACCGTGAACAATAATCGATCTAATTGAGTCTTAAGTTGGATGACGCGTTGTGGGCTTATCGCATCGCATTTAAACCCCGATGGGCACGCCACCCTTCCAAATGGTCTATGGCAAAGCTTGTCATTTACAGTCGAACTTGAACACAGAGCTTTACGGGCAATTAAATTCTTGAATTTCGTGATAGCCAACTCTGTAGGGAGAAAGCGGTTATTCTGATTGAACGAAAGCTCGACGATTAATCTGGACTCAGAGCATACGAGAATGCTAAGCTTAGCAAAGAAAGAACAAAGATACTCCATGACGCTAAGATCAAGGACCGAGAATTCAAAGTTGGTGAAATGGCTTTACTACTATAATACTAGACTTCACCTGCTTCCGGTAAACTCAAGTCTAGATGGTGCGGTCCTTTGAGATTCTCGAGGTTAATCCAAGTGGAGTAATTACTTTGAACGGGTATGGTAATCAAGCTTTTAAAGTGAATGGCCATCGACTTAAGAAATATTTTGGGCAACCAAAGGAGAAGCTGAGACTCTTTATTTCCAAAGAAGGGATGAGAATACTGATGTCCCTGATTTGTGAAGAGATTCCATCTTATTTCTTTGAGACACATGATGACATTCCTACGCTTTACTGTGAGGAACCTTCTCCGAGACTCCCGAGCATGTTAGCACACTTCAACCTACAGCGTATCATCCGCAAGAACCACGAAGAAGAGAGTCGGTGTAGTTTGGAGAGAAAAGTTTAATGATCTTATAGACACACTTGACTTGTTGTTGTGGTGAAAATCATTTCCGCCCATGATGATCCCGATTACGATCATCGAGGTGGCGGTAGTCAAACCAAAGTGGCCCGATCCGGGTTGATTCTTGAACTTTGTGTCAAGCTATTGACATTAAAGAAGCGCTCTGAGAGGCAACCTAGTTTTCTTTGTTTGTTTTTCTTTTCTTAGGTTGTTTTATTGTTTTAGAAATAATACTTTAGTTGATTATGTGTTGATGGTTATTCCTCCTACATTCATTGTAAGTGTTTTGTGTTATGTGTTGCTCATATACCCGTGTACCCGAGATTATATGGTATGTCGAGTGTGGCGAGATACTTTTGAAAGCGGTGTCACAAGCTTTTATGTCCGAGTGTTGTCTATTCGAGTTGTAAGTGGTGCGTTCATGCTCCGGCTGACCTCTGCCAACTTTCATCCGACAACCATTTGTTGAAACCAAATAAGTTTTCTTTTTCTTTATTACACATTACGAGGACATAATGTGATTTAAGTGTGGAGGGTAAATTGGGTATGTTTTTATGCTATATCCTTTGAAATATGAGTGAATGTTAAATTTCCACTAAATTTAAATTTTTGTGAATATTTTTGTGAATCTCGAGCATATGATTGAAACTAAATGCTTGCTAGTTGTAGTTTTCTAACGATGATAGTATATGACTTAGTGAGATAATTATAGCATGTCTTTACTTTCATGGAGCTAGTATTCATTTCACACTCCACGAAAGCCTTTGATTTTGAAGCAAGATTTTTGAACTATATCCTTTCATTGTTTTAGTGATTTATCTTAGAGGGTCGAAGATAAGTAACACCTTAGTTAGCCCGTGCAGCTTGTGAATATCATAAAGTTTGAATGTGATAAGTGAGATGTAACGTATGTCTTAAAAAAGAATGAATAAGCAATCATAATAAATACGTTTGTCGGAAGCTAGTCGATGATTGGAGTGAGGTAGTGGTATTATCTCGAAATGTCCTATACCACTATGATGACTAAAAGCTCACACGCAGTTAGAAGAAGCTACCTTATGATTTGAGTAAGGTAGGTGTTATCACGAAACATCCTATTCTACTATGACGGGTAATGCGAGCTCATTCTCGACATCGTCAAATTTGAAAATTTTTGGAAATGATGAGTAAAAATAAAGTGAAGTCTTTGTTATCATGGATCTTATACCAGTGAGAACCGCATGATATCTTCAGTAGGGATTATCCTACCGAGTGCGTGGGAAGGCTTTGAGTGGAGCTATTAACGCTATATATCTAGGATAGTCATTGGATTTTTGAGAGGATATTTCTTTGAAAGGCTTGTTAAATTTGAAAAGGGCTTGTCACACATACACCGAATCTATCTCTTGTGATGGTACTGTTTGCTATAGTTGTTGTATCTTTGTTACGTGAGTTAGAGATCTATGTGGATTGCATGAAAGTTGAGCTATAGTTTTGATTGTTTTGTCCGAGGACGTACAAAAAGCTAAGTGTGGGGGGTGTTGTTAAGGCCATATTTATATGATTATTAAGGGTTTATTTCATTATTATTTTCCCCACATTTGCATAATTTATATAAGAATTAAGGGTTTAAGTGTAATTATTAAGTGAATGTCATTTTAATATGGTTATTTGCAAAATTGGTTATTTTAAGTGTTTAATTGATTTAATTACGATTATTTGGATTTCATTACATTTTGCAATGTTCATTTATCTTTTAGGAGGCTTAATTTCGAGATGAGAGAGGATCAATCAAAGATATGGGAAAATAAAAGAGATAAGGAAAGAAATCAATCAAGATAAAGATGGAAATATCAAGGAATCCGCTTTCGCATCAATCGAACGCAGCGTCATGGCGTCCAGTGTGGACGGGCGTTTGGTAATTAGGACGAGCGTCCAGCGAAGAAAAGTTGAACAGAGAGTTTGGACGGAATCTGGACGAGCGTCTTGATAGCGTCTAAGGCATCTTGAACGGGCGTCCATATAAGTGAACGAGCGTCCGCCGCCGACCTAACCCTAACCGACTTAGAGCTTTATAAATACAGCAGCAGCCCCAACCCTAAATAGATACTTTTACACATCATTGAGATCGCACTTTCACACCAAAAAGCTGCGGCCAGAACCCGAATTCCATAGAGATGAATTTCTCCAATTCAACAATCATCTTCAACATGATTGTTGGCTAAAAGCCTTGCAGTGAGTCGACAGAGGAAGCTTATCAACAACACAACCAACTAGAGGAGTTCGATACTAGATGAGTAGTGAGTTAATTCATAGTTTTTCATTACTTTGGATCTATTTTGCATTGTTATGTTTTATTGGATTATGAATTTGATGAAACGATCTATTTATATTTGATGCTTGGATTAATATATGAAAATATATTATTTAAGTTCTCTTTTATTCAAAGTAATGCAATTATTCATGTTATAAGAGATTAAGCATGTTTAGTTGAGTAAGAGTTTGGAAACAATCTCTTGATCTTGTTTTGATTGATGTTTAGTTTTACTTGAAAAGATAAACGAAACTCTAGAATTTGGTTGAAGAAATTTAATTGAATTCGTGAATAGATCACTACTAAAAACTACATCTTTAGACCACCATCTAGTTGGGGGTTGTTGGTTGATGGGTGGATTCGTTGCCTCGCTGTTTTCCTTTACTTATTTGTTACTCAATTCGTTCGTAATCGTTTAGATTAAGTTTAGTTTAAGTTCTAGTTTTATAAACCCTAGTTTCCTGCTGTTTTCCTGCACTTTTCTGCTTCAGTTCGTAGTTAGACGCTCGTCCATTAGATTTAGTTTCCAGACGCTCGTTCACTTTAGTGAACGCTCGTCCGTCTTTCTGTTTTCTTATTTCCTGCTTGATTTTATTCCTGTTTTAGTTTCAATTCTTAGGTTTAGGTTTTAGTTAGTTTCAACCTTAGTTTAGTTAATAATTGTGACATAATCGATATAGATTTATACTCGAATTCGATAAACATTCCATTCCCTTAGGACGACCCGATAACATCCTTTACTACAGAACCTTATACTTGGGGTGTTTCGGTATTATAAATTTAAAACGTGTTTTTACCGAACACTTCATCGGTTGTGCTACAAAAATTTGAATAGATTCGGTATTTGTGATAAATAAAATTTATCTTTTATGTACAATAAGAAACGCTTCATCCTCTTTTACTATTGTCCAACGACTGTGATGAATTAAAAATAATGTTTTTTTTTTCCGTAACTTTCAAAGTCCTACTTATTAGAATTTATTTTATGACAATACCATTGCGTTTTTTATTTTTATATTTATAAACTTACCTCCCGTGCATGATGCACGGGTTATTTGGCTAGTTAAAGAATATTAAACTAGCAAATAAATCATGCGAATAGAATAATTCATATTATCTAGCTGATCTAACAAAACAAATCTTACCGTACAGATCTAACTCGAACAATGAACAATAAAATTATGATGTAGAAAATAAAGGACTAGAGATCTAATCGAGGCGAGTAATTACTCTTTCCTTAAAACAAATTGCTCTAGTATAGTGCCACGGTAGTAGCAACTGTCTCCCAAGTCCTACTTATTACAATAAGAAACGCTTCATCCTCTTTTACTATTGTCCAACGACTGTGATGAATTAAAAATAATGTTTTTTTTCCGTAACTTTCAAAGTCCTACTTATTAGAATTTATTTTATGACAATACCATTGCGCGTTTTTTATTTTATATTTATAAACTTACCTCCCGTGCATGATGCACGGGTTATTTAACTAGTTAAAGAATATTAAACTAGCAAATAAATCATCTTGAATAGAATAATTCATATTATCTAGTGATCTAACAAAACAAATCTTACCGTACAGATCTAACTCGAACAATGAACAATAAAATTATGATGTAGAAAATAAAGGACTAGAGATCTAATCGAGGCGAGTAATTACTCTTTCCTTAAAACAAATTGCTCTAGTATAGTGCCACGGTAGTAGCAACTGTCTCCCAAGATACAACGGCTTTACGTCTCGCATTTAGAGGCACTTCAAAAATCTGAGCTCCGGCGAACTTACAGAGTGCTCCAACTTCTTTTCGACTCAATATCTAGATCTGTATGGCAGACTCTTTTTCATGGAAAAGACAAGAGAAAACTCGATGTGTAATTCTCATTCATAGGGATTATTTATATAGTGCAGAGGATGTGCCAATAAATTCTTATTGGCATGACATAGTCGGCTGACTTTTCCCCCAAGAAAAGTCAATAGGCGTGTTTGACTTCCTTGACCGATTTCATCCTTGCTTCCGATTGGTCGGATGACGTGTTCTATGAATTCTGATTGGTCGAATGACACAATCATTCCAAAATTAATTTTTGGTTAATTTCATAAGGAAAATTTGTCCCAAAATTAATAGTAACATCCGATCCGAGCCAAGCGAGCCGGACGGAGGCGCAGCAGCAGCGTGGGTGGAATTATCTATGTACTCCTCAAGCACAAATTTCTTTGCCCTTGGGACACATCCATAAGAGTCATATTACCTCTTATATATGGAGCTCAAGTCTCCCATTTCTCCATTGTGGGAGAGTTGAGTTGATCGCACCTTCAACTCCTCTCCCACACATGTTTTACACCAACTTTAGGCATTAATTTCGTTCACGATATCCGAATTGATTGATTCCAAAGCCAAACATCATTTACTCCGTAAGTAGTATTTTTAGATTTAATAATCCCCGGTGAATCACACCGGAGTATATCTGAAATTCACGCAAAAGTTGACTGTTTCAACATATGTTTCAAGCCCCAATTTCATGGGATTCAGATTATATCTCCAACAAAGGTATCTTTATTTGCAATGCATTTTTCTTGTGCTTTGACATTTTTTGTAACGAATCATCGGGAATTCATCAAATTTGATAAAGAACATATATTAACAAACAAACCAAAGACATATAAAACAACAACATAGAATTTAACGTGGTTTCAGGCAATATATGCCCGACTAGTCCACTGGCGGAAATGAGAAGATTGTCACATCACGCAGTGTTTCAGACTTCGCAATTGATCTAGGTTACAATGGATGTGTATTTATAGTACCCATACTTAAATCCTAGCCGTACACACTAACCGGTTGACTAAAATACCCCATCTGTGATTTTAGGTCAACTGAATCACCAGATCTAACCAACTTACCATCAAAGCTAACACATATGTTCTCAACAGACTCCAATCAGAACACTCGACTGAACATGGATATTAGTTGAAACCACTTCAACTGACCTCCCATGCTTGAACACTCATCTCCGCTGACCATCACTCAGCTCAGCTACGAGACTCAACGTTGTCAAATTCGAGACGCAGAGATAAAATCACTTACTTTTCCTTGGCGAAATGAATAAAACTCGGAGTGCTCTCTAAAATTTTATATAAACCATTTAAAGAGAGAAAAATATGTAGGAAAAAATACTCCCTCGTCTGATAAAGAATTTATGGTCTTCTTGTTTTTGTACCGAGCTCCAAAGATCGGAGATTCTTCCTCGTCGGGCCCAAATCATGTTTGGCGAGAGGTGTTGAATTTATCAGTGAGGCCCCGATTCGACATCTTTTGCAAGAGAAACATTATTGATTGTTTTCCAATTGGGAAGTCCTTTAGAAGAGGATCAATGAGTGATGACACTTGCCAGCTTTGTGGAGATGAGGAAGAGGATCATAAGCACACGCTCTTTCATTGCTTTATTCATGCATGTGTTTGGGCCTCATATGATGACCATGTCATTAGCACGGCGTTGGACCAGGTAACCAATTTGTAGGGTTTCTTACATTTATTTTCAAAGCATGCTATGGGGCCATGGTTGAGGAGCTCACTACGATCCTCCTGGTTCACATAGAAGGGCCGGTGTGCATGGGTTTATGATGAGAAACCCTTAGTGACTCGCAAGCTTTTGGAGGATGCCACTTTATCTCTAAAGTCCCACATATGTAAATTAATAGCCTGCTCACACCTCATATAAGTGTGATGATAAATCTCTTGTTAACTAGGGTTAGCTCTTTTAGACCAAGCAAGGACAACGGTCTCAACAGCTTGACCTGATCATTTATAACTCATTTAGTCTGCTATCAAGCCCGGGTTTAAGGCGTTGCATGAATGGCATCGAGTCGACTATCAAAGACCTAAGTGTAACACCGTGAAAAGCAGTGGGCCACCTACAGACTCACTCTTATTAGCAACGAACGGGACAAGTCCACTTTGGGGTCACGTCTGAGACTCTGTGTTAAGGATGAAACCAGGACAAGCCAAGTCTGGAGAGGAGGCCGATCTACAAGGGGAATGTAAAGGCTCGCATTTGTAAAGTAATAGGCGTATACTCACCTCATATAAGTGTGAGACATTAATGTCTTGTCAACTCGGGTTTAGCCCCTTTTAGACCAAGCGAGGACGACGGCCCAAGCAGATTGACTAGATCGATCATTTATGACTTATTTAGCGCTACCAGGCCCGGAGTCCGGAGACGTTACATTATCGCCCTTAGAGTATGCGGGGCGGTGAAGGCACCGTTGGAGCAAGTGGAGTGGCCAAGTTGGTGCATGCCTCACCGCTAGTACTTTTAAAGTAAATAAGGATGCGGTTTTGAGAGAGGTGACAAGGAGAGAATATAGGTAGTGATTAGAGATTCGGTGGGTGCTATTATTTAGTCACGCACATCAATGGAAGCATGAGTGTAAAGGCATTGGAGCTTATGGCCATCTTGCAAGGGTTACACGCAACTTCATCCTATGTGGTCCTTGTATCTGTTCTGGTGGAGACAGTTTGTTTATTATGTGTTCAACAATCAGAGACACGTGGACCTAGGGTGTTTGTTCCATGATTGCTTAATTATTTCTAGGGATTTTTCTTTCATTAGGCGCGAAAGGATTAGAGTATCCTATTTGTTGGCGATGATAGGACATGATTCTTTGGGTTTGGTCACTTGGGGGACTGGCCCGCCATTGCAAGAACTTGACGCTGGTTGGGCTGATTTGGTTTACTAAGATTGTTTGGAGTTCTAAAAAAAATGTCTTTCTCGGAAAACAATTCAATATTAAATGTTGTGTTTCTAACTTTATATTAAACAATTATAAAAAAAAATACTCCATCCGTTTCAATCTATATGATGCAGTTGTTAAAATTATTTGTTTTATTTTATGTGATTTAGTTATATTTTTACTGCAGTATTTATTATATTTTTTCTTATTTTACTCATATTTATTACAATAGAAATGATAAAGAAAAAAGATTGTTACATTAATTACACCCAAGGAATGGAACATGGAATGGAAGGTTGAAAATAGGGATTCTTATCATTCTTTCTAAATACTAAAAGAAAATAGGGCTTCCCAAGAAGAGGGCTCGGGTTGTATATGAAATGTATATACATATATACGGTTCACGAAATTAAATGAGCGCTCATGAGTTTGGCTCGTGTTCGTTCGTTAATAAAACTATCTTGATTATAAGTTTGAGCTCGTATCTCTTACAAACAAACGATCACGAGCTTTATCGAACCGAACTTGAGCTTGTTCTCAAACAGCTCGTTCGTTTACAGCACTACATGTGAGCATGTGACCAACTAGTCACCGTTTTATTTTCTTATTAAAGTTTTCAAAAACGGGAGAATAAAACAAAATTAGGTTGAGTGAGGTTATAAGCAATGACGCTCAGTAGAATCTTCAAGCTTAAATAATTAGTTTGGGAAAATGGCACATTTGTCAGGATTTATCGGATAAAATAAGATAATTAGGAAAAGTCTATTCTGGTTTGCTCGTTTATCTATTGTCATTGGCCGGGGTGCTGCTTTGAGGGAGGATTTCTCTTATCTATTGTTGTTGCGTAATGTGGTTATTATCTTGCTAAATAATTATATATGTATCATTTGACTTATCTAAAAAAATAAACAAGAGACCTGTCCACAGTGAGGGAAAACAAATGAGAATTATATAGGGTAGAAAATTTTCTTTTGATTACACCAATTACCTTGAAAGCTTTATTTATTTCAAATACAACCAATGGAAGAATTAATATAATTATCTTATTTTTGGATAAGGAAGAGAGTATCGTCAATGTATATTATGCCTTGGTGTTCGTGTCTTTGTTTTCAGGCTGATATTGATCTATAAGGTCGAGAATAAGGAAGAGAGTATCGAGAAAGAACGAGATTTGGGACCAAGGAGGAGAAAAGAGGGAAGAATCATTGACGAAATCTGAACCAGTCACTTAAGGGGCATTTTTGTAACACCTGGAGACACTTTCAGGAAGAGCTGTCTTCATGAAAGTTGTAGGTAATTGAACGATCTTTTCAACGCATCTTGAATCGTTCAAATCGGAGCTCTACACAAGAAGTTATTTCTGATTTACTGAAGACAGGATCCAAACGAGCGTTTACGGAGCAAATTTACATACTGACGTGTTGGCACCCCGCGACAGGCGTTTGCCTTGTCTCAGGCGCCCGATCGCAGATCGGGATGCGGCAAAAACCTATAAAACCCCTCTTTTCGGTCCCATATCATAGCTATTCAGCCCTTTGTTAGTAATACCATCACGCAACGGAAGCGATTTAAGGATCTAGATCTATAAATTACACGTAATAAAATAAACTAGATCTATATCTACAAGGGGTTGTAGAACATACCTCATGGATCTCAAAATCCAAGTTGAAGAACCGCAATAGGAAGGATGAAAGATTGTGTGAAGAGCACCACCACGATCTTCCGTCACGTATGATCCAAGCAACTCCGGTGGAAGGAAATTCTCGTCTCGAATCCTTCCGAGATGCTACCGGAAAAATCTCCAAGATTTTTCCCCTTAATCCCTTGGCCGAAATTTTGCTCTCTTCTCTAAGAGAAGTCGAAAATTGTATGTGTCTTGTAAGGCTTGGTAGAATTCTCTTTATATAGGAGAGTAAAACTTAACCTCCAAGGATTTAATAATTAATACAAAATCAATTATAATAATCCCATTAAACAAAAATAATCCCATAATATTCTAGAACAAATCTAGAATAATATTTATCTTTATTTCTTACCATAAATATTTATCCAATAAATATTTTATGCACATGTCTTATTAATACACAAGAAAACAATTTCTTGTTCCATAAAAAAGGACATGGGGCGAAAGCGAAAATCATACTTATTGACCTAGTCAATATTAATTTTTGCCATTACACAATAATTGGGCCAAGATTATGAAAAATGTCTTTTTCACATATTTAATTATTTAGCCCAACTAATTTAATAGTTCACTAAACAATTAATTCACATATCGTTTTAATAAAGTCCAACAAGAACTAAATTAATATTATTAGGATTCGACATCCGAGAATAGCTATGCTATATTAGGAGGCACGTCGGGACCATGGACTAATAATCGTGACTCGATAAATCAAATAAATAATTATCTTACGAACGAGAATAATTATATTCGATAAATCATTCACGAGGAATATGCCACCATAATCCCGTATTCGCACTCCTCCGATTATGAGATTATATTTATCTCCTCACGAGAATGATAATAAGCGTCCATTGATATAATCATTACATATGGATTAATCCTCCACAGACTGTTCATTCTAAATCGGGAAGTTACCGTTAACCCTTTTTAGAACCTCTTATCCTTATTTACCATTAACCCCTAGTGATCAATTAATTCATATAACTCACTTTGGTAGCTAATCGATGTTGTAATATGAACTCGCGCGATCGATCGGTTTCTAGGATTAACAAATAAGGGGCGTCTATCTACTTCCATAAATGGAAGGAATGGATTCGTATTCTGTGATAAGCGATAGCAAAATAACTAAGCGCTAACTTTAACCGGCGAGTATCGGGTCAACAATAGTATAATGGTAACAAGGTCGAATCCACGAGGAATAACGTTTAAGTACCAAAGTCGACGTAGAACTTAGTTCGAGCGATCAAAGTTGTGGTGGAGAGTATTATAACTAATGCGAGAAAATAAATATTATTCTAACGGATTTATCTAGGTGATTAAAAAGTATAGCCGAGCCATGATCCAACAGTTATCTCCCTGGGAAAAACTTGATAAAGAGTGTGTTTTATCCGATTTAGTTTATACGACATTCACGGGTGTCAACTCCTAATTCGGTGTTAAGGTGCGAACAACTCTTACTTAATCCCCATACTAGGTTTATTAACCCTCCTTTAGAGAGCTAACTTGCCTAACATGGTTGACCGGAATAAAAGTCATTGAAAAACCTCACAAAAACATAGTTTTAACGTATCACTTAGGTTGTCGATCTAACGATTAAGGCTATGTTTTAGTGATTCTAATACATGTTTCATTCATCTCGTAAAGATAAGAATCTCACATAGGCATAGTCCTGACCTGTCACTCAGATTGTCAATCTGACAATCAAAACTACGATTAGTTACTCATATCCCACATCTCACCGCAAAATACATTTATAAGCTTGATGTAACAATGAACAAGGTTGTCAATCTCATTCAAAGTTATTAACATGATCAAAACAAGTTTTAAAACATGAACGTTTAACATAAAAACGTTTAATTAAGCACAACACAACTCCCATCTCGTCTCCCGAGGGTTGATTTCACCCGTTTTCACATATTTCGGCTATGAAAAGTTTAGCTACCCATATAAACGGATTTTGTCAACATGTCATGGATTAAAATGGGGGGAAGTTTTACATAATAGCCTTCTGTCAATATGGCAGAATTCTATTAAAACCAAATTAAAACCGAAATCCAATCATTTGTCAGATTCTCATATATATGGATACTACTACAGATACATATATATATATATATATATATATATATATATATATATATATATATATATATATACATATATATATATATATAACGAGAATGAAAGAAACAACAAAAAAGAAATAACTAGATATAGATATAACAATAATAAGAAGAAGAAAAAAACAAACTTACTAATATAACAGAGATATCTTCGATTACATATAATCGAAGATACTTGATATTACAACGATTTCAGCAACACCGAACTTCCAATAATTTCCCGAGCATTACAACGATACTATTATTACTAAATTTATTTCGGCATAAGGCCTTATATACAATCCTAAAAACTAAAGAAAAATAAGAAGGAGATATATATATATATATATATATATGGTGTATATATATATATAATGGTGCACTTCCGCTTTCTCTCTGAATGCCCCTTATATAGGCAAAGTTCCAAGGGCCGGACCAGTCCTTGATATGGCCGGACTGGTCCGGCCTAATGATGACATTCACCTCCCCTTAATTTCCAATTTACGGATAAAAATTTATATTTTGGAATAAAACTTTAAAAATTCATATCTTGAGTTCTGGATCTCCAAATGACATTATTCAAGAGGCATTGGAAAACTCGTTGAAAAATCTACAACTTTCATGAAGGACTCTTCTTCAGAAAATGTCGTTTTGATGAGCCATTCGTTTGTCGAAGACATTTCTAGATTACCACTAAATCGAATAGATTAGCCACTTGACCACTTGACTTAATGATACTTGAGTTGTAGAAGTCCGATTGACGTGATTCAAAATGCGTTGGAAAGCTCTTTCAAAGATCTACAACTTTCATTAAGGACACTTCTTCATAAAATGCCTTTTTAATGAGCCATTTGTTCGTCGAAGATATAATTCGTTAGTGGTACCACTAACCACTGAGCCACTTGACCACTTGAGTTAGTGGCACACTCTTATATCCCTAAAAATACCTCTTTTAGGCCTCAAACATGTCATTACTCGGGATTTTGGTCAACCTATAATTCGCAATAAACCACCAAAATACCAAACGAAATCCGACACGACACTCCGGTTACTAAACCGGTATAAAACTAATAAAAACACATAAAAACACGATATTTTATAAAATATTCATGACTTATATATTTTTATGAAATTTAGGAATTAACGAACTAAAATGATACAAAAGTGCTCAAAATGATATTAGAAATGGAGTAAAATATTATGAAAATAATCGTGAATTTTTCCTCATCACAACCCCCCACTTAGCTTTTGGTCGGCCTCGAGTAAAACAAACGATAAAATAAAATGAATGAGGATAAATTCATGAAAAGATAAGATGTAAGGGACAAACGGATGATGAAACCATTCGAATAATAACCACACGTTAACCTCAATATAAATGTATATGATTGCGTGTGTGACAAGCCTTTTCAATTTCCACTATCCTCTCTTGAATAATTCAAGCAAACGCACAAGTATCCATTCAAAGCGATCCTAATGACTTTCCTAGGTATGGCGTAATAGATTCCACACAAAGTCCTCTCGTGTACTTATTAGGATAATCCCTAAAGCATATCATTCGGTTTATCTCTGGGGATAGTGAGAAGATAACTAAGTTTTCAACCATGCTTAATTCATTCCCAAGCAATAGGATGTTTCGTGATAACACCCTAGCTGTACTTAATTTCACATGTGTAGCATATGCCTTCATTCCCAGCAATAGGATGTTTCGTGATAACACCCTAGCTGGACTACTATCATCAGGCAGTCGGGAGCTTTTAAACCTCATAGTGATGTAGGACGTTTTCGTGATAACGCCCTTTGCACTCAAATCATTGGTAGCTACAACCGACATATATATAGTTCATCTTGGTGAATTTACGTCAAAAATTTTATAACGTTATATTTGATAAGGTTTTCCTTTAAAACATTCGTATTAATCGCATGGAAATCACGTGTTTAAATGGAATATTGGGCAAATGACGATCATTACATCATAAGGAGTTAATCGCAGTTGATGGATTTGTATGTTTTAATTATGATTTTTATGATTATTAGAATTGTGTTACGCTTAGAGGTGTTTTTGATGTGATGTAGATACATGTTGGAGGCTAAAAAGATGATCAAAAGTTGATAAAGTTCGAAGACAGCTAATTGATGACGGTAAGAGATAAAGATGGAAAGATTGAAGATAAGGTTTGAGAAACCCAAATATTATCTGCTAAGGAGTTAATCATAAAGTTGATGGATTTGTATGAATATGATTTTTATGATTTTAGATCAAGCGCCCAAAGATGATCAAAAGTTGATAAAGCGAAGCTAATTGATAAAGCATTGAACGAAAGGCCCGAGAGTAGATTTGACATTCAGCAAGTTTGGACATTTGCATTTTTGGAAGCGATTGGGACGTTAGGCGGATTTAACGCTTGAGGAAAGCTCACCGATTCAAGTTCATTATAGAGCGCACGAGCGCTCGTAAGAATGGACGGGCGTCCGACCGCCGATCAAGCACAACCGACTTAGTTTTGACTCTAGCCGCCTTAGTTCATCTATATATAGCAGCTTGTATCAAACCCTAAAATCATCATCACACAACCTATAGTCGATTTTCATAAATAAACAAAGAAGCAGCCTTGTCTTTTCTTTTGGTTTTCGAATACAATCAAAAACATCTTTTGATTTCAAAGTTAATATGAGTAGCTAAACTCTTGGGTTGGACGAACGGGTGAAGCAATTCAAGAGGCGCTCGTTTTCTTATTTTTTTCTCGCGGTTTATTTCGGACAAAGGTTAGATTTATATTGCGCTTATTTCGTGCTTGACATCGATAGATAAAGCTTGTGATATTCGCTTAACGATAGTTGAATGATACCTAGATCACCGCAATAATAATCGATTAATTAATTTGTCGAGAAACGAAAGTTATCGAATTGTTAATCTAAATAATAGGTTCAAAGAATTTATGCCTATCATGCTTGAAGAATCAATCTTTGATAAAGTTGATAAACAAATTTTCTAAGATATTAGTAATTTGGCGCTTAGTATAAAGTTAATTTTGACCTTGGTTGATTTGCATGCGTAGGAAATTAGAGCCTGTGGCGATTATCTTGAATTGTGGATCTTTGTTCGTCCCGCTTTTTCCCCATTATTTGATAAACTTGAAATCATTAGTTCGTGATACTTTAGCCTAAACTTAAAAACGATTAAACCTCACGCCTCGTGGGATCGACCCGCATAACCGCTTTACTACAAGCTTTGCACTTGGAGCGACTAACCGGATTTTTATTACTTGTCTTTTGTTTCGCTTACAAAAATCCATCACAAGTTTTTGGCGCCGCTGTCGGGAACTTGGCACGGTTTTATGTGTTTTTAGCATAAGATTTAGGTAGATCGCCGCCATTGCTTTAGTTAGGGTTTAAGGTTCTCCTTAGTAGCTTTTTTGATTTCTCGCAATTTCTGGCCTCTTGTTTGTTCTTCCGGTACTGCATTTAGCGTCTGATCTTGGACGCCCGCCCACCGGAAATTTTCGATCCGATTTTATTTTATTCACTCAAACGAAAGCGCCCGTAATATTTGGACGCCTGCTCAGTATTTCGCTAGATTTAACGAGCGCTTGTGTCACTAAACGCCCGGCCCAGCCCTAGTCCTACCAAGACGCTGTCCATAATCTTGGACGCCCGTCCGCCTTCCCGATTCGATTCTTTTTATTTCTCTGTCTCTCCTTAGTTTGACTCGTTGTATGCAAACACGGCAAACAAGGGCGCTTATTTTTGAGCCTGAGCTCGAACGAGACGTAGTTCGAGTGAACCGTAAACTAAAAGTCCCCGAACCTGCTCCACTTCCGAAGAGGAAATCAAGAGACTTCGAGTGAAAACTCTTCTCAAGAAAATTTCTTATCTAACCTCTTCTTTGAGGAAGAATTTATTGCCTCAATGGCTCAAAGCCAACTGCACTCGGCGCACTATGCCACTCCTGGTGATGTTAATATTCGCTCGGGTCAGAGTTATCCCTACCGACATACCTCCGCTTGAGATAAGGCCAGCCCTTATCCAGATGGTGCAACATGCATCAACTTTCTATGGGTATCAACTGAGAACCCCTATACGCATCTTTATGTATTTCGGGTATATGCGATACTACTCGCATTAAGGATGTCACCAAGACATCATTAAGCTAAAACTATTTCCATTCTCACCCGTGGAGAAGCAATGGAATGGTTTAAATCTCTCCTTCTCGATCTATCCAAACTTGGGCCCAAATTTTGAAAGTCAATTTTTAGCCCAATATTTCCCCCGCCTAAGACAAATTTCAATGTCTTAACGAGATCTCAAATTTTCATCAACTCGAGTGATGAATCTTTCTTTGAAGCATGGAAGCGCTTCAAAATTTTGTTGAATAAGTGCCCCATCATGGAATGGATTTGCAGAGGAAGGTCCATACTTTCTTCAATGGTCTAAATGAGTCCACTAAAGCGGATGGTCAACTCCTCATCCTGGAGGAGTCTTCTTGAAGAAAACCCCACAAACAAGGGTGGGAGTTATTTGAAGATATAGCTAGTACAACTATGCACCTACGTATCAATCGCCAACACTCCCTCGCCGCACCAAAAATTGAAGAAGTCAACAACCGTAATCATGGTCAAATGATTGCAGCCTCGCAGCTCAACTTTTCGCTTTGACCATGACTAAAAATCAAAATCAGCCCTCGCTCCAACAGTAATGCACAAGTATTCTCGTGTGATAATTGTTATCGACCGGTCACATCGCTGACCATTGTCAATACACTCCTACCCTGGCTTTCAAGCCAATGTCGCCCAACAAACGAGGCAAGATGATTTCGTGAATCGCTATACCTGTGGGCTTAGAGGTCACATTTTCGCAACATGCCCCTTGAATGGTGGACATGAGAGAAACAATTCTTCCGCCAAGAACACCAGAGATTTTCGAACCGTAATAACTCTCAAGGTCAAAACTACAAACTGTAATAGAAATTATGGTTATGACCAAAACCGCGCCAAAACTCGGGATGTAATACCTCTCGCAATGCCTACTACCGTAACCCCAACTCGAGTCAAAGTTCAAATTCTCAACCAAAAGCTAATCAAAACTCGCAAAGAAAACCGCCTAATCAGACTCCTCCACTTATGGTAATCGCTTCTACGAGGGCAGAGTATGAAGAGCAAGCAGAGGACGATGAAGAACTTAGAAAGACAAGCTTAGGCAAATCGCCGAACAATTAGCCGCCGCTGCACCCAAGGTCACCACCGAAGTTTTACCTAAAAGAATCCTAAAAGTGGGCATGCAGCCCAAGCCGAGGCAAGAACAAACCACTGCTCGAGCTCGCGCCCATTACTTCCTATGGACAAGAGGAGTCCAATGCTATGAATTTGAGGTCCGTACACAATTGCAACAACCTAGTTATAGATGTAACTGTGGAACGAGTAAACCCTCCTACCCTTGATTCGGCAGGAGGGAAGATTCAGCAGCCCCGACTTGGATGAGTTGAAAGATGAAAATGAGATCGAGGTCGAGAAGGATCTCGGTGAGTGAGAACCGACTAATGAACCCGAGAGAGTCACTCAGCAGAGGATCTCGACGGGTAAAAAGATCGAAAAAGTGTTAAGGTGGAAGGATCTTGAAGACAAAGTCTGCACGAGCTTCCTCCACCAAGAAAGTATTCTCCGAACACGAATCGAATAAGCTCCTGCTCCACCAAGGAAGCACAACATCCCCTTATCTCAAGACAAGAAGTATGACAAAGTACTCAACCTATTAAGAAACACCCAAGTAAATTTGCCTTTATCCGAGGTATTGGTTGAAATGCCTAAGTACACCAAGTTTGTGAAGGATGTTGTTTCTTCAAAGAAGAAGTTCATTAAATGGAGAAAAGATTGGGAGAGGAATGCTCCGCTATCATTGACGGAGAAATTCCTAAAAAGCGCAAATGATCCCGAAAATTTGTCTTAACTCAAAATCAAGGAATTAAGCTTCCCAAATTCTCTGTGTGATTTAGAGCATCCATTAGTTTGATGTCTCTATCTGTCTGCAAGAGATCGCACCTTGACCATCTATTGGAACCTACATCCATAAGCATCCAACTTATGGATAGATCTTTCAAGAGAGCCAACGGAGTGCTTCGAGACCTTCTCGGTCCAAGTAGACAAATTCACATTTCCTCGTTGATTGGTATGTCTTAGACACTAAAGAAGAAGATACCCCCTCCTCCTAGGACGCACCCTTCCTATCTACCGCCAGAGCCACTATAGATTGCGATGCAGATTTGTCACCCACGTGTTGGAGATGAGGAAGTACGCTACAAGCTGTAGTTAAAGCCCTTAGATCACCTTCTCAAAACCCTCCGGCTTTGTGCTTGAAACGTTAGATGATTTCATTGACTACACCCTAGACGAGCCAGAGGCCGCCTATGGAGAAGACCTTGTCAAGAGGACTCTGGTCTCTCGAAAGAACTCTTTCTCCTCGTAAGAAGTCGACTTGTTGAGGCAAGAGTTTTTGACCCTATCACCAGCGAGGATCTAAAACAGGAGAATCCAAGACCAAACTAGAGGAACCGCTCGAGGACCTTGTTCTCAAACCGCTACCTCAAGATTTGAAGTATATCTTCTTGAGAGAAGGTGAGCGCTACCTCTCGATTATCTCATCTAAACTATCGGAAGAAGAAGTCGAATTAACCAAGTTCTAAAGAAAATGCGAGAGCTTTCTGCCAAGTGATAGAGAGATAAGAGGAATCTCACCGACATATGTATGCATAAAATAAGAATCAAGAAGGTGCTAAGCGTATAAGACAACCACAGAGACGTTTAAACCCACACATGCAGTGAAGTGGTGAAGAAAGAGATCATTAAGCTATTAGATATGGGGATTATTTATGCGATAGTCGACAAATGATTGGGTCTCCCCCACTCAAGTTGTACCAAAAAAAGGAGGCATTACAATCGAAAAGAATGACAAAGGTGAAGAGGTAGCTGTTAGATTAGTCACTGGGTACAGAGTCTGTATAGACTATAGGAAGCTAAACGAGGTAACTTTAAAAGACCATTTCCCACTCCCGCTTATAGACCAAATGTTGGAACGCTTGGGTGGCATGAATTCTATTGTTTTCAGACGGTTACTCAAAGTTACTTCCAAATCCCTATTGACCCCAAGATCAAGAGAAAACAACCTTCACCGCCTTATGGTACTTTCGCCTATAGGCGAATGCCCTTTGGACTTTGTAATGCACCAGCCACATTTCAAAGATGTATGCTGGCTATCTTTGATGGGCTTGTAGAGAAGTGCATGGAGGTGTTCATGGACGACTTCTCGGTATTTGGCACATCATTTATGGACTGTCTTAAAAATCTAGATGAAGTACTGCAGAGGTGTGTAGAGAAGAATTTGATTCTCAATCGGGAAAAGTGCCATCCGATGGTAAACCAAGGAATTGTTTTAGGTCACAAGATCTCCGCTAAAGGCATAGAGGTTGATAAAGCTAAGGTAGAGACTATTGAAAAGATGAATTACCCAGAACACGAAGGAAGTAAGAAGCTTCCTTGGTCATGTGGGTTTCTACAGAGATTCATAAAAGATTTTTCAAAATATCGAAACCTTTATCAACTTTATCAAGGATGACGTCACCTTCAATTTCGATAATGATCGCCAAGTTGCCTTCAAAGAGCTTAAACAAATGCGCTTGACCTCTCGCCTATCCTCGATCTCTCCGGATTGGAACATACCATTCGAATCGATGTGTGATGCCTCCAATTACGCTGTGGGTGCCAGATTAGGACAGAGGGTTAATGGTAAATTCCAACCTATCTCAGACGCGAGTCACACCTTGAATCCAAAGCCCAAGCAAATTACACCACTACGGAAAAGGAACTCATAGAAGGTTGTGTTTTCCATGGATAAGTTCCGCAGCCTATTTGCTTGGTGCCAAGGTAATTGTATGGATCGATCATGCAAAGATTATGCTACTTAATGAACAAGAAGGATGCTAAACCAAGATCGCCGAGGTGGATTCTTACACTACAAGAATTGATGTTCACATCAAGGACATAAGGGTAGTGAGAACACCGAAGGACCATATTTTCGAGAGTACTACCAAGAGTCGAGGAAGATCCTTTGGACATTGATCTTTATTATCCCTTCGAGAGCGCCATGAATATGGATGTCCATAACCCCGACCTCTTGGTATGCTTCGATTGTCAATTACCTTCATTCTAGCTATTTGAATCCCGAATTTTCCTATCGAGAGAGGAAGAAGTTCTTCTCTCGATTTGAAGTACTACGCCTGGGAAGAACCATATCTATTCAAGATCTGCAAGGATGGGTTATCCGCCGGTGTGTACCGAATGTGAGCAACGGGATATTATTGAGCAATGTCATAGTGGCTCCCATCGGGCGGTCATTTTAATGCATGGAAGACCGCTGCAAAATTTTTCAATGCGGTTTCTATCGCCCAGGATTTTTAAAGATACGGAAGCCTTCTCGCAAAGGCCGTGATAGATGCCGAGAACCGGTACTTTGACCAGCGATATGATATGCCACTTCAACCCATATTGGAATGCGAAGTGTTTGACGTGTGGGGCATAGACTTTATGGGACCATTTCCATCTTCATGCGGAAATAAATACATTCTCGTCCTGTAGACTATGTCTCTAAATGGGTAGAGGTCGCCGCAACTCCACCGAATGATCACAAAACAGTCATGAAATTTCAAGAAAACATTTTTACGAGGTTTGGTCGCCCTAGAGCCCTCGATCAACGATGAAGGTTCACACTTCATTAATAAACCCTGGATACTTCGCTAGCTAAGTATGGTGTTAAGCATAAAAGTGGCACACCATATCACCCCTATGACCAGTGGGCAAGTTGAGCGTAGTAATCAGAGCATCAAGAAAATCCTCGAGAAAACAAATAACTCGCATCGAAAGATTGAGTCTCAAATCGATGATGTAATCGTGGGCTTACCGGACCGCTTACAAAACCCCATGGGTACATCACCATACCAAATGGTTTATGGAAAGCCCCGTCATTTGCCAAAGGAGTTAGAGCATAGAGCTTATTGGGCAATTAAGTTCCTAAACTTCGACTCCCAAGCTTATGGAGAACGTAGCTCCAGCAGATACATGAATTAGACGAGTTCCGCCCAAGCTTATGAGAATTCACGGATCGCCAAGGAAAGGATGAAATTACTTCATGATAAAAAGATAAAGAAAAAGGGAGTTTCATGCAAAGCGAAATGGTATTGTTATACAATTCCAGTCGCATCTTTTCCCGGAAAGCTCAGACGCGCTGGTCCGGTCCATTTGAGGTCCCGTCTGCCTTTCCTAGCGCGCGCTTTGGAACTTAAGGGATTGGTGATCGCCTTTCAAGGTCAATGGTCAACGATGCAAACACTACATTGGCCAACCAAGGAATCACCCGGGGTAGTTAAATTCATTGATTTGTTAAGTTGTATCGCTTCAGAGTCGATGATCGCGATGAGTTCTCCTGCACCTATTCTCTCGATGATAGTATCAATCACCACCAAGCTTTTGCCGAAGTCGACATGGAACAATACCGAAGGAAATGGATTTGAAGAAGCATAAAGTACGGAAGAGATCTCCGCCGATGTAAGATCAGCAGCCTGGAAAATGGTGGGATTTAATCCCGAGTCCAGACCGCTGTTTTGTAGACCTAATTTTGTTAAGAATGTCGTTGTCGTAGATGACCGGCAGAAGCCAAAGTGGCCCGACCCGGTTAGACTCGAATTGAATGTCGAGCTAACGACATAAACCAAAAGCGCCACTAGAGGCATCCTAGATATCAAATCTCGCTTTTAGTTTTTCTTAGTTCTTTTTGCTTTCGTGATGTTATTTTAGTTAGTTTTACTAAGCTTTTATGTGTCTATCTCGCGCTTTTGCTTTTAGTTATGGATCTTCACGAGTTCGCCTCGAGGAGTTTCCACTCATTAGTCGGATCCCGCCGATCACAAGAGATGATGGACCAGGAGGCACTATAATTCTTCATGTAGATTTTGATATTAGTACTGTGTTAAGACCATCACATACGTTATCATTGTTCCACCTTGTTCGGGAGGCAATGATTTCACGATCGAGGAGTTGCAGTGAGGCAATAAGACGTCCGCATAAGATACTTAATGATTCTATGTCGACGGATTTGGCACTCGTGTCGCGGGTCGAGCATTTCGTGAGGTGCCGAGGTAAAGCCGTGAGGATTGGTGTTTGCGTGATGAGTTCGATTTTCCTCCGCTATCGACATGCTTCGACGCCTCATTTCAGAAGTGGATCGGGACGAGATCTACGCACTGCTGACCTCTTAGTTAGTTTTACCTCCGCCGAGCCCCGACGTAAAATGAAAGCGCTGGTGTGGGAGGCAACCCATCGTTATTTATCTATTTTTGTTTTGATGGTACTTTGTTAATTTGCGCTTGTATTTTTAAAATCTTAATTAGGTTAATAAGAAGATGCACTTTTGAATTTAAGTTGTATGGAATTGTATGATTTTCGTGATTTAAGCCTCACCGACGCCCGCCCATAAGTATGAACGCCCGCCCAAAGATGACTAATTTTAAGATTTAACGCTCATCTGGCCTCGACGTCGTCCGATAATCTCCTCCAACTCAGATGTGATTCAAAATCTCAGATTTAGCGTTTACTAAACCGACGCCCGCCCAGCTTCATCTAATTTCGCTGGACGCCGTCTCACGAGTTGGACGAGCGCCCATACTGCGCCTATATATACCCCTCCTTCGAATGAACTTTCACTTTTCGTAATTTTCAAAAGCAAAACGGTTGCTCTCCTCCTTTTGCCCTAAATTCAAGAATTCTTGACCAAATCGAGCGATTCAAAGTGCTACAGCCGCCACCCCTCTCTTTGATTCTCACCACCTAATCCTCCAACGACGATATTATTGGCTTAATCAGACTCCATTGCAATCCGACTCTTCAGAGAAAAATTTCGATTTTGACGATATTTTTGCGTTGTTTGGACCGATTTTCACCTCAATCAACATCTACTCATCCTACTTGGTAAGTTCCTAACAACTTTTCTCTGGTTTAATTCACGCTTTTGGCAAGTTCGATCTTTGGGTCGGCTCGCCACTTGAATACCATCTTAACTCGCTCTTTTCTCGCTTTTTTTTGTTTCCTTTGATCCGCTATGGTGGTATGTGTGTGATGATGAATGGGTTGTTGGGTGATGATTGTGGTTCGTTGGTTTGAAATCCCGCTTTTGATGATAAACGGGTAACCCTTGTTGCCGTGGAATCGCTTGGTTTAGACATTTAGGTTAATATGGTGAAGAAAGCAAATATTAAGCAGAGGCCTGGTAAAGAGAAGGTTGTCGAATCGGCAAACGTAAACGCTTGGATGATGACCCTTCTAATTTAGACCCTAACCGAGGTGTGAGTATTCGGGAGCAACCCCCGAGCCACCCAAACTAGACAACCTTAAGAGATGAATCCACCTCCGACTCGAGACGGACGATGATACTCCTTTAGCACGGAGGCCCAGGGTCCATCGGGGAAGCACCTTCAGAGCCGAGGCTACGGAGGAAACGCCTGCGGCACGAAGAGATCGAACCTAGGCGTAAAATCCTAGAAAGAGAGTGAGGCCGGCAAAGGTTTATAACCTTGCCTCTCAGAGATTTGTCAATCCAAAAGCACACGAGGTCTACACAAAACACTACTTTGCAAGAAATATGTTGATCGAAAGGGCAAAGTGTTGAGACAAATGTGGATCCTCTTTGTGCAATCGTTGAAGGATAAGCAATGGGACGCTTTGATGAAAATCCCGACGACTCCGGTTAATGATTCTTTGTTAGAGAATTTTATGCCAACTTTTCGTAAACCAACTTTGATACGGGTGTGGTGATGGTGAGGGTGTCAAAGTTCCGCGACGCCCCAAGTCATTAATGCAAAATATGGTTTGGCGGCTTTGAGGATTGGATTATAAAGACGAGATTAAGCAGAGGTGGATGCGGGACAAGACCCGCTGGAGGAGTTGAGGTTGACGGTTTGCCCCGATGTTGCATGGACACTTAGGCCAAAGCGGCGATCGCAAGGAGATTGTTACTACGGCGTGGTCTCAAGATTGAGAGTTTATCGCCGCTTTCATCCAGAGTCAAGCATCGCCAAGAATAATTTGACACACTTTCACATAAAGCGACCTGGGATGATGTATGCTTTGGTTTTCAAGTTAAATGTGGATGTTGGCCGAGCAATTTATGATGAGTTGGTGTTCACCAAAAGAATTACAAGCGCAGCTTTGATTGTACCCCATTTGATTCATCGATATGCAATGATGCCGAGTGCCGGAGTATAGGCGTGGATCACAAGCCTAAGAACCCGAGAGGTATTCAGAGAGAGAAAGCTCCGCCTCACGGGTGAGTCCGAGGCCGCTCTCGCATCGAGCCTGGTTCCACTTCGCACGCACCTCCTAGCCTCCGTTCTTTCTCGATTATCTTCTTCCGAGATTACTCGGCACAAGATGGCTCATAGTTTGAGGGGCGATGTTGAGTGACATCCGGGATGGCCAAGATAATATTTTGTCGGTTTTAGAGTGTATCGTTGATGGACGGCAACCGAGAGATCGGGCGGGTATTCAAAGGCGTGAATATGGATTATGTCTACTCCGAGCGATAGAGCGGGTGATAGCCGAGGTGGTCAAGATGGAGGAGAAGCCCGAGTCGTCTGATGACGAGGAGGATGAGCCTCCAAGAGACCCTCGCCATCGCATCTACTACGCCGCCGAGCCTACACTGCACAAAGATCTACAACCGGTGTCCTTCCACGGATCCTTCTCCGGTTGATGCCCGCTCGCCCGAGTGATGTTGGGATTTTTATGCATTCTCTGCTTGATGTATTTTTTCTTTTCTCCGACTTCGATTTGGTTGTACGATGACTATTTCTACTTTCCTTTGGATGCTTCTATGATTTTTGCACTTTCTATTTTTCTCGCCATCGTTGACTATCGTAGGGTGTGTTTTAGTAAATAATGTAAGTCGTCTAGCACCACGCCCTGGATTGCGTATTTCATTGGTATTATGATCATTTTTGGATTGACACTTGTTGTTCTATCTCTTGCATTCATTCTTTTCACATTATTCCGTTATTGTACCCCGTTCTCCCCGAGATGTTTCCATGTTTTTCCAAGTTGGGCAGTGTCTATTTTAGCGCTTTGTCCGGCTACATTGTGTTACTACCTAGGCTCCGCCCCGCCTCGATTCGTATCGGCCGCAATCCGCTAAGTGTTCTTTTATTTTTAGTTTCGCACAACACGAGGGCATGTTGAACTTTTAAGTGTGGGGGAGGGGCTTAGTCGATATGTATCTATACATTTGCTTACATGATATTATTTCTATGCTAAAATGAGCTAAAATTTTCAAAATTTTGTTTTGTCCTCGAGTAGGCAATACACGCTTTTGTTCGATTTGTTATAGTCATTGATGTCAGATACCATATTTTTAGTGAATTAGTTGTTTCACCAAAATTTATTTTTCACTTGAGCCATAGTGAATGATGAGCTACGTTATAAAGTTATACCCCGCTTTGGATTAGTAGTTTTTGATTTTCTTATAAGTCATGTGCTTAGTGCTACGATATATCGTGTAATTATGATAGTTTGTATTTAGTTCAAGTATGAGATAATCGTGAATATCTAGACGCTTGAATGTGATAAGTACCACGTGACTTATTGTCAAATGAAAAGTTGAATTAATGAATAAAAGGGTGTGTCGGAAGCTAGTCGATGATTTGAGTGCGGTAGGGTTTACCACGTAAGTCCTATACCACTATGATGACTAAAAGCTCACTTACGCTTAGAAAAGTCGCCTTATGATGGAGTAAGGTAGGTATTATCTCGAAATGTCCTATTCTACTATGAGGGCAATAGCTTCTTCTAATGTGTGTTTAGAGTGAAATAGTTAAATCAACTGAGAGAATTGGTATGGAATGGATATAAGGCTTAGTTATCGCTCATCTTATCCCCAAAGAGAAACCGATAGATATGATGTAGGATTATCCTCCGAGTATTTCGTAAAGGCCCTAGATTCATTCGATCATATTTTCCGGATATGTCACGCTTGTAGGTGCATCTTATGAGTGTCATTTATTGCTATTCTACGAGGGGTATTAGCTAGTTTTGCTTTGAGTTCCTCAAGTTTGGATTTAGTGGAAGTTTGTTATGGCTATGCACACACTCACGTGGGTGAACATCTAATTTATTGGCTATGTGGTATATGTGTTGAGATGTCTATATTCTTTCCGAGCCTTTATCTTGTTTTGTTTTGCTCGGGACGAGCAAAAGCTAAGTGTGGGGGAGTTGTAAAGGTTGAATTTACGTGCTTTAAAACGTTATATTTGATAAGGTTTTCCCAACATTCGTATTAATCGCATGGAAATCACGTGTTTAAATGGAATATTGGGCAAATGACGCTGCTAAGGAGTTAATCGCAGTTGATGGATTTGTATGTTTTAATTATGATTTTTATGATTATTAGAATTGTGTTACGCTTTTATGTGTTTTTGAAGTGATGTAGATACATGTTGGAGGCTAAAAAGATGATCAAAAGTTGATAAAGTTCGAGCTAATTGATGACGTAAGAGATAAAGATGGAAAGATTGAAGATAAGGTTGAGAAACCCAAATTTATCACAAATTGAATCAAGGCGTTTAGATCAAGGCCCAAAGTGGACGAGCTGCTTAAAGCATTGAACGAGCGCCCAGGAGTAGATTTGACATTCAAAGCAAGTTTGGACGCAGCTTTGACGTTAGGCGGATTTAACGCTTGAGGAAAGCTCACCGATTCAAGTTCATTATAGAGCGTGATTTAGCTGCTCGTAAGAATGGACGGGCGTCCGACCGCCGATCAAGCACAACCGACTTAGTTTTGACCTAGCCGCCTTAGTTCATCTATATATAGCAGCCTTGTATCAAACCCTAAAATCATCATCACACAACCTATAGTCGATTTTCATAAATAAACAAAGCAGCAGCCTTTGTCTTTTCTTTTGGTTTTCGAATACAATCAAAACAATTTTTGATTTCAAAGTTAATATGAGTAGCTAAACTCTTGGGTTGGACGAACGGGTGAAGCAATTCAAGAGGCGCTCGTTTTTCTTATTTTTTCAAGCGGTTTATTTCGACAAAGGTTAGATTTATATTGCGCTTATTTCGTGCTTGACATCGATAGATAAAGCTTGTGATATTCGCTTAACGATAGTTGAATGATACCTAGATCACCGCAATAATAATCGATTAATTAATTTGTCGAGAAACGAAAGTTATCGAATTGTTAATCTAAATAATAGGTTCGAAAGAATTTATGCCTATCATGCTTGAAGAATCAATCTTTGATAAAAGTTGATAAACAAATTTTCTAAGATATTAGTAATTTGCGCTTAGTATAGGTTAATTTTGACCTTGGTTGATTTGCATGCGTAGGAAATTAGGAGCCTGTGCGATTATCTTGAATTGTGGATCTTTGTTCGTCTCGCTTTTTTCCCCATTATTTGATAAACTTGAAATCATTAGTTCGTGATACTCTTAGCCTAAACTTAAAAACGCATTAAACCTCACGCTCCTCGGGATCGACCCGCATAACCGCTTTACTACAAGCTTTGCACTTGGAGCTTACTAACCGGATTTTTATTACTTGTCTTTTGTTTCGCTTACAAAATCCACCACAAGTTTTTGAAGGGGATAAGTCGATATGTATCTATACATTTGCTTACATGATTTTATTTTTATGCAAAAATGAGCTAAATTATTTTAAAAAAATTTTGTTTTGTCTCGAGTAGGCAATGCACGTTTTTGTTCGATTTGTTATAGTCATTGATGCTGTATACCATATTTTTAGTGAATTAGTTGTTTCACCAAAATTTATTTTTCACGAGCCATAGTGAATGATGAGCTACGTTATAAAGTTATACCCCGTTTTGGATTAGTAGTTTTTGATTTTCTTATAAGTCATGTGCTTAGTGCTACGTATATATCGTGCGAATTATGATAGTTTGTATTTAGTTCCGAAGTATGAGATACTGTGAATATCTAGACGTTTGAATGTGATAAGTACCACGTGACTTATTGTCAAATGAAAAAGTTGAATTAAATGAATAAAAAGGGTGTGTCGAAAGCTAGTCGATGATTTGGGTGCGGTAGGGTTTACCACGTAAGTCCTATACCACTATGATGACTAAAAGCTCACGACGAGTTAGGAAAAGTCGCCTTATGATTGGAGTAAGGTAGGGTATTATCTCGAAATGTCCTATTCTACTATGAGGGCAATAGCTTCTTCTAATGTGTGTTTAGAGTGAAATAGTTAAATCAATCTGAGAATTGGTATGGAATGGATATAAGGCTTAGTTATCGCTCTATCTTATCCCCAGTAGAAACTCGATAGATATGATGTAGGGATTATCCTCCCGAGTATTTCGTAAAGGCCCTAGATTCATTCGATCATATTTTCCGGGATATGTCACGCTTTGTAGGGTGCATCTTATGAGTGTCATTTATTGCTATTCTACTTGAGGGGTATTAGCTAGTTTTGCTTTGAGTTCCTCAAGTTTGGATTTAGTGGAAGTTTGTTATGGCTATGCACACACTCACGTGGGTGAACATCTAATTTATTGGCTATGTGGTATATGTGTTGAGATGTCTATATTCTTTCCGAGCCTTTATCTTGTTTTGTTTTGCTCGGGACGAGCAAAAGCTAAGTGTGGGGGAGTTGTAAAGGGTGAATTACGTGCTTTATAACGTTATATTTGATAAGGTTTTCCCCAACATTCGTATTAATCGCATGGAAATCACGTGTTTTAATGGAATATTGGGTAAATGACGTTGCTAAGGAGTTAATCGCAAAGTTGATGGATTTGTATGTTTTAATTATGATTTTTATGATTATTAGAATTGTGTTACGCTTTGCGGTGTTTTTGAAGTGATGTAGATACATGTTGGAGGCTAAAAGATGATCAAAAGTTGATAAAGTTCGAGCTAATTGATGACGAAGAGATAAAGATGGAAAGATTGAAGATAAGGTTGAGAAACCCAAATTCTATCACAAATTAATCAAGCGTCTAGATCAAGCGCCCAAGTGGATTTAGCGTTTAAAGCATTGAACGAGCGCCCAGGAGTAGATTTGACATTCAAAGCAAGTTTGGAAGCGCTTTGACGTTAGGGCGGATTTAACGTTTGAGGAAAGCTCAGCCCGATTCAAGTTCATTATAGAGCGCGGCAGTTGCTCGTAAGAATGGACGGGCGTCCGACCGCCGATCAAGCACAACCGACTTAGTTTTGACCTAGCCGCCTTAGTTCATCTATATATAAAGGCTTGTATCAAACCCTAAAATCATCATCACACAACCTATAGTCGATTTTCATAAATAAACAAAAGCAGACTTGTCTTTTCTTTTGGTTTCGAATACAATCAAAACATCTTTTGATTTCAAAGTTAATATGAGTAGCTAAACTCTTGGGTTGGACGAACGGGTGAAGCAATTCAAGAGGCGTTTCGGTTTTCTTATTTTTTCATGGTTTATTTCGACAAAGGTTAGATTTATATTGCGCTTATTTCGTGCTTGACATCGATAGATAAAGCTTGTGATATTCGTTTAACGATAGTTGAATGATACCTAGATCACCGCAATAATAATCGATTAATTAATTTGTCGAGAAACGAAAGTTATCGAATTGTTAATCTAAATAATAGGTTCGAAAGAATTTATGCCTATCATGCTTGAAGAATCAATCTTTGATAAAAGTTGATAAACAAATTTTCTAAGATATTAGTAATTTGCGCTTAGTATAGGTTAATTTTGACCTTGGTTGATTTGCATGCGTAGGAAATTAGGAGCCTGTGCGATTATCTTGAATTGTGGATCTTTGTTCGCCCCGCTTTTCCCCATTATTTGATAAACTTGAAATCATTAGTTCTGTGATACTCTTAGCCTAAACTTAAAAACGCATTAAACCTCACGTTCCTCGTGGGATCGACCCGGCATAACCGCTTTACTACAAGCTTTGCACTTGGAGCGACTAACCGGATTTTTATTACTTGTCTTTTTGTTTCGTTTACAAAAATCCACCACAGGAGCATAATAAGAAAATGGCCCTGTCACGTCAGAAAATTCGATAGGCAATATGTGCATACATATCATATAGAGCATATACATATCATAGTCAAGGCATCAATTCAAATTGGAAACAGACTAAATCATAAAATGTAGTGAGTCTTTTATACCCAGATTCTCAAGGGTTCTATCAAAACAGTCCAACAACCTAAGTCCAAGAAATGATGCATTTGAATTTTTTTCTGTATTCTACCTAGAGATTTTCGGATAACCACCTAATCGTTCTCTTTTAATGACATTCAAACACTCATCCTGAGACTTGGTTGTGCTTTGTGTTCAACTTCCATTATGATTATATTTCATTAAGACTAATCGTATCCAAATTATTATTATTTAACGGGCTGCCTCCCGGTAGCGCTTTTGTTTAACGTCGTTTGCTCGACATATACTCAGAAACGATATATCAATACTCGGGATCAGTCAAATGCACAATTTCGAGAGCCTCATCAAATGTTAACTTATACGTTTTTAGACGAAGGCCGTTCGTGATGAATGTTCCGTGCTTCGGATGTGTTACCTCAATGGCTCCTGAGTCGAAAACTCGCAATACCGTATATGGTCCTGACCACCTTGACTTAAGTTTGCCTTGAAATAAATGGAGGCGAGTATTATAGAAAAGGACCTCATCACTTACGTTAAAAATACGAGGTTTGATCAACTTATCATGAAGCATTTTGGTCTTTTCCTTATATTTCACCGAACAATCGTAAGCTTGAAAGCGAAACTCGTCTAACTCGTTCAACTGAGCCATTCTTCTTTCACCGATTAATGTGTCATCCATATTTAGATTCTTAATCGCCCAATAGGCCTTATGCTCTAACTCTACGGGGAGATGGCAAGCTTTGCCAAAAACAACCATGTAGGGTGACATACCTATTGGTGTCTTGAACGCAGTTCGGTGTGCCCAAAGCGCATCATCTAACTTCTTTGACCAGTCCTTAAGATTAGAATTGACTGTCTTCTCCAAGATTATTTTAATTCCCGATTGACACTTCTACTTGGCCACTAGTCTCGAGGGTGGTAGGCAAGGCCTAACTACATGAGTGACCCCATACTTCATTAAAAGCTTATTGAAATCTCTATTTGCAAAGTGACTTCCATTGTCACCGATTATCCTTCGAGGTATTCCAAACCGGGATAGAATATGTTTCTTAAGAAACCGTATGACTACATGTTTATCGTTAGTAAGCGAAGCAATTGCCTCAACCCACTTTGAAACGTAATCACAAAGCGACAAGAATGTACCGATTCCCAAAAAGAAGACGAATATGGTCCCATGAAGTCTAATCCCCATATATCAAAAACTTCACACACTATTATCGGTTTCGGGGCATCTCATTTCTCTTGAAATCCTCCCTGAGCGTTGACAAAGCGTTACATGTCTTAACATACGCATGTGCATCCTTGAAAATAGTGGGCCAAGAGAACCCACTTTGTAACACCTTCAATGCTGTTCTCTCGCCCGAGAAGTGGCCACCGGCCTCTTTATCATGGCAGAACGAGAGAATACTCACTATTTCACTGTCATCAACACATCTCCTCAGGATTCCATCTGCACAAAGCCTAAAAAGTAAGGGATCTTCCCACACATATCGGCTCACCTCATTATAGAACTTCTTCTTCTGGTTCTCATCAAACTCAGGATCTACGAATCCACACTCACGATAATTAACGAATAGGGCATACCATGGGTTTCCTTTCTTTCCTCTCTACAGAAAATTTCCTCGCTTAACCGGGAGCATCGTATCCACTACGAACAACTGCTCATCCCGAAAACGGTCATCAATCTCAATTTTTGTAAAACATCTCTCTTCACTCGGCTCCAACCTACTTAGATGGTCAGCTACTACGTTCTCACACCCCTTTCTATTCTTAATCTCTACATCGAACTCTTGAAGAAGCAAGATCCACCTTAACAAGCGTGGTTTTGCATCCTTCTTGGCAAATAAGTATTGCAACGCAGCATGGTCAGTGTGAACTATGACTTTCGATCCAACCAAGTATGACCGGAACTTGTCGAAAGCAAAAACAACAGCTTAAAGTTCCTTTTCAGTTGTGGCGTACTTTTGTTGAGCCGAGTTCATGGTATGACTCGCATAGTAGATAGGGCGAAACAACTTGTCAACCTTCTGACCTAGGACAGCTCCTACGGCATAATCACTCGCATCACACATCACTTCGAACTCCTTAGACCAATCAGGTGCTACCAAGATAGGAGCTGAAGTAAGAAGTTTCTTAAGAGTTCGAAAAGCATCTAGGCATGCCGTATCAAAAACACAAGGGGTACCCTTCATCAATTGAAGAGTAAGAGGTCTAGCAATGTGGGAAAAACCAGAATGAATCTACGATAAAACACGCATGTCCCAAGAATGAACGTAGAGTCTTGATTTGTAGGCATAGGAAGCTTAGAAATTGCCTCTATTTTTGCTCTATCGACCTTCATTCCTTTACCCGATACCTTATGTCCTAAAACAATTCCTTGATTACCATGAAATGACACTTTTCCCAATTTAAAACCAATTTTGTCTTTTCACAACGTGCAAGCACCTTATCAATATTCGACAAACACTCATCAAAAGTATCACCAAAAACGCTAAAGTCATCCATAAAAACTTCCATGAAATGCTCTATCATATCGGCAAAGATAGGCATCATGCATCACTGGAACGTCACGGGTGCATTACACAACCCAAACGGCATTCTTTTGAATGCAAAGGTGCCATACGGACATGTGAATGTAGTCTTATCCTGGTCATGTATATCGATGTGAATTTGATAATAGCCACTAAAACCGTCCAAAAAGAAGTAAAATGCATGACCACTCAGACGCTCTAGCATTTGATCAATAAAGGGTAGGGGAAAATGATCTTTCCTAGTCTTATCATTCAACATGCGAAAATCAATACAAACTCTGTGACCAGTAACTAAACGAGTAGGAATGGGCACACCTTTTTCATTAAGATCAACTGTGATGCCTCCTTTCTTAGGCACGACTTGTGTGGGACTCACCCATTCACTTGTTAGTAATATCATACACGGCGGAAGCGATTTATGGATCTAGATCTATAATGTATACGTAATAAAACAACTAGATCTATATCTACAAGGGGGTTGTAGAACATACCTCTTGGATCTCAAAATCCAAGTTGAAGAACCGCAATGGAAAGAACAAAGGTTGGTGTGAAGAGCACCACGATCTTCCAGACGCGTGTGATCCGAGCAACTCCGGTGGAAGGAAATTCTCGTCTCGAATCCTTACGATATGCTACCGGAAAACTCCAAGCTTTTCCTTCTCCTCATGGCCGAATTTCTCCTCTCAATTTTACAATGAAAGTCGAAATTTTACTTGTGTGTTTAGGCTTGGGAGAACTCTCTTTATATAGAAGAGTCAAACTTAAGCCCCAAGGATTTAATAATTAATACAAAATCAATTATTAATAAATCCTATAAATAAAAATAATTCCAAATATTTAAGAACCAATCAAAAATATTTTTATCTTTATTTATTACCATAAATATTTATCCAATAAATATTTTATGCACATGTCTTTTAATACACAAGAAAATCAATTCCTTGTTTCCTTAAACATGATGTTGGCGCCAATCACACATTAAATGACCTAGTCAATGTGATTTTTTCCATTCACACTAATTGCCAAGATTATGGAAAATATTTTTTCCAATTGTTTTAATTATTTAGTTCCAACTAATTAAATAGTCACTAAACAATTAATTCACATATCGATTAATTAAATTCTAATAAGAATAAAATTAATATTATTATCGAGATTCGACGTCCGAGAATAGCTACGCTTATATTGGAGGCACGTCGGGGACCATGGACTAATAATCGTTCCGATAAATCAAATAAATAATTATCTTACGAACAGAATAATTATATTCGATAAATCAATCACAGGAATATGCCACCATAATCCCGTGACTGCACTCCTCCGATTATCAGATTATATTTATCTCGTCACGATAATAATAATAAGCGTCCATTGATATAATCATTACATATGGATTAATCCTCCATAGACTGTTCATTCTAAATCGGGAAGTTACCGTTAACCCTTTTTAGAACCTCTTATCCTTATTTACCATTAACCCCCTAGTGATCAATTAATTCATACAACTTACTGGTAGCTAATCAGTGTAAGTATGAACTCGGCCGATCGATCAGTTTCTAGGATTAACAAATAAGGAATCGTTTATCTACTACTTCCATAAATGGAAGGAATGGATTCGTGATTCGTGATAACACGGACTACTCACTCAATCCAAAGACAATGCCAAGATGGGGTAATTCGGACCACGACTCGAGTGTAATCCTTAACCGCCAAGTCAAACCTCATACCGATTCAAGCAAATGATCGTGATCACCTCGAGATTAAGATTTATCCATAAATATGATCATCGATTGATTTGATAAGACTTCTCGATTACGGAATTATATCGTGAACTCTAATCAAATCGGTCCAGCCCTATATGATATATCTATCATATATAAATGCCCCACTAGGTACTCTTAACCGAAAGTCCGGATAAGACAATCACACCTATTGTGTTCTGGGCGCATTAGTAGCACGTTAAAGGAGAGACCCGATACTCTCGATTAACTTCACTACGGGCTAATTGTATTTTAAGTACATCTTCACTAACTCAATCCTCCCGTGTATATCCGATACAATCGAGTTAAGTGATTACATAAACGATATACTTTAGGGTTTTTAGTAGTGTAAATACTATTGTCACATCGGTGAATATGAGAATAATAAATATGAATAATAATATCATTTCATTTATTAAATAAAAACAATTACATAATTGTCTTTCGGGCATTACACCTAACATCACTGTCAGAGATTGCGTAGATTATTCCTAACTCAAGCATCTTTACCACGTCTTTTCTTACCACTTCTTGCATATGTGGGTTCAGCCGTCTCTGAAATTGCCTAACCGGCTTGGCACCTTCTTCCAGGATGATCTTGTGCTTACAGATATCAGCACTAATCCCTTTTATGTCAACCATCTTCCATCCGAAGGCCTTTTTGTGTTTCTTCAACACGTGGGTCAACTTAGCTTCCTGCAAAACGGTTAGTGCAGACGAAACAATAAGAGGAAGTAATTCATCAGGTTCTAAAAACACATACTTTAAATGCTTAGGAAGTGGCTTCAACTCCAGATCAGTAGGTGGTTCCTCGATTGACGGCTTTGGCAGCTTGCCAGTCAAACCGTGCTCTAGCTTCTTGTTCCATCCTGCGTCGACATAAGGAGTTGCCTCCAAATGATATACCTGAACTCTCATTTGTGGATCGTCATCCTCCGCAGTGCTTGACTTCATCAAGCATTCTTCGATTGGTTCTTGGTATCCCTGCAGGTTAGTGTGCTCCAAAATACAAGGATATATAGCATCAACAGAAAAACTATCACTCTTTTCATCATCAGGATGCTTCATTGCATTATAGACATTTATGGCCACACTCTCTTTCCCGACTTGTAGTATGATCTCTCCCCTCTTTACGTCTATCAAGGTCTCCCCTGTGTTCAAGAAAGGCCGACGTAACAAAAGCGGGGCATTGACATCCATATCTAAGACTACGAAGTCAACGGGGAAAACAAACTTGTCAACCTGCACTAACACATCTTCAGCTACCCCCATTGGTTTCCTAACAGACCTATCTGCCATCTGTAGGGTCATCCCTGTTGGTTCTAACTTACCCAACCCCAATTTCTCATACACTCCTCTAGGCATCAGGCTCACAGAAGCCCCTAGATCACATAGCACATTTTTAAACACAGTTTCTCCAATGGTAATTGGGATGGTAAAGCTACCTCTATCCTGCAACTTGGGGGGTATCCTATTATCAAAGATTGCAGAACATTCCTCACTCAAATGTACCATCTGTTGCATCTTCTCCTTACTCGACAACATTCCTTTCAAAAACTTAAAGTATGGGGGAATGCTCGAAATTGCCTCTAATAGGGGAATATTCACCTCTACCTTTCTTAAGAGATTCAGAAATTTTGCCTGACCTTGAGTCAGTATGTCCTTTCTGGGTCCCTTAGAAGGATAGGGTAAAGTATTAACATCAAAATCAGGGGGAGGAGGAGGAATTCTGTTTTTCTTACCTCTTTCTTTAGGCGACGAGGCTTCTTCTTATTTGATGTCCAATACCACATAATCGTTCTTCGGTGCTGCCCCTTCCACTGCTTTCTGGTTTGCCTCAGCCAATGCCTTTTTCGTTGCTTCCAATTCTTTCCTCATTTCAGCCATTTCTTTCTTCACACTGCCAACTTCCAAGTCCTCAATCTCGACTTCACCATACATGGCCCCTTCACGGTCGACTGCCTTCTCTTTCTCGGCCTTATCGGGCCGCTTTTTCACCCATAATTCCTTCTTCTTATCACTCGGCCCAACCTCTTTACCACTTCGTGTGAACACAAAGATTCACATCCTTTGGGTTTCTCTCGGTGTTACTTGGAAGTCCACCACTGATTTGTTTTCAATGTGTCGGTTATTTGACCCACTTGGGTCTCCAAGTTCTGAATGGCAGAATGTGTGGCCACTTTTTGCTCTACAAAGATTCTTGTTTAGCTTCGAAAACTTGATCTGTCTAACCTTTCCGTAGTATCTCGGGCCTTCGAACACCGTAATTGTTTGATTGTCGATTGCTTTGGTTGTTTCGTGCGATGAGCATTCGGATGTCGATAGGTGCGTAATTATTATTTCTCAATGGTTGGCTCGCTTTGTCGATTCTCGATTACTTTGTCGGCCCCGATTCGATTCCAACCTTGATTCTCGCCCCACCCCGCGCTGCTATATTTGTTGGCCTTGTGGATCGAGATTATGGTTTCGATTGCTTTGATTCCACCTTGATTCGATTACGGTATGAACTCGATTCTGGGGGTTACGATTCCAAGGTCGGTTGTACGGGCTTTGGTTTTGCCTAAAGCCTTGGTTACGATTCATCGCTTCGATTCTAATTCGATTCCGCCTGGTTCCAACCTTGATTCTCGCTGATTTCGATTCCATTGCCCTGGTTTCCTTGTCCAACATAATTCACATTATATTGTTGTGAATCATTACCCATACCATAATCCATTTGAGGCCCTTGCTGATTATCAAAGTTCTGATTCCACTGTTGCTGGCCAAACTCTTGCTGATTCATATTCATTTGACCCATTGTATAGATATCCATTCGATGTTGGTCATTCTGATTTCCCAACTGTTGCTGCACTAGAGTAGGTCGCAACTGTTGTGGATAAGTGGGTTTTCTCGATGATGTACATTCCATGGCCGAATGTCCACCTCCACAAAGCTGGCATTGCTGTGTTTTCTTTCTTTCTAACTCCATTCGGTCCATCTTTAGTACCATTTCTTACATCTTATCGTGTATAGCCGATTCTCTATCAAGTTCTTCTTTCAACGACTTCACACTTTCCATTGGGGCTTTCTTCTTCTTTCTACTGGACCCCCATTGTCCTTCTCCTTCTGCTGCATTCTCAATCTGTCTCATAGCTTGTTCTGGCGGCAGATTCATAATGTCTCCACCACTGGCGGCATTCAGCTTGTTCTGGTCCATTGGCTCTAAGGCCCTGAATAACATAATGACTTGCTCCACCGTAGAAAAACCGTGTGGAGGGCATCTCTTCAGTAAACCCCTAAATCTCTCATAAGTCTCTTTTAATGTCTCTCCCTCGAGACCGTCAAACGAAGAGATTTCTTCTTTCAGATCTAACATCTTCGCCGGAGGAAAGTACTTTTTCAGAAATACTCTCGCTACATCTGCCCAGGTATGCAATGAATCATTGGGTAATGAATCGAACCAATCATTTGCGGCTCCTCTCAATGCAAACGGAAAAACGATTAGCTTCACCGCCTCGTCACTCACCCCATTATATTTCATCGTTCCACAAATCTGGAGAACTCAGTTGATTTCCCATGGAATAGAGCATGTTCCCCCAACATGTTCAGAATGTTCTGTTTGATGTCCATGTTGTTTGCATTAATTGGGGGCACTCTAATGGGATTGTGCCCTATAACTTCCTCGAGGAGTAGTGACGTAATCTCGCAAACCCTCGGTCATTGTACTCTTGAGCCATCTCGTGGTCGATAATCCTGTTGTTGTTGTTGATAATCCCGCTTTGCATAGGTGGTTGCCGATTATATGGGTTTTGGAACCCTGTTGATTTCCTTGATTCTCTAGCATCCGCAATATTTGATATACCGCCTCTTGGTCTAATTCGGGTCCTAAGTTCTCGCGATCTCGAATATTTTGTCCTCCCTGCATCGCCCAATCCTCGTCCTCCGATTAAGCTGTGGGGTTCTCAATCGACGCTTAATCTTGTGTTGTCATCTCTTGACGGCTCATGACAAGGGGTCCTCGGTGGAGTATGCAATGGTAGTGTTGCGTTACCACCGAGAGTGTCTCGAGGTTTGCCCTTGTACATTGTGCTCGCAAGGGCTCTTTGCCATCTTTATGAGTTGGTGAATCCTCCATTCTTTCTGAGGATTCTGACAATGAACTCTCTACTACCCCTTCTTCCACAAACAAAGGGTTTGGACTGGCAATCAGAGGTTCTCCTCGGCGCTGACTGTTTCTATGACGTGCGTAAGCTTCAATTTCTTCAATTGGCTCGATGAGTGGTTCTTTGGAGCTTCGGGTCATTCACTGACAAACAAGAAACAACGAGAAAGAAAGAAAAAAAAATAAAAACGACCTAAGCCCAAGCTTTCGGTCAACTTACAAGATATCAAACGTTGTACTCCCCGGCAACGGCGCCAAAAAGCTTGATAGCAAAATAACTAACTGCTAACTTTAACCGGCTGCAGTATCGGGTCAACATGTGAGTATAATGGTAACAAGGTCGAATCCACAGGAATAACGTTTAAGTACCAAAGTCGACGTAGAACTTAGTTCAGGCGATCAAAGTTGTGGTGGAGAGTATTATAACTAATGCAGAAAATAAATATTATTCTAACGGATTTATCTAGGTGATTAAAAAGTATAGCCGAGCCATGATCCAACAGGTTATCTCCCCATAGGAAAAACTTGATAAAGAATGTGTTTTATCTGATTTAGTTTATACGACATTCACGGGTATCAACTCCTAATTCTGGTGTTAATGTCTGAACAACTCTTACTTAACCCTCCCTTTAGAGAGATAACTTGCCTAACATGGTATCATACTAGGTTTATTAACCCTCCCTTTAGAGAGATAACTTGCCTAACATGGTTGACCGGAATAAAAAGCTGCTGAAAAACCTCACAAAAACATAGTTTTAACGTATCACTTAGGTTGTCGATCTAACGATTAAGGCTATGTTTTAGTGATTCTAATACATGTTTCATTCATCTCGTAAAGATAAGAATCTCACATAGGCATAGTCCTGACCTGTCACTCAGATTGTCAATCTGACAATCAAAACTACGATTAGTGATACTCATATCCCACATCTCACCGCAAAATACATTTATAAGCTTGATGTAACAATGAACAAGGTTGTCAATCTCATTCAAAGTTATTAACATGATCAAAACAAGTTTTAAAACATGAACGTTTAACATAAAAACGTTTAATTAAGAACAATACAACTCCCATCTCGTCTCCCGAGGGTTGATTTCACCCGTTTTCACATATTTCGGCTATGAAAAGTTTAGCTACCCATATAAACAGTCTCATCAACATGTCATGGATTAAAATGGCGGGAAGTTTTACATAATAGCCTTCATCAATATGGCGAGTAATTCTATTAAAACCAAATTAAAACCGAAATCCAATCATTTGTCGATTCTCATATATATGGATACTACTACAGATACATATATATATATATATATATATATATATATATATATATATATATATATATATAACGAGAATGAAAGAAACAACAAAAAGAAATAACTAGATATAGATATAACAATAATAATAAGAAAAAAAAAAAACAAACTTACTAATATATTGAGATATCTTCGATTACATATAATCGAAGATACTTGATATTACAACGATTTCAAAGAACACCGAACTTCCAATAATTTCCGAGCATTACAACGATACTATTATTACTAAATTTATTTTCGCATAAGGCCTTATATACAATCCTAAAAACTAAAGAAAAATAAGAAGGAGATATATATATATATATGGTGTATATATATATAATGGTGCACTTCCGCTTTCTCTCTGAATGCCCCTTATATAGGCAAAGTTCCAAGGGCGGACCAGTCCTTGATATGGCGGACTGGTCCGGCCTAATGATGACATTCACCTCCCTTAATTTCCAATTTACGGATAAAAATTTATATTTTCGAATAAAACTTTAAAAATTCATATCTTGAGTTCTGGATCTCCAAATGACATGATTCAAGAGGCATTGGAAAGCTCGTTGAAAAATATACAACTTTCATGAAGGACTCTTCTTCAGAAAATGTAGTGTTGATGAGCCATTCGTTTGTCGAAGACATTTCTCGATTACCACTAAATCGAATCGATTAGCCACTTGACCACTTGACTTAATGATACTTGAGTGTTAGAAGTCCGATTGACGTGATTCAAAATGCGTTGGAAAGCTCTTTCAATGATATACAACTTTCATTAAGGACACTTCTTCATAAAATGCCGTTTTAATGAGCCATTTGTTCGTCGAAGATATAATTCGTTAGTGGTACCACTAACCACTGAGCCACTTGACCACTTGAGTTAGTGACACACTCTTATATCCCTAAAAATACATCTTTTAGGCCTCAAAACATGTCATTACTCGGGATTTTGGTCAACCTATAATTCTGCAATAAACCACCAAAATACCAAACGTAAATCCGACACGACACTCCGGTTACTAAAAAACTAATAAACACGATATTTTATAAAAACACATAAAAACACGATATTTTTTTACGATATTTACTAAACCGGTACAAAAACTAATAAAAACACATAAAAACACGATATTTTATAAAATATTCATGACTTATATATTTTTATGAAATTTAGGAATTAACGACTCGAAATGATACAAAAGTGCTCAAAATGATATTAGAAATGGAGTAAAATATTATGAAAATAACTGTGAATTTTTTCCTCATCAATAACACAGACTACTCACTCAATCCAGTACAATGCCAAGATGGGGTAATTCAGACCACAGACTCAGTGTAATCCTTAACCGTCAAGTCAAACCTCATACTGATTCAAGCAGTTGACTGTGATCACCTCAGGATTAAGATATATCCATAAATATGATCATCCATTGATTCGATAAGACTTCTCAATTACGGAATTATATCGTGAACTCTAATCAAATCGGTCCAGCCCTATATGATATATCTATCATATATAAATGCCCCACTAGGTTCTCTTAACCGAAAGTCCGGATAAGACTATCACACCAATTGTGTTCTGGGCGCATTAATAGCACGTTAAAGGAGAGACCCGATACTCTCGATTAACTTCACTACGGGCTAATTGTATTTTAAGTACATCTTCACTAACTCAATCCTCCCGTGTATATCTCATACACTGAGTTAAGTGATTACATAAACGATATACTTTAGGGTTTTATGTAGTGTAAATACTATTGTCACATCGGTGAATATGAGAATAATAAATATGAATAATAATATCATTTCATTTATTAAATAAAACAATTACAAAATTGTCTTTCGGGCATCACACCTAACAATCTCCCACTTGCACGAAAGCATGTGATTAATTGTTTTAGAGCACACCCTATTATTTAAAACTACAACAAACTACATCTCCCACTTGCTCTAAATCAATGGAGACCTATCCCGTATTCTAGTACCCACAAGGCATATCATAACCATTTCAGATTCCAAAGTACACTCCGAGTATGCCGTCGTAGGATAGGTCAGTGACTCGGGAGTACCTACATCTAAATGCCATGGGTCTTAATGATTAGTCAGGTTGTCGGCTCTAGACGATCTGTAGAATCGAAACGTTACCGGTCCATCTAATCATGTGGTACCTTCCCAATATGCTTTTGACCCCTAGTGATTTCGGAAATCCTTATAAGCTACCCCTTCATCGTTTGCACAATGATGTAGTATCGGCTTCCAAATCTAGAATCACTCCCAGATATGAAAAGGAAATCCTTAAGCTATATCGCCTCTCTAGCTACTACAAAAGCCGCTAATCACCCAACTAGTTAAATTCAAGTTGGCGTTGCTGGATTCCTCCAGGCAATAGCTTCAACACAAGAGTAAACACTGAGCCCGAGATCGACTTAACGATCATCCTCAATCTGACTTAAAGTCAAAATCAGTGTATCACACATGAATATGTCCGCATATTGTTCCTCGTTCTCTTCAAGATACTAAAGGACATACTAAACTTGCTTTGTTAACCGCCGAATCTAAGATTCGATCAAAGTTGACGTTCAATAACCTGACCATCTCTTACTAGAAAGAGAATCTATCCCGTTTCTCTTGATCCGAAGATTTAGAGAGTCATTCATGAGGCATAGGGTAGAACTTCCTCGTTGAATGTTGCATACACAGATGCATCATCTTAACCAATAAGATGGATGGGAACCAGTGACTGATTCTAATGAATTTGACCGAGTCAAACTCTTAAGAATGTTGTCCAAATCTCTGTTGCAGAGAATTGTGGCATTGTCAGATTCTGACTTCAGATAACACACCCTATGTTGATTCCAACTGGTGCAGTGTTATCCTTCACAAACACTAATATATATATTCACTACTGTACTAAAATTGATATCCAGTCTACAAAAAGGCTTATCAATATTCTGGTCAAATCCACATATTGTAGAAATATATGACTTCCAATGACCGAGAGGTTTGCTTTTTATCCACAAAAGGACATAAGCCTTGACAGTCATCATGTCATAAGTTCATAATGCAATACCCTTTTGTTCCGAATGAATCCAGACTCCGTTTGTTTGGCAAGAAAGTCTCAGGGAATCACCCCTATTTTCTGCTTTTGAACGAAATCATGCAATACCGAACTCATTCTACTCTTTTCCGTGTAGATCCAATTACTCCCCTTTGGGCCTGAGACGCTCAGGTGCTTCTACAAGAGTATGAACAGAATCGAGTACCGAACTCCATTCAGTGGTTATGGCTATTAAACCAACCTCTATTATCGAATCCTATCTTCGCTCACAAAAGAGCCATAGGTTATCAATCGATCCTCGGACTACAAAGTCCGAGAACCCGTAATGGGTAATGGATAAACCATACTGCCAATACTTACTGGGTGGATCGAAATTTTGATCTAGTTTAGTAGTATTTAGTGTTATCACCAACAACCGATGTTGGATGTGGTCGATTTTAATCGGTTAGTAACTACCTTGAGTAAACATACTTCAAGGTTCAAAGGTTTGTTGTTCATGGACTCTATCGGAAAGGATGCAACAAAGATAATCGTCCCTTCCCGATTTCAAGAATCCTATATCTAACCTTTATACTCAATAGCTTAAAAGATATACCACGAATGGTCATTGACCCGAACGTATCTGCGAAATTCCAGTCTTACCTTCAAGCACCGTGTGCTAAATGCTTATATTTACGGGAGTGGGGTGAACCGAATCCACACCTTATCCGTAAATTCCAAAGCATATTCTAGGTAGACTTCTCAGTCTTACATTTCAATGTAAACCGTTATTTTGCTTCCAATATCTTTATTGAGTTAAGCAGTGTATTGTAGCACATCTAAAACTATGTAATGCAATTTAACGGTTTCTTACTTAGTGAAAACATTTCACTATGAGGCAGGCCGAGAATCAGTCCCTAGGACTATGTGCTGGCCCATTATAGAATACTCCATCTCCGACAAAATCAGAGACACCTCAGAATATTTTGGATAAACTTACCGTAGTGTTTGAGTAGTTATCAGACAAGAAGTCACTACTCGGAAGCTCCTACTAGCTCGTATCTTTCATCAGACCCCGAAGGTCGTCATGAACAAGCTATGTTACTTCTTTATAACCATTATCCTTTCCCGATTGAAAGGAAACTTAGTCATTGAACCTTTGAGACAATATAACCAGACTGGAGAAAGGAATCACCCTGAGCCAGTCTTCAGGTCTTGTCTTTTAGGGACAATGCACTAACTATGGAATATGAAGAAGCGTTTATCTAAATATAGAAACCAATTGCTTTTAATAGTTCTTTAAGATGTGTTTTATATACATATTTTAGCAGTTCTAAGTGGTTTTGACTTTATCAAACAAAAGTCCGAGTCTTGGATTCGTACTACAAATGGTATATTCACTTTATATCGACAAACAAATTATCGAATAGAAGGTAAATCCTTTCGCTTCAACGAATCTTAAGCAGAAAATAATTTTTTTCGCGATATCCAAGGATTGAATCGAGATTCATTTCCTTATATCACTCCCACTATTCTAGCTAAAATTAAGCGCCCGTTGTTTACACTTTTAATCGTTAAATGCACCGCTACCTTGTTCTTCCAAAGAACTTAGCTCGAGAAAATCGCCAAGGATTCATAGGTTGGTGATCCAAAATCACTTTATCCTTATCCTATGATTTTCGATTAATTAATTTTCGGTTCGACCTTAAAAGTTTCTCGGTTTAGGTGCCTAACACTTTTACACATATTCTTCCATTCTTGACTTTCCGTGAATGGAAAGCTTGATCTTGAACGAATGGTTCGTTTGAGAAGACACTACTCTTGAACCGTGGGATGTCTATTTCGAGTGTTACTCATCGGGATTTCTCGGATTTTCTAATATACCAGAAAAAACAACAAATCATAACATTAAAGCTCCCACTAGTTTATCGGTTCCAAATGCCGTCTAACGAGTTCGTACATAGTTCCAATGTTTCCAGAAAAACAAATCATAGAACTCCCACTAGTTCATCGATTCCAAATATCGTCCAACTAGCGACATTTCATGACTTTCCGGTTTTTCAATTAGAACGGTTACGTGTGTAGTCAGTTACACTTTTCTAATGTTCTAGAAAAACAACAAATCATAAAGCTCCCACTAGTTCATCGATTCCAAATATCGTCCAACTAGTAACACTTCATGATTTTCCGATTTTTCAATTAGAAAATTACTCGTGTAATCACTACACACTCAAAATTCACTAGAAGAATTTCAAAGTCCGAAATCACCTAGTTTGTCTCCCGTTTGACACAAATGATACTAGTGACATACCTATATGTCACTCTGGTTTTTAAAAGGCTTAAGAGAAAATATCTCTTTCGAAAAATAATTGCATTATCGATTAACTAGTTCAACGTCCTAGTTACTTTCCACTTTTTAAAGAAGTCAATACTAGTCAATTATAAATTTTAAGCAATTTAGTAAGGGATATAATGCTGTAAATAAAATGACATATATTAATTCAAGTTTAACACTACTATATTATTTTATTTTAGGAATTGTAAACTATAAGATAAGTCTACTCTACCATTCCAAGGTTTTAACCTCGCATCTCAGTGCCGCCGTAGGGTAGGTCAAAGAGATGACGGTTAAATCGAGACAATCTCATCAATGAATAACTTGTGAGAATCGAACATCCCACGAGAATCGAACATCCCTTTATTCATTGACTACCTTCCTTTTTTAGCCTAGATATTACCAAAAATATCCTTTATGAGTGTGACCTACTATATCGGATCTCTTAGGTACGCCCCGAGTGTGCCGTCGTAAGATAGGTCAGTGACCCGACGAGTACCCAGAAATCCTATCCTTTAGGAGACCAAGCCATGAATGTTGATAGGGGTGAACACCATCCGTAGGGGGACGAAATCAAAGCGCCGCGAGGCGTCACCCTTCTCTCACTTACTTGTATCTATAGTAGAGGCCGTGGGGTTGGCTGTCGCCTCTCCCGCTCCCACTCAATTTTTTGGAAGTGGTGGTGGGTTAACTAACCACGACTTTTTGATGTTAACATAAAAGCTCATAAAATCAAGGATTCCGAATGGTGTCGGTAACGTAGGCAAGCCTACCCGTCCCATTCGTTGGAACATATGTGACAGTCGGACGAAGTCGGGTCAAGAGAGCCCCATTGAGATAAGAAGGAATCACCCCTCCGCTCGCCGGTGTAGCTTAGTCTTGCCGGACCCCCGTGCATACATCACACTAGGAGGGTTAAGTCGGTCGAGCCTAGCTCAGTTGACCACCCAACCTATAGGCGAACCGTTTTTATCCAAGATTTATTGTTCTTTTACCATCATTCAATCTCGTAGACACTACGAATCGAAAACGTGATCTCGTTTGGGCTTTTACGGCGGTTCACCGAGAACACACACCGAAAGGCTTAACGATTTCATAACCCGTCCTCGGATCTTTAATTAGTTACTAAATTAATTAATTACCACGTATTAAATTTCAACTAATTACGCGAGTTTTGTATACATGCCTATTTTAATTACCAAAATTAAAATTCTACATGTATGCATGGAGTGGATTTATGATATGATGCATGTCATGGCAATTCCGATTTTATATCTATTTTATGATCAAACACATAAAAAATAAATTGCGGAAAATTTAAACACCGAGATGGACCGTTGGTACCCCCGTATCTAATCTATCCTAGGAAATAGGAATTACAATCTTGTTGTCTTCATGTCTTCGATCTTCGAACCTTGAACCACGAACCGCGAACCCGAAAGGAGAAGGGACCTTTATTTTATAAAATAAAATATTTTTTTTTTATTTTAATCAACAGGCCATACGGCCAAAAAAATAGAAGAAAAAAAAAATTCCAAAAATAAGATATATTGCCGTGAGAAATATTTGATCATGGAATCTTTTTCCATAACATATCTTGCCAAAATATTCCATAACATATCTTGCCGTGTGTACCAAAAAAAATAACAAAAAAAAATTTTCAGCCCCGACTCCTATTCATACCTCGAGTTCCGTCTTCATCTCGTGTTCTTCATCGTTTTCGTCGTTTTACCGGAATTACAAAAAAATACAAAAGGTACTACCTTTTACAATTTTTCGCATGACATAAAATAAATTACACATCCTATGCTCAATTGATACTAATCAAAAGAGCTACATAATAGATCTACGGGTAAACAATACCAACCCCAATCCATCTCTTCAACCAAGACATTCATAACATAAAAAAAAAATACATACATGTGCATCGGCCCCAATAAAAAAAAATTGGGACAAAAAATCTACATGTTTTACCACTCCTAGATCTAATATTTTATACGTATAAATATAGATCACCATGGCGACTGATATCACTGTTAGTAATACCATCTGCAACGGAAGCGATTTAAGGATCTAGATCTATAAATTACACGTAATAAAATAAACTAGATCTGTATCTACAAGGGGGTTGTAGAACATACCTCTTGGATCTCAAAATCCAAGTTGAAGAACCGCAATAGGAAGGATGAAAGATTGTGTGAAGAGCACCACGATCTTCCGTACGTATGATCCAAGCAACTCCCGGTGGAAGGAAATTCTCGTCTCGAATCCTTCCGATATACTACCCGAAAAAATCTCCAAGATTTTTCCCCTTAATCCCCTTGGCCGAAATTTTGCTCTCTTCTCTCTAAGACAAGTCGAAAATTGTATGTGTCTTGTAAGGCTTGGTAGAACTCTCTTTATATAGGAGAGTAAAACTTAACCTCCAAGAATTTAATAATTAATACAAAATCAATTATAATAATCCCATTAAACAAAAATAATCCCATAATATTCTAGAACAAATCTAGAATAATATTTATCTTTATTTCTTACCATAAATATTTATCCAATAAATATTTTATGCACATGTCTTATTAATACACAAGAAAACAATTTCTTGTTCCATAAAAAAGGACATGGGGCGAAAGCGAAAATCATACTTATTGACCTAGTCAATATTAATTTTTGCCATTACACAATAATTGGGCCAAATTATGAAAAATGCATTTTTCACATATTTAATTATTTAGCCCAACTAATTTAATAGTTCACTAAACAATTAATTCACATATCGTTTTAATAAAGTCCAACAAGAACTAAATTAATATTATTAGGATTCGACGTCCGCGAATAGCTATGCTATATTAGGAGGCACGTCGGGGACCATGGACTAATAATCAGCGGCTCCGATAAATCAAACAAATAATTATCTTACGAACAGAATAATTATATTCGATAAATCAATCACAGGAATATGCCACCATAATCCCGTGGATCGCACTCCTCCGATTATGAGATTATATTTATCTCTCACGAGAATGATAATAAGTGTCCATTGATATAATCATTACATATGGATTAATCCTCCACAGATTTATTCATTCTAAATCGGGAAGTTACCGTTAACCCTTTTTAGAACCTCTTATCCTTATTTACCATTAACCCCTAGTGATCAATTAATTCATATAACTCTTTGGTAGCTAATCGATTGTAATATGAACTCGCGCGATCGATCGTTTCTAGGATTAACAAATAAGGAATCGTCTATCTACTTCCATAAATGGAAGGAATGGATTCCGTATCCGTGATAACACGGTACTACTCACTCAATCCAAGATACAATGCCAAGATGGGGTAATTCGGACCACAGACTCGGTGTAATCCTTAACCGTCAAGTCAAACCTCATAATGCGATTCAAGCGGTTGATCGTGATCACCTCTCGGGATTAAGATATATCCATAAATATGATCATCTATTGATTCGATAAGACTTCTCAATTACGGAATTATATGAACTCTAATCAAATCGGTCCAATTCTATATGATATATCTATCATATATAAATGCCCCACTATGTTCTCTTAACCGAAAGTCCGGATAAGACTATCACACCAATTGTGTTCTGGGCGCATTAATAGCACGTTAAAGGAGAGACCCGATACTCTCGATTAACTTCACTACGGGCTAATTGTATTTTAAGTACATCTTCACTAACTCAATCCTCCCGTGTATATCTCATACACTGAGTTAAGTGATTACATAAACGATATACTTTAGGGTTTTCTGTAGTGTAAATACTATTGTCACATCGGTGAATATGAGAATAATAAATATGAATAATAATATCATTTCATTTATTAAATAAATCAATTACAAAATTGTCTTTCGGGCATCACACCTAAGTACTCGATTGAGCCATAAAAAGGCAACATCGAACTCGACTGACTAAGTACTCGATATAGCTCGACGCGGCTCATAAGCTCGATTTACCCTAAAAATATTCCTAATTTCGGGACAAAAAGATCAACAAAAATGTTGATGTCACTGTATATTTGATTGCTGATATCACTACATAAATTGTTGATGTCATTCATATATGATTGCTGATGTCACTGCATAAAGTGTTGATGTCACTGCATATCTGATTGCCGATGTCATTGCATAAAATGTTGATGTCACGTATATACGATTGCCGATGTCACTGCATAAAATGTTGATATCACTGCATATATGATTGCCGATGTCACTGCATAAAAATATGAATTAAGGTGAAAGATTTATGTTGATCGTAGTTTTATATCAAAAGATATAGCCATTTGAAGTCGATTTTATGAAGAAAAGAAATCGATTTTACGAAATTAAGTCGGAAAAATATCAAATGTCATCACGGTGTTGCTTCATCAAATGTCATTGCATCCCGGTGATCACTGCATCGATCCCGATGGTCTCTACATTGGGGGTGGCCACTTCATCGCGGTGTCTCTGCATCGGGGGTGGCCAATGCATCGCAGTGTCACTTCATCGCGATGTCTCTGCATCTATGATTGCCGATGTCACTACATATATTGTTGATGTCATTCATATATGATTGTTGATGTCACTGCATAAAATATTGATGTCACTGCATAAAATATTGATGTCACTGCATATCTGATTGCCGATGTCACTGCATATATGATTGTCGATGTCACTACATATATGATTGCAGATGTCAATGCATCGCGGTGGTAAATGCATTGGGGAGGTCAATGAATCACGGTGGTCAATGCATTGGGGTGGTCACTGCATCGCGGTGGTCAATGAATCGTGGTGGTCAATGCATCACGGTGGTCAATGTATCGGGGTGGTCAATGAGAAAAAAACTTTCACCGTTAAAAAAAAAAAAAATCACTTTCAACGGCCAGAAATTAATATATATATATATATATATATATATATATATATATATATATATATATATACAAAAAAAAAAAAAAAAAAAAAAAAAAACAACCAAACTTTCGTCCTGAAATAAATTATAAAAAAAAATTAACAACAACATTAAGCATTAAGCTGCCTCTTCCTCCTTTTTTTTTTTTTAATTTTTTTATTTCTTTCTTCATTAAGTGTATTTGGGTTTATCTAAATAATTTTATCCTTATAACTAAGTGTTTGTTTTGAGTGTTATTTTTGCCTAATTAAATCTAATATACGTCCTTTTGAATAATTGTCCCATAATTAATTTTGTATACTTTATGGGTAAGTGGCACATTTGTCAGGATTTATCGGATAAAATAAGATAATTAGGAGAAGTCTATTTTATCTACATCATCTTCCATCAATAAACCTTGAAAAGAAGAAAACAAATGAACACTTGTGAACATGCATGTGTTAAGAAAAAAAATAAACAAGAGACCTGTCCACAACAGTATGAACTGAATGCTTGTGAGGAAAACAAATGAGAATTATATTGGGGAGAAAATTTTCTTTTGATTACACCAATTACCTTGAAAGCTTTATTTATTTCAAATACAACCAATGGAAGAATTAATATAATTATTATCTCATTTTTGGAAGTTGGTTATTATAGACTATACATGGTCAAAAATAATAATTTAAATGCGGACCACGCGCCAAAATGTGTACGTTAATTGTTTGTCGACCGTGTCCAAAATGTTTACATTAATATAGTTGTCGTATTGTGATTATCGAGGTACTAATGATCGTAATGAGACATATATCGATTAAGGAGAAATTTAGTCAATTGATTAACAATTTCTTCCGAGAAGGTTTTCTAATTGGTGCGAGACATAATTACCGATTTATTAATTTTTAGGATGATTATATCAACAACTCTCATTAAGATAAAATGAGCATAATTAAGTGGGATTACTAGTTGTGAACGTTGACAGCAAAAGCGTGAATCATATGATGCTGTCCTCGTATTATATGATGCTGGCAAGATTTTCTACATATCCCAGTGGGGCATTGACACCCCTTCAATCTGATATATTTATGCTTTGGATTAGACCCAAATCTGTTTATGTGTAATATTCTATTATTATCGGACCCCAAGGTGCCTAAGGGCCCCTTCAATCCCCCCACCCCTGCTTCAAATTCTGCTGTCTTGGTAAAAATATTTATAGATAATTAGAAAACACGGTATTTTTTGGGATATTTTTACTAACAAGACACCTAAATATTTTTTATATTGAGAACAACTACTTCTACGATATTCATAGTTTAAAGGATTAAGAAAAAAACATTTTTTTCCTTTCTCTTTTCTCCTTTATTTTCAAACATTCATATCTTTTGATATAGATTTTCAAGCGCGATGAAAATTTTACTGAGTCATAATTAAGTGGGATTAGTAGTTGATGTCGATTTTCAAGCGTGATAGAAAATTTTACTCTCATTAATATCGTAATTGCTTGGTGTTTGAATATTTTTTTGGCTGTGGTTATTATCTTGTTTTCGTCTTTGCTAAATAATTATATATGTATCATTTGACTTATCTATCATCTTAGAGAATAAGTGTGTGTGTGTATATATATATATATATATATATATATATATATATATATATATATATATCAACAAAGTGACTTAAACTACACATCGTAGAACTAATCGGGTTATTAAGAGTGATGGTGCATTGAAGAGTGTATCCAAGTCTGTGAAAGTCAATTTGGGAAGTCTCTTTGAGTTTCTTCATTTATCAACAACTCTTGAGGTCTCATTGAGGTTTTGGGTGCAGCTGAGTTCTACATCTGGACATTGATCAGTTGTGTGGGATCAGCAGGGTGATCCAACATCTGGGGCATTATGGCAATCCGACAAAGATTCTTTGCGGTAGGGTTTAGAGATCTGTGCATATAAATACCAACTGTATTGATCATTGTAAAGTGTGTGTAATCCGTCTGAAATTCAGTGCATAATAAATATATCTTTTCTGTCCGTGGAATAGTCGACTTAACGCCGGAAACCACGTTAAATCTTGTGTTCTTCTTGTTTCTGTTCCTCTGTGTGATTGTCTATGTTAGATTGCATTTGTGTTTATCTTAATGCATCTGGATTCTCTCTATCATGTTATAACAAATTGGTATCAGAGCAAGGTTCTGAGAGAATCATCTGTACGGACAACCTTTATCTTCACCAAGAACTTCTCCGGTGCTAGGAATCTGTGATAAAAGTTGTGATATTTGGCAAGAAAGATGTCTGCAGTTAACATAAAAATTGACAAATTAACAGGAAGAAACAGTGTCAGTCTGTGGAAATCAAGATGAAGGCCTTGTTAAAACAACAAGGATTATAGACTCCTTTATACGTAAAGGAGATGTAAGTTCGGCAGATTATGCCGGTCAAAGAGAAAGCACATTCAACCATCACGTTGTGCTTATCGATGATGTTATCTTTGGTTCTTTGAGGAAGACGAATCGCCAAGTTGTGGGCAAAGCTTGAAAGCCTGCATACATGACTAAGTCATTAACCAACAAGTTGTTCTTTGAGCGTAGATATTTAGTCTCGAGGATGCATGCGGGAGGTCTCTGTGAGGAACATCTAAATAATTGAACACAATATTACTTGATCTCAGGAATATTGATGTTAAAGTTGAAGATGAAGAAGCAGCCCTAATCCTGTTGGTGACATTACCAAGTTCATATGAAAACTTTGTGCTGATCCTAAATTGTTGCAAAAGACACACAGTGCCTTTAGAGGATGTAAGGGCAGTCTTACATGCCAGGGAGCTGAGACACAAGGAAGCAGGGACAGACAGTCAGGCTGCTGGACTAGTAGTCAGCAGCAGTGGGAAAGGGCATGGACAGAAGAAGAAACCCAAGAAGGGAAGTTCCAAAGGTCCTAAGTCCACAGATGTCTGTAATTACTGTAAAGAGCAGGGGCATTGGAAGTCCAACTGTCCAAAGAAGAAAAGGCAGTAGGAGAGCAATTCGGCACATCACCGTGGCTATTGAGCATTCGATAAGGATGCAGTTGCAGTTCTTTGGGGATTCAACACACCTTGGCGATGTTTGGATCCTAGATTACGGAGCATCCTATCATATCTTTCCACACAGGGAGTGGTTTCTAATTATGAGCATATAGATGGTGGTCATATTTCTATGGCAAACAATAAGGTCTGCAAGATAGTGGGAATTGGCTCAGTCAAGTTGATGTCAGAGAATGGTAGATTCTGCACACTGAAAGATGTTAGGCATGTTCCACAGAAGACCAAGAATTTGATATCTCTTAGTCTATGGACAACAAGTGGTTCAATTTCAAGAGAGAATGTGGAGAGCTGAATGTCTACAAAGATTCAGATGTGGTCCTCAAAGGTATCAAGAAAGGAACCTTGTATTTATTACAAGGCTCTACTGTATCTGGCTCTGCTGCTGTGGCATCCTCAGTAGTTAATCAGTCATAGTAGACTCAGTTGTGGCACATGAGACTTGGTCACATGGGTGAAAGAGGAATGCAAGTCCTTTCTTCAGCAGGTTTTCATAGGGGATATTGTTGAAATGGTGTCCTAAACCCAATCAGATTGAACCGGATCCGACCGGGCCGGGTCGATTACATTCTATTTAGTTCATGTAATAACTTTATTATGATTAATAAAAGCACTTTTGTAATTATATATCTTGTTTATTTTCATGTTATTGAATGTATACATATAATAACGTCCTTAGTATTAAACTGTGATCGAGAAACCATGATGCTGATTATGGTTGATGAAATCTCTATTCACTATAACAAGTTCGATACTTAAATGTCTCTAGTCGTATGTACTATCAAACGGGGCATTGATGGTATGATTAGACTAACATAAATGCTTTTATTAATCATAATAAAGTTATTACATTAACTAAATAGTCTGTAAATGACCCGACCCGGTCGGATCCGGTCCACCCCGATTGGGTTTAGGACACCTTTCCAATAATCTCCCACTCGGCCTAAAGCCAATCACCCATATGCCTAATCCCGTGCAAGTGAACATGTTTCTCATGCTTTGCTTGAGACAATGCCTTGGTTAACGGATCGGCTATGTTATCATCCGTGTGGACTTTCTATATCTTTATATCTCCTCTATCTACTATCTCTCTAATCAAGTGATAGCGCCGTAGCACATGTTTGGACTTCTGATGAGACCTTGGTTCCTTTGACTGAGATATCACTCCATTATTATCACGAAGATGCAGGCAATTGGACCTTCAATGGAGGGAACCACACCAAGTTCAGTAATGAAATTCTTCATCCAAACTGCTTCATTTGCCGCCTCCGAGGCTGCCATGTATTCAGCTTCCGTTGTAGAGTCTGCAGTAGTCTCCTTCTTGGAACTCTTCCAGCTCACCGCTCCGCCAATAAGTGTGAAAACAAACCCAGACTGTGACTTAAAGTCATCCTTGTCAGTTTGGAAACTGGCATCTGTGTAACATCGTAATACTAAATCATCATTCCCGAAAACCAGGAACATATCCTGGTATGCCTTAAGTATTGAGGATATTCTTGATGACAATCCAAGTGACCATCACTGGATTGACTGGTACCTACTAGTCATACTAAGAGGGTACGAGACATATGGTCTTGTGCATAACATGGCATACATGATAGACCCGATTGCCGAAGCATAAGGGATCTTACTCATTTGTGCCCTTTCCTCCTCTGTCTTAGGACTCATTCCCTTTGACAGGTAGACCCCATGTGACATGGGCAGCAATCCTCTCTTCGACTGCTCCATGCTGAATCTCTTCAGCATCTTGTCTATATAGGTGGATTGTGACAGAACAAGCAACCTCTTAGATCTATCTCTATAGATCTTTATTCCTAGAATATAGGCTGCCTCACCCAAGTCCTTCATTGCGAAGTTCTTGGATAACCAAGCTTTGACCGATTGTAACATAGGCACATCATTCCCTATGAGCAATGTGTCGTCTACATAAAGCACTAAGAACACAATGGCACTCCCACTAACCTTCTTGTAAACACAGGGCTCATCTTCATTCTTAATGAAATCAAACTGTTTGATTATCTCATCAAAGAGAAGATTCCAACTCCGAGAAGTTTGCTTTAATCCATAAATGGATCTTTGTAGTTTACACACCATCCTGGCGTCATTGGTTGTGAAACCCTCAGTCTGTGTCATATACACCTCCTCAGACAGGTTCCCGTTAAGGAAAACTGTTTTCAAATCCATCTACCAGATTTCGTAATCATGGTATGCTGCAATAGCGAGCAAAATTCTAATGGACTTTAACATAGCAACTAGCGAAAAGGTTTCGTCATAGTCAACTCCTTGTCTTTACTTATAACCATTTGCCACAAACCTAGCCTTGTAGCGAGTCACGTTACCGTCAATGTCGGTCTTTCTCTTAAAGACCCATTTACACCCTATGGGAACTATTCCCTCAGGTAGATCAACTAAGTTCCAAACTTGGCTGTCTTTCATGGATTTCATTTCAGAATTCATGGCTTCTAGCCAGAAGGAACACCAGTGGAAAGTCGTAGACTGACGTTTCTAAGTTTTAACACTTTTTATATAGTGAACGTCAGTCACACGGGTGTTCTTTGTTGAACACCAACATCACTGACACTGACGTTGGTGTTCAGCAAGGAACACCTTTGTGACTGACGTTCCTTTTATAAAAAATCACCGGGTGCCGAAATAACTTTTTGTGGTGCCGGGAGTAATAGGAGTGCCAGTAGTAAATTGGGGGTGCCAATAGAACCAGGGGATTTATCAATATACCACTTTTGAGAAGGGGGAAATGTGGGCATACCACTTTGTTATCGAAATACCACTCCCATTTTCGCGTTTTAAGTGTTTTTGGAACCAAACTAAACCCTAATTGGGAAGGGGAACCCCAATAGGGGATTTGAGGACCTTAAGATCGTGCACATTTGTGAAAAAAATGGGAGAAAATCGCGTCCCAAAATTGTTTTTTTTGCCTTGGATGGTATATCCACAAAATCACACAGAAAGCAGTGGTAGATCAGGGAAAATACCAATAGAACCCCTAGTTTTATCCTCAGTTGTGCATACATGCGACACAATCTGGTTTATTCAACAAGACAAAATAATAGACAATTAACGAGGATAATTGATCGGGTAATAATCGACGACGATGAAATTGTCGAGTTCAGGACCACCATGATTCTTCAAGAATTCAAGATGAGCAGGATGGTTGAGGAAAGTAGTAACACCTTCTGCATTCACAAAAGTTGATTGAAACACATGCGTGAAACCTTGCTGGTAATTCGCAGAGCCCAGATCTTTACCATATTGAATTGAATTCAGGGAGCGATTTGATCCACAAGTTTCTCATAGTCTTTGATGAAAACTTCAATTTGCTTTTCAGTAATGGCTTCTTTGAACTTACACATGAATACCAACTTCACCTCACCCATCTTTGAGGATTGAGTACGTATATTTTCTTTAATTAGTACCACGAGAGATATGAAGTTTGCTTTCTCTTTTTCCTTCAACTAAACCAAGCCTTTATATAGAGGTTATTAATTACTTAGTAGTCATTGTTTTGTTTTAGGCTATTGGGAAAGTGTATCGTGTGTGTGAGTGATTTACGAACATGTTAAGTAATTAACGGAATTAATTCTGAGAATATTAAACTAGCAAATAAATCACGCGTATACAATAATTCATATTATCTAGCTAGCAGATCTAACAAAACCAATCTTACCGTACAAATCTAACTCGAACAATAAACAATAAAAAAATGATGTAGAAAATAATGGACTAGAGATCAAACCGAGGCGAGTAGTTACTCTTTCCTTAAGACAAATTGCTCTAGTATGGTGCCCACGGTAGTAGCAACTGTCTTCCAAGATACAACGGCTTTACGTCTCTGATTTAGAGGCACTTCGAAAATCCGAGCACTGGCGAACTTACAGAGTGCTCCGACTTCTCTTAGACTCAATAACTAGATCTATATGGTGGACTCTTTTTGGTGGAAAAGACGAGAGACAACTCGATGTGTAATTCTCATACATATGGATTCTTTATATAGTGGAGAGAAGGTGCCAATACTCGATTCTTATTGGCTGGATGACACAGTCGGCCAACTTTTCCCCCAAGAAAAGTCAATAGGCGTGTTTGACTTCCATGGCCGACTTCATCCTTGCTTCCGATTGGTGGGATGACATGTCCTCTGAATTCTGATTGGTCGAATGCTCAATGAATTCTGATTGGTCGAATGACACAATCATTCCGAATTAATTTTTGGTTAATTTCATAAAGAAATTTTGTCCAAAAAATTAAATGTAACATCCGATCCGCGTCGAGCCGGGCCGGCCGGGCGGCGGCGGCCGCGCGTGTGGAATTGTCTAAGTCCTCCATCTTGCACAAAACTGCTTTGCCCCTTAGGGCACATCCATAAGAGTCACATTAGCTCCTATATATAGAGCTCAAGTCTCCCATTTCTCCAATGTGGGAGAGTTGAGTTGATCACACCATCAACTCCTTTCCCACACATGTTTTACACCAACTTTACACATTAATTTGTCATTCACCCGATATCTGAATTGAGTAATTCCAAAGCCAAACATCATCTACTCCGTAATTAGTATTTTTAGATGTAATAATCCCCCGGTGAATCACACCGGAGCATATCCAAAATTCGCGCTAAAGTTGATTATTTCAACACATGTTTCAAGCCCCCATTTCATGGGATTCAGCTTATATCTCCAACAATCCTCCACATGAATTAAAATGAACGCAAATGCAAATGCAGAATCTGAAGTGAAGTCAGACGGAAAAATATTGCATCAGGAGAGTGATGACGGTTAAAATAGTCTATCCTACAACATCAATATTCTATCCATTATGAGCTAAAAATAATTGTTTCGATCTATAAATATGAACCATTTACGTTGAATATCATATGTCGGGTTCGTGAGTTGAGATTTCTGTACTTAGCGTTTATTTTCTCTGTTTCGATATTATTTCGTGCATTATTTGATGATTTTCAGGATACGGAATATTGGGCTGAGTATGATGGACGAATCTGGAGTGGAATGAACGAAAAGAATGGGCCTAGGGTATTCTAGAAGCATCCAAGTTTAGTCGGTTGATGAAAAAAGACAAAATTACCCTCGGTAACCCGAGGGGCGGTGCCGACTTACCGAGGTCCCAGAATCTTCCGAAATGCATTTTCTTGGACGAGGGGTCGAACTAGTTGTTTTTAAGTCGGTTTAGATAGCTATAAATAAGAGGCTTCGCCTCAGAACACAAGTGTACAATTTTCAAGACAAGCATTATGCAATAAAAAGTTCATTGTTATTTATTTTATGAAATGCAGTCGGAGAGGAGATGGACGGAGTCGCCGCTAGAGGAGATCCGAAGGAGATCTAAGCTCAAATCTTCGAGGGTATGATTTTTGTCTTTTCCAAGATGTAGATCTATCGTCGTTATATTCGACTAGTATGTTTTAATTGCTTATTTAGTTTAATTATGTAGTAGTTAGTTTATTTTACCCCATGTGTTATAGATCTGATTCGTTGGTGAAGAAATCATGAAATAGTAGTTGCGTTCTTCAGATTTGTGATGGTACATATCACTAGATCCGAATACCAAGTAAATTACTAATTTATGATAATCGGCACTAGCTACGTTGATCGATAGATTTAATTTACATGTTTTTAGCCTGATCAACTATTTGCATGTCATCATAAATTAACATGAAGGGCTGTTAGGGAAGTGTTAATTAGGACAATACCTTGATGGACCCTAGGAACGTGCTGGTCAATGTCGACGGTTGTCTAGGCGGGTTTGCGGTATGAGTTAGCGCTCAATATCGGCAACTCTACTTCTTTATGCGTATGGGGTATAACGGACCAATTAAGGAGGGTAGCTTGCGTATAGATTGTCTACTGCCATTGTCGGAGTATATAGGGTTAGGAGTTGTACCCGTACCTGAACAATGAATAAATTCACCAAGGGGGAGGACTGTTGTATGTGTGGGGGGGGGGGGAATAACTAATTACTCATAATTGAACTAATACCTTAGAAACTCTAGTTTGTTTCATTGAACTTGCATAATCTTTCTAGGTGATTGTTACCAGATTTACTATTGTCTATATTATAGTTGGTCGTAGACCATTATCATGACAAGCTCAAACTTGATAATTAGACGTTCTTACAAGTCTCTGTGGGATCGACCTTGATTTGCCAGTACTCTACTACAATAGACCTAGTCCTATTGCTAGTAAGTGTCTTGCACGCGATCAAGATTTTTGGCGCCGTTGCCGGGGTCTCGTGTCAAGAATACTTTTTGTTTAAGATTGAGTTTGTTGTATATATTTGAGTCTGTTTAATTTAGTCTTTTTTTATTGCCTGTTTATACTGGAGTCATACAGTGTCGATTTTGTTAAAATCTGAAGAAGAAAAAAAAATACCAACGGTATATGCAGTGGTCGCCCCCGATAAACCGGGGTTCAATTTTTCGAACGTTTGTTAGTTGAGTCAGTCGAGAGTTGTTTAGGGTCAAATTGTATGATTTTTAAATATATATTTTATATCAATTTTCCCATATTCTTATGATTTGTAAATAAATCGAGCCTTATATTGAAATATTGCGCAAATGAGTTTTAAAGATAATAAATTGCAAAAGTGGTTGATTTATGTGTTTTTATCGTTGGTTTTATGTTTATTTGGATGTTGTTACACTTTGCAATATTTTGGATATCTTGTAGATGCATATCTTCGGTCTAAAAGAGGTGTTTAGAGGGTTAGAAGAAGATGCCACAAGTTTACGAGTTCAACGGAGCAAATATTCCTAAGTACTTAAATCGTTATATATTTTTCGACGGAGATTTGACCCGAGCTTAGAGGCATTTTCAGGGAGGACTTCTTCATGAAAATTGTAGATCTTTGAAAGAGATTTCCAACGCACTTTGAACTACGTCAATCGGACTTCTACAACTCAAATGGTGGTCAAGTGGGTAATCAATTTGGGTAAGTGGAAAATCCCAAAGCGACTCGTAATCTGACGGGCGGTCGAAAAGGCGTTTTCTGAAGAAGAGTCCTTAATGAAAGTTGTAGATTTTTCCGAGAGATTTTTATGACATTCGGATCATAATTTTTGGAGGTCTACAACTCAAGATATGAATTTTAAGTTTGAGTCCAAGAAAGCGGACGGGCGTCCATGGCCGACATAGGCACAACCGACTTAGTTTTCTATTTAAGCAGCCGATATCCAACCCTAATTGAATCATAATTTCTCATACACCAAATAGAGAGCAGCCGCCCGTTTTTCGAAGGTTTCAAGGCCGGTCACCCGAGCCTTGTGCTCGGGTGATCCGGGTTAGATTAGGATGTCGTTTTTCTTCCGTTTTCGATTCATGGATTCAATCATATACCAAGCTACGTGAGTTTATTTATTTAATTTATTCAGTCCTTATTCGTTTTTTTATGATCTTTAATTTATTTTGTATCGTTCTATGATTTTGATGCTATGATGTGAATTAGATCGAGAGATCAGTTTGCTATTGATACGTTTACAACATACGGAAGTTGTGTAGACTAGATCACCATAGAAAGATAGGATTTTTGATCGTTAATTCGTGACAAATTAATTGGTTAATTATCTAGGTTGTTAGATTCTAAAATACGAGAGTTAACCTGAATCTACACCTTCGTTTTGTATTGTAAATCGATCTCAACATTCGGAAGAGGAGAGATCGATAATTGAATTCACTAAGGAATTAGGGATTCATAGCTTGAGAAACAGATTCACTAAGAGATTAGGGGTTTGTGTCTCGTGTAAAGGTGAAACCACAATTTGAATTAAAATCATGAGATGAACTAGGATTGAAATCACTTGGTTTGTGCAATTATTTGATCCCATGTATCTTTAGTTTAGTTTAGGTTGTGTTATTTTATTTCGTAGGTTAGATTTATTTTAATTGCTCTTTCGTTTATTTTATTTGTTCTTTCGTTTATTCGTTTTTCCTAAGTAACAATTGAAAGGAATTAGTGAAATTAGATTCAACATCCCAATTCCCTGTGGATCGACCCCTTACTCACTTCGCTCTACTATCAATTACCCGGTATTCGGCCGGTTAGGAGGTAGTTGTGCATGGTAGTATAGGTTTTATAAATTTTCTTTTGTTTTAATGATGAAAAATCCTCCCAACAAAAGTGGCGCCTTTGCCGGGGAATTGGTGTTTTGTTGAATCTAGTGGAGTTAATTCTTCGATTTTGTTACGATTTATTTTTCGTTCAATAAAAGTAGCGATAAATAAGTTGAGAGTTTTTATTTTTGCCGTGTTTCGATGACCGTAGGGTTAAGAATGTGCAATAGTTTTTTACTCAATCTGTTTTACGTGAAGTTTGTGTTTAGTTGTTATCTAGTCTAACCTCTGTGCTTTAATTTGATGCGGTTGCTCTGTGATATTTGATGTATGATCTCTTAAGAAATTAGGGTTTCTTTGTGTTTCTGCGTTTTCTATGCAAATTGATTTGTTGGAGCGGCGTTGAGGTAAGTGAGCGCCCGTCGAGCCCCTAACATGCGTAAACGAAGCGCCTGGTTTGTTGGACGCTAAATGCGTGCCAAAACGATCGGCTACATTCGTTTTCAAGAACCAGACGGACGTCCATATATCTAAACGCCCGTCCGGCCTGCATAAGTTTTAAACGCCCGTTTGAATTAGTGAACGCCAGTCCAGGTTCCAGAATTCTTCTCAATTTGATTTTTAATGCTTTATTTGATATGGATACTTTAATTTGAGCTTCGTGGCTAATTGTTTTTACGTAGATGATACGAACTTGCATGTTTACACCTTTCCATCTATGAATCCATGTTGAATAATTGATTAATTTTTTTATTTACATGATTCATCTATGCAAGTTATAATTCTTGTCGGTTCTCGTATGCTATAAATTGGTCTTATTGTTAATTAGTAGCTAATGTCGGTTTCGTATGCTACATACCGTTATGATGAATCTGTGAGCTTTGAGACTTAGGTGCTTCCTTGTTATTTTTGTAACTCATATGGGTAGCTACTGTCGGTTTTCCGTAATGCTACGTCTTTGGCCGTATGAGTTATATCTGTTTAGTATAGCTAACTGTTGGTTTCCATAATGCTATCACTTTTGACGAGTCTTAAGGCGCGTCTACACTGCATGTAATGGACAGCACTGTCATTTATCGTAACCTGTCATTATCTGGTAGACGTTTATTATATACATGTCATGCTGCAAATGAGTGGGCTAGTTTTCTTTCTTTTATTTTCTTTTATTTTTGCATATCATTTAGATGCATATCATTTAGCTGCATATCATCTAGTTGCATTGTTTTTCTATTTTCTTTTATTTTTCTTGAGCGTAGTTAACTGTCGGTTTCCGTAATACTACCTCGTTTTTATTTTAGTTTCTGCATAGGCCGTAGTCACTGTAGGGTTGTCCTCTCAACTTGCTCGGCTGAGCTCATCAAAGATTTATTTTTATTTATTTTATTTTTAGGATTGCATATCATGTAGGCTGCATTGTAGTATATTTTCATGTAGTTGCACCTAGCCTACTACTTTGTAATATTTCATGTATATGTATTCCATCTTTATATGAGCTTAAATTTGAAATATCTCTATATCTCCTTTTCCATGTGCTTTATATATGTAATCTTTTCTTTTTCCCCGTAGACTCTTTTTGCACTGATCAAGTGGTGCAGGATACTTTCTATAGCTATTGTGCACTTTAAAGATGTATTCAGTTGTCCTGTGATGCTCCACAGTCTACTGAGCTATGCAGCAATTTTGGTTTTTACCGATTTTTCCGGAATTGCCAGCATCCAATCAGCTAAGTTCTCTAATTTATTATTTCTGTATAACTTGAGGACAAGTTGCAATCTAAGTGTGGGGGAAGGGATAGATGATTTATGTGTCTACTTTCATTTGCTTAATTCAATATATTTCTATGAAAAAGTGCTAAATTTTTCAAAATTTTTGTTTTATCCCGAGTAGACAAAGGCATATCTTTGCTTGAGTTTATATCATTTTTGCTATATTCTGTATATTTAGTAATTTTAGTTGTTTCACCCGACACTCTTTTTCACATGCCATAGTAAATGATGAGCTAAATGTTGAAAGCCTACCCCATTTTAGTTGGAGATTTTTGATGATTATAGCATGTTTCTTTGCTTATGTACAATTCTTGAAAAGTTTAGTAGTTTGTATTCTAGGATTAAAGTATGACATACTGTGAATATCGTAAGTTTGAATGTGATAAGTGAAACGTGATTAAGTCTTTGAAATAGTAATAATTTGTTTACTTGAGGTGTTATGCTCGGTTGGTACGTGCTACTAGAAAATAATCTTTACCACTGCCAGCCATAAATCTCTAAGTAAACATAATTGTAATTGTGTGTGTCGGAAGCTGGTTTATGATTTGGGTGAGGTAGGGTGTACCACGTATGTCCTATTCCACTATGATGACCAAAAGCTCACGACGATCGGTTTATAGTTGCCTTATGATTGGAGTAAGGTAGGGATTATCTTGAAATGTCCTATTCGCTATGAGGCAAAAGCTTATTACGATGTGTGTTAGAAAAGTGTGAAAAAGTGAAAATATTGAAATATATTATTATGAATAAGTAAGGACTTAGTTATCGTTAATCTTATACCGAGAATAAAATCAAGGATATGTTGTAGGGATTATCCTCTGAGTGCATCGAGGAAATGTTTTAGATATTCTCTACTATTTATTTTTGGGATATGTATATTTTGTAAAGTGCTGTTATAATTTTTGAATATTTCTAACTTAGATGGGAAACCGGGCTAGTTTTGGTTTGAATAACTTTCAAATTGTGGAACTTAGTGGAAGTTTATTATGGCTATGCACACACTACACGGGTGAACTTCTAAGTTATTGAATATACTTCATATTTGTATGGATGTTTATTTGTCTCGAGCTTGACTTTGTTTTGTTTTGCTCGGGACGAGCAAAAAGCTAAGTGTGGGGGTGTTGTTTAGGGTCAAATTGTATGATTTTTAAATATATATTTTATATCAATTTTCCCCATATTCTTATGATTTGTAAAGAAATCGAGCCTTATATTGAAATATTGAGCAAATGAGTTTTAAAGATAATAAATTGCAAAAGTGGTTGATTTATGTGTTTTTATCGTTGGTTTTATGTTTATTTGGATGTTGTTACACTTTGCAATATTTTGGATATCTTGTAGATGCATATCTTCGGTCTAAAAGAGATGTTTAGAGGGTTAGAAGAAGATGCCACAAGTTTACGAGTTCAACGGAGCAAATATTCCTAAGTACTTAAATCGTTATATATTTTCGACGGAGATTTGACCCAGCTTAGAGGCATTTTCAGGGGAGGACTTCTTCATGAAAATTGTAGATCTTTGAAAGAGCTTTCCAACGCACTTTGAACTACGTCAATCGGACTTCTACAACTCAAATGGTGGTCAAGTGGGTAATCAATTTGGGTAAGTGGAAAATCCCGAAAACGACTCGTAATACGACGGGCCAGTCGAAAAGGCGTTTTCTGAAGAAGAGTCCTTAATGAAAGTTGTAGATTTTTCCGAGAGATTTTTTATGACATTCGGATCATAATTTTTGGAGGTCTACAACTCAAGATATGAATTTTAGAAGTTTGAGTCCAAGAAAGCGGACGGGCGCCCATGGCCGACATAGGCACGGCCGACTTAGTTTTCTATTTAAGCAGCGCATATATCCAACCCTAATTGAATCATAATTTCTCATACACCAAATAGAGAGCAGCCGCCGTTTTTCTGAGGTTTCAAGGCCGGTCACCCGAGCCTTGTGCTCGGGTGATCCGGGTTAGATTAGGATGTCGTTTTTCTTCCGTTTTCGATTCATGGATTCAATCATGTACCAAACTACGTGAGTTTATTTATTTAATTTATTCAGTCCTTATTCGTTTTTTATGATCTTTAATTTATTTTGTTTCGTTCTATGATTTTGATGCTATGATGTGAATTAGATCGAGAGATCAGTTTGCTATTGATACGTTTACAACATACAGAAGTTGTGTAGACTAGATCACCATAGAAAGATAGGATTTTTGATCGTTAATTCGTGACAAATTAATTGGTTAATTATCTAGGTTGTTAGATTCTAAAATACGAGAGTTAACCTGAATCTACACCTTCGTTTTGTATTGAAAATCGATCTCAACATTCGGAAGAGGAGAGATCGATAATTGAATTCACTAAGGAATTAGGGATTCATAGCTTGAGAAACAGATTCACTAAGAGATTAGGGGTTTGTGTCTCGTGTAAAGGTGAAACCACAATTTGAATTAAAATCATGAGATGAACTAGGATTGAAATCACTTGGTTTGTGCACTGTTTGATCCCATGTATCTTTAGTTTAGTTTAGGTTGTGTTATTTTATTTCAGTAGGTTAGATTTATTTTAATTGCTCTTTCGTTTATTTTATTTGTTCTTTCGTTTATTCGTTTTCCTAAGTAACAATTGAAAGGAATTAGTGAAATTAGATTCAACATCCCAATTCCCTGTGGATCGACCCCTTACTCGCTTCGCTCTACTATCAATTACCCGGTATTCGGCCGGTTAGGAGGTAGTTTTGCATGGTAGTATAGGTTTTATAAATTTTCTTTTGTTTTAATGATGCAAAATCCTCCCAACAGTAGTCAGAGTCTGTGTTTTTGAGTCTGCCAGGCGTTTGTAACAGTCGCCGAGGCAAGTAACTAACTTTTTATTTTCTTTTTGTGTCTTGTAGTACGTTACACAAAGTTCAGCAGCCAAACTCGAGAGATTCATACATGAGATTGAAAAGTTTGCTAGACAAAAGAGAAAGGAAACTTGAGAGAGATCTGTTAGGCTGGCAGACGATGTGGTTTCGAATGAAGGAGATCACAACGAGAGGGAAGGAGAGATTCCACCTTTGGAAGATACAGAAACCAACATGGCATAGAACGGATGAGCAGCACGAGAATGGAGAAGGAGTTGTGGTACAAGCACATAGGAGAACTCTACAGAGTTATGCAATGCCTATGATTGAGCAATTCATGCCAGCAATTGTTCAGCTTGAGGATGCAGCTGAGGTATTTCACCCTAAACCGAATGTTATACAAATGGTGACTAACTACACTACTTTTCATGGAGTAATGAAGCGAGAATCCTAGTGTACACGCCACCAACTTTCCGGAAATAGTCAGCCCGGTTTAAGCCAGCAGGAGTGCCTGAAGATAATATCAAGTTGAAGTTGTTTCCATTCACTCTGAAAGACAAAGAGAAGATATGGTTATTGTCTCTAGCACCAGGATCGATTCAAAAATGGACCGAAGTGTTTCAGAAATTTATCAATAGGTACTGCCCACCTTGGCAGTCACTACAGATGAGACAAGAAATCATGAATTTCAATCAGAGACCCGCTAAAACCTGAAGCAGCAAGGGAAAGATTTAAGGAAGCACAGAGGAGATGCCCTCATCATGATATCATTTTGCCCGTACGAATGCACAGTTTTTATCACGGATTGCGACCAAGTGAACAAATGAGAGTTGATGCCTCAAGCATCGGATGTTTTGTGTTGCTATCACCTGAAGAAGCTGAAGATAAATTAGAGCAAATTGCGCTTACAAGTCAATGGGGAACACACCAAGTTGAAACGGCCAAAGTAGCTAAAGGCGTATTTGGAGAAGTATCTTCTCAAGAGATCTTATACCAGCAAATGGCAATGAACGAGAAGATAGATGGCATGCAGGACCGCATAGCCAAGGTTGAGAAAGTTCAAGAGATTGAAGTAACCAACACTGAGGACGTGAACTATATAGGGAGGCAAGGAAATCCTTATGAGGGCGGATTTCGCCAAGGTTCTTATGACCACCATGGTTTTAGACTAAGTGACCCTGCTGGGGGATTCCGACAAAGTGATTCTAACAGTGAGGAGAGATGATGTATAACATTTATATGATAAAAATTACGATGTTTTATATACGTTATCGACTCTTTTTATATAAAATATAATAAAATATAACGATAATCTTATAAAATATTAATAGCTATGAATAAATCTAAATACTATAAAAATCTAGTAAAAATGATAAAAAGTTATAAATTTTGTACCGGGTTAATAACCGGAGTGTCGTGTCGATTCACGTGGGTATTTTTGGTATTTTCTGAGACCTTAGGTAAACCAAGACCCGAGTAACGACATTTTATGGAGTAAAATCATATCTTTTGAAGGAATAAAGGAATGCCACGAGATTTAAAGTTCAAAGGGATCAATGGTTCGTGACGTCGTATCAAGCTATATTTTCAACGAACAAATGGCCCAGTAAAAGGCATTTTCTGAAAAAGAAGTCTTCATGGAAGTTATAGATCTCCTCAAGAGCTTTCCAACGCATCTTGAATTATGTCATTTGGAGATCCAGAGCTCAAGTTATGATTTTATCAAGTTTCGGATTAAGATTGAGAAAAAATCTATCCGGATCGATCCGGATTTACCTCGGATCGATCCGAGGAGACATCATGATTAGACCAGCATGTGGCCCTGCAGAGAATATCCTGGGATAAGATTTTTTATTCCCGGATCGATCCGGCCCATTCTCGGATCGATCCGCAGTGGAAAATTTTCCTATAAATAGCAAGCATTGCAGGCATAAAAAAGGGTACCAAATATATCTCTTTTACCTCTTTTTAGTAGTAGTAGTATGTATATATAGGCCTTAAGCCATAAATAAGTAGTATCGTTGTAATGCTCGAGAAATTTCCAGAAGATCGAAGTTGTTGAAGTTGATGTAGCATCGGAAAAATACATCTTACGATTCAATCGTTGTAATCGGGTAAAATTTCTAAAGTATTTATGTTTATTATGTTTGTTTTTTTATCTTTTAGTATAATGTTAGTAGGCTAAATCTAATAACTAGCCAAAGTTATGTAATCGTTTTATTTCGATCTTTTCGGTAAAGGAATGTTGTCTAAGTAAAATAGAATAAAATTGAGCTAATTGAATCTTTTTCTATTAATAAAGTTTGACTTGAAAGAATTCATAATCTAATTATGAATTGACGCCTCGTAATTAAGTTATGAACTCGTTAATAGAAAAACCGGAGGGTAAAATTGGCGAGTGAAAGCGTGACAACGGAATCCATTTTCTATTCGAAGGCAGATTTGTCCTAAAAGATAAATCTTATTAAAACTTGTACTCAAGATCGTAATAATGTTAACTCGTGATTAATTGAAACTTAAACCGGAAAGTTGAATCGCCCGGCTTTGACAACCGGAGCCTTTTAATAAAATTGACCGTTTGTGAACGGAATGACTCCTTTTATTCAAAGGTAGAATCGTACTAAGGACACATTCGGAAAAACCGTAATGATTTGTGGATTTGGGTGATGACAATGGACATATGACAATTTCGTACGCTAATGTGAGGAGGAATTGTTAACCTTAGGAGTGCACCGTTTCATTTACTCAATTAACCTAATATAAAGATCGAGCACATTCCATTCATTGAAAAGATCGTATAAATCAATTATATAAACTTTGGCTAGTTCTCTAAAAATATATTTGGCATCTATATATTTATATCTATATATATATTTCGCAACTTATGCATATCTATATATATTTATATATCTATATATATATTATATTAGAATAAATTTTAATTTATGCATTTATTTTATTTTAAGTTATTAGTTATCTGTGCTATAAAACTGAGATTTAGATTGAGTTAATAACAGCTCTTTGGTGTTTAACCACACTTAGAAGAATTACAAAGTTCCCTGAGGATACGATACTCTGACTCACCATACTAGCACTACTGATTTGACCCGATACACTCGTCGGTTAAGGGTCGTATTAGCACTAGAAAAGGCCACGTCGACTTTACTGGCGCCGTTGCCGGGAGCGAGCTAATTTTAATTTTTTTTTGTGTCTATGGTTACTACTTGTATTAGCTCAAAATTCTAGAGAATAAGTCAACACTTTTCTTATCTCATTTCTAATTTTATTTTCGTTGGTACTTACCTTATAGGTAAGTTACCAAATTTACTACTATCAATTTTCGTGTTATTTTCTATTTTCGTTAGTTGATGACCGAAGTGGTAAGGCCCCACTCACTCCTTATAAGCCTGACATAAACACTTACGAAAGGCGAGTTAAGAGTAGAGAGTAAACGCGGTCATACTAGTCAGGGAAATCCTGACGAATCATCTTCAAACAGAAATACGAAAATGGCTGAAGCTAGTGATGAAACAAATGAACAAAGGCTAGATCATGCTCAAGGGCATGGACAAAACCCTGTTAACCCTAATAATAATCAAAATAATAATAATAGAGATAATCAGAATCGGAACCAGAATAATCGTAACAATCCGCCAAACCCAAGACCTATTTGTGACCAAACCATAAGAAGAAATCGGACTAATAATCCCATACTTTTACCTAATGAAGGAAGCGAATAATTTGAGATTAAATCTCATCTTTTGGTTTGATTGACGCAAGAGCCCAATTCCTAGGAGAAGATGATGAAGATCCGCATCATCATCTCTATCTTTTGAAGAATCTGTGCAATCTGACCAAAAGTCAAGGTGCTCACAAGGAATTAACAAGGATGACTATGTTTCCTTTTCTCTAAAAGGACGAGGCCGAGATTGGTTTATGTCTCTTCCACATCATTCACTTACAAGTTGGGAGGAGATTCAAGTGAATTTCGAAACAATACTTCACTCTGGACGGAATTTGGAATTAAAAGTCGAGGTTGCTAATTTTAGACAAGGATCGAAGAAACACTAGGGAATGCAGGAAAGATTTAAAAATTACTAAGAGCGTGTCCCGACCATGGTTATTCCTTAGACATGCAAATTCAACTTTTCTGTCGTAAATTAAGAAAAGATTCACGTGCTGATGTAGATCATGCATGTGGTGGTTCTTTAATGATGAGTGAGGCTCAATTAGTTTACGATGCTATAGAAAAGATTTCCAAAAATAACAGAATGTGGGAAACCGGTTCTAGCACCAGAAAAGTAGCTTTTGCAGGAGAATGCACGTCTAACACGGAAGTTCTAGCACATTTAGAAAATTTGAGTAGGAAATTTGATGGATTACAACAGAATAAGAACCAAAGTTCAGAAAATAGTACACCAACTGAATATTCGAATCAGGATAAAATACCACTAGGGATTGAAGAACCGACAGGATACTCGAGAGAGAGGTGAGTTTTCTTGGTGACATAGAAATTTAAACAATGCTTACTCAAACTCGTTCAATGCTATTAGAAGAGATCACCCTACTTATCGATGGTCTGAAAACCCTAGCAAGCAAGGACAACCGCCGTATCCAGTTCCATATAGGAATATGAATAATAATCAAGTTTATCAAGAAAACACGTCTAATCAGAATTTGCCATCATTACCTAGATCCTATCCTCAACATACCACTCAAAGTATACCAGTAACTCAAAGTTCAACTCAACTGCGAGAAGGAGTTGAAAAATGGGAAAAACTAATGGAAAATATGATGGGTGTAGTATCTACTCAAGCTAAAAATATAGAAAGCGATGGTGACTTCTATTGAGTACGATCACTAAGGACATAAGTTCAATGAAAACATCTATGAGTGGACATGATACCAGGATGAGAACGATAGAAGCCTCATTAAGGAATATGGAAGATCATTTGAGTAGGGAAGGTGAGCGTAATAAGCAGTGAGACCCAGGAGGATTACCAAGTAACACTTTGAAAGGAACCCAAGAGAGGTAAATGTTGTAGTTACGAGAAGTAGGAAGCTCAGTGGAAGTAAAGGAGTTGAAAGCTTTGGGAATAATGAAGTAGAAGATGACTTAGATGTTAAGAATGATAAAACTAAAGATGAACTTGAATTCTGAGATGAGGAAGAAGAAATTATAGACAACTTCTTGAAAAGAAATAAAAGTTCGAACACGAAAGTGAGAAGGAAAATTGGGTAAAAATCCCAAGGATTACGAAGATCCATGGATAAAGACCTAAGGACTTTATTTAAAGAACACATTAGAATGGAAGAAAACGGAAACAAGAATGAAAAGCAGGAAGAAATGAAGGAATCAAGTAGAGATTGATTCAGGGGAACAATTTAAAGGAAAGAATCCAAGAACACGAAATATGGCGTCGAGTAATACTCAAAGGTTTAAGGAAAAAAGGAAAGAGAAGCGATAAAGGAGCCAAAGGTTATAGATCTAGAATCTTTACCTTACCCTCCTAAAGATCAAATCAAAAAGGAAAAAGCGATAAGAAGTATGCTCGTTTCCTTGACACTTTTCGTCATATTCAAGTTAATATCCCTATTATCGAAGCTCTGATTAACATACCTGCCTATGGAAAATTTCTGAAAGAAATTCTGTCAAACAAGAAAAAATTAGAGGAATATGAGAATGTATGCCTAAATGAAGAATGTTCATGATTAGTGCAACATAAGTTACCACCTGGCTGAAAGATCGGGTAGTTTTACCATTCCGTGTGAAATTGGAGGATTTACTGTTTAAGAAGGTCTTATGTGATCTAGGAGAGCAGTATAAATCTCATGTCTTATGAGGATTATAGAAAGTTAGGCATAGGAAAGCTTACCAAGACTGAAATGACTCTGCAAATGGCAGATAGATCGATTAAGTACCCTAAAGGAATTATAAAGGACATATTGGTTAAAGTAGACAAATTCTATTTTCCAGTGGACTTTGTAGTTATGGAAATGGAAGACGGTTATTCAGCACCTCTTATTCTAGGTCGTCCATTTCTAGCTACGAGGAAGAACTTTAATCGATGTTGAAAGGAGAATTAATCTTAAGAGTCAATGAAGACGAAGTTACTTTCAATATTTTCAAAGCCATGAATTATGCATCATCGAGAATCATGTTCTTTTATAGAAGATATTCATTACATCTATGATAATCGGTTACCAACTTTTGAAGATAGATTAGAAGAATGCTTAACTCTATCTATCTATAAAGAAGATGAGGAAGACATTGAAATGAAAGAGATAATTCTATCTTTAGATACAGAAAGTTTTACCTTTAAACCACCATGGCATAAGCACTTGGAATTAGAACTAGAAGGACCAGTTCTTAAATCGTCAATAGAAGATCCGCCAAAGAATCTGGAATTGAAACCATTACCTTTAAATCTGAAATATGCTTTTCTTGAAACTAATAATCTATTACCGATTATTATTTCATCAACTTTAACTGAGCAACAAGAAGATCAATTACTTAGAATGTTGAAAAAGCATAAGAAAGCTTTTGGATGGTATTGCCGATATTCGAGGTATTAGCCACGAGATTTGCGTTCATAAGATAATTACGAAAGAGGATGCTAAACCTTGTATTCAACCGCAGCGCCGCCTCAACCCGAATTCTGATTAATCGTCAAGAAAGAGGTCATTAAGCTATTAGAAATGGGAATAATCTTTCCTATATCGGATAGTGAATGGGTGAGTCCAACTCAAGTTGTACCAAAGAAAGGAGGTTTCACAGTGAAAGAAAATGATAGAAATGAATGGATTCCAACAAGGGAGATTACAGGATATCGAATGTGCATTGATTTTAGGAAACTAAATGATCATACTAAGAAAGATCATCATCCACTTCCATTCATAGTTCAAATGTTGGAGCGTTTAAGTGGTCATAAATATTCTTGTTTCTTAGATGGTTATTCAAAGTTATTTACAAATTTTCATTGCAGGAGGAGATAGGGAAAAGACTACTTTCACATGTCCTTATGGAACTTTCGCGTATAAAAGAATGCCGTTTGGTTTATGTAATGCTCCAGCTACGTTTCAAAGATGCATGATGGCTATATTTTCCGATATGGTTGAGAAATTCTTGGAAATTTTTATGGGCGACTTTAGTGTTTACGGAGATTCTTTTGGTAAATGTTTGTCGCACTTAGAAAGAGTGTTTGCTTATTTGTGAAGATACCAATCTGGTTTTAAATTGGGAAAAATGTCATTTAATGGTATCAGAAGGAATTGTTCTAGGCCATAGAATCTCTGAAATAGGAATTGAAGTTGATAAAGCTAAGGTTGAAGTAATTGAAAAATTACCACCACCAGTTAATCTAAGGACTCTAAGAGGATTTCTTGGACATGCAGGATTTTATAGGAGATTTATTGCAGATTTTTCAAAGATAGCAAAGCCTCTAAGTCATTTGCTTGAAAAGGAAGTACCTTTTAACTTCGATAGTAAATGTAAGGAAGCTTTTCAGACCTTAAAAGCGAGATTGACTACTGCACCAGTGCTAATAGCACCAGATTGGAATTTGCCGTTTGAGATTATGTGTGATGCCAGTGATTTAGCGGTAGGAGCAGTTTTAGGACAAAGATATAACAAAATTCTAAAAGCTATTTACTATGCATCTCACACGTTAAGCTGTGACTCAAATTGAACTATACAACTACTGAGAAAGGAAGCTGTTGTTTGTAATTTTTGCCTTAGATAAGTTTAGATCGTATATCGTTGGTTCTAAGGTAATAATGTATCTGAGACCATTGACTTTGAAGTATTTCTTTGAGTAAGAAGGATGCTGAAACCACGTCTTCTTAGATGGATTCTTTTACTTCAGGAGTTCGATTTGGAAATTAAAGATAAGAAGGAAGTGAGAATGTAGTAGCGGATCATCTAAGCGAGAATGGAGGCGAGGAAGAGATAGGGAATGAAATTAAAGATTCATTTCACGATGAACAACTATTTAGAATAGATACTCCTTCAACCATGCGAGTTATTAAAGAATAGAATTCCTTCTAAGGAAATTTCACCTGGTTTGGAGATATCATTAATTACTTAACTTTGTGATTATATTCCGTCTCATTGGACTTGGCAAATGAAAAGAAATTCTTTTATGACTTAAAATTTTATTCTTGGGAGGAACGGACCTTTTCCGTAAATGTTCGGATGGGATAATCGAAAAAGTGTGTACTGATAATGAAATTTTAAGTATCTTATCATTTTGTCATGATCGTGAGGCGAGGAGGTCATCATGGAGGATGGAAAACTGCTTTTAAAGTTTTACAATGTGGTTTTTATTGGCCTACGCTATATAGAGATGCTTATAAATATGTCAAATCTTGTGAATCTTGTCAAAAATGGGGAAATGTATCTAAAAACATGAAATGCCTATGCAACCTATTTTAGAATGTGAGTTATTTGATGTTTGGGGTATAGATTTCATGGGACCATTTCCTATATCTTTTGGAAAAAGATTTATTCTAGTAATGGTAGATTATGTTTGAAATGGGTAGAAGCTGAAGCTCTTCCCACCAATGATACCAAAGTTGTCATACGATTTCTAAAAAAATATATTTACACGTTATGGCATTCCGAGGCTATCATTAGTGATAGAGGTTCGCACTTTTGTAATAGACCATTTACCAAGATAATTGAAAAATATGGTGTAACGATAAGTTGAGAACGCCTATCATCCAAAAACCGGTGGTCGAGGTAGAGGTGTCTAATAGAGATCAAAAGAATTGTAGAAAAGCGGTGGATTCAAATCGAAAAAAAGCGGGCGATTAAACTAGACGATGCATTATGGGCATATAGAAACGACTTTTAAAACACCAATTGGTTGTTCTCCTATAAGTTAGTATTTGGTAAGTCTTGTCATCTCCCGAGTTGAGTTAGAACACCGAGCCTTACAGGCTATTAAATTTTAAATTTCGATCCTAAAAAGTGTTGGTGATCATAGATTGCTTCAATTGATGAGAACTAGAAGAATTTCGTCTCGATTCTTATGAAAAGCCTTTCGAATCACAAGGCATACGAAATCCTTTCACGATAGGAGAATCTATGGCGTGAGTTCCATGTAGGTGATCGAGTGCTCTTGTACAATTCACGTTTAAAGTTATTTCCGGAAAGCTTAAATCAAGATGGACAGTCCATTTTAAAGTAACGAGTTTACAAATCTGGAGGTGTTGAACTAAGCGATGGAAATACAACTTTTATAGCCAATGGCCATAGAGTAAAGTTATTTGTGGAAGGAGAAGGAACCGCCTTTGAAGGAGAAATAATGCTACTAAGCGATCCTCCGACAAAATAAAAAAGAGAGAGATCAAGAAAGCGAAAGGCAGGGAGTTAAACTTCGGCCCGAATACCAGGTTCTATCTATCTTTACTCTACTTTTATGTGTTTTATTTATGTTTAAAGTAGTTTCGTCTTTTACCGGATAGAGCGTAAAAGAAGCTGGATGTCTTTTAGATAGAATAGAAATTTTTATCTTTGCTTTTGAAATTAGGCTTGGATAAAGATGTCGCGTTTAAAATAGAAGCTTGATTTTGAGAAAAACAAGCAATTGTTGAGAGAAATCGGTGAAAGAACTTTGTAATGGAAATTCGAGAAGTTCGATAAAGAGAAGGGCAAAGTTTTTAAGAAGGTGTAGAAGCGTGTGGAAAAAGTGAGCATGAAGGAAATGTAGGAAAGCACAACCAAATCACAGGATGAGTGTTTGAATGTTGTTAAGAAGGAGCGATTAGGTGGTTATCCGAAAATCCCGATGGAGATCAAAGAGAAAATTCGAACGCCTCATTTCTTAAGATTAGGTTAATGGACCGTTATTATAGAAATCTTGAAGATTTAAGATTGGTGGGAGTAGAATTAGATTAAGTTTTTGTTTATTTTTGTTTTAAGACTTCAAAAAATTTTATGATAAAACTTATTTTTATCATATATGTTATTTATATGATATAATTAAGGATTATCATACCAAAAATATTTTAAAAAAAAAAAAAAAAAAAAAAAAAAAAAAAAAAGTTGTCGGATCGATCCGACCTAACCCCGGATCGATCCGGAACCTAAAAAAACCTAAAAAAGGGACGGGGACCTCCTTCTTCTTCTTCTTCTTCTTTTTCTAAAAACAGCCGCCCCTCCCCTTTTCCCCTCAATTCGAATTTTTTTTCCTTCAAATCATCACACAACATCACCATTAAACTACACCACCTCTTAAATTTTTCTCATTCTCCATTCCTCTCTTCAAAGTTGCATTTAAATTGAGGAATTTCTCAAGGATAGCTTCAACTTTATTCCGGCGAAATTTCCATCTTTTCCGGCCAAATTTCAACCTTTTCAAGCTTTATAAGGTAATAGTGTAGTTATTTATTTTGTTAATTTCGTTTTCCAAGTTTTAATTCATTTTCAACTGTTTTGTCACTCACATTTGTCTTGTTGTTTTGTGTTGTTTTGTGTTGTTTTGTAATTTTGTCATTATCGTAGAATGGCGAATCATCCAAAGCTAGTAAAAACGTAAACCACATATCCTACCCAAATTCAGATTATAGAAACTAGGCCTTTAATGAGAAGAAGAATTGGCCGTTAGCTTTGATAGAAGCTGCGTCACATTGCAATGACTAAACGCCTTTAAGAATAAATTTGGGACGGTGTTTAGTTGCGATCGAGAGGGTTTAGATTTTGAAGATTTGGGAAGGGAGGTCAAAGAAATTTTGAAGGAGGCATTGGATGGAATTAGCTTGAGTTTAAGGTCGGGAGAAATTAACACCACCTTTGTAGCGAGAATTTTATTCTTTGATAGCAACTCACGATGCTACGGAAGATGGTGAGTTAACACATCGACTGAGGACTAGAGGCAGTGCCCTTTACTCCTCACATTATTAATGCTATTTTTGGTATTCTGACATACCGGAGGCGAGGATTATTATACGATTTGGAATTTGGATGAGCAATGAGACTTTGATCATATTGTTTCACTAGCCCGGCATGAGTTAGATCCCTTTGCCGTCGGCATGAAAGCAGATTTTCCTATGGGAAATGTATCCGGGATATGAGAGCCATCAAGCGCTTTATTAGTCATACTCTTTACCCGTCTCGGCATTTTACATCTTTTGGTAAAGAGGATTTGTGTATTGCTTGGGCTATAGTTAATGATGTACTGTGGATGTAGGCGGCGAGTGATGTATAGAAGGGCCAAGGAATTTGCCACGGATCACTAGGCCGAGCGATCACATGCCTTTTCCGTGTTTTTTTATTTCTTCCTTGTGTCGTCGGATAGGAGTCCCTGAGCTCCCAAATGATAATTTGATGATGGTAGATGACACACTTATTGGTCTAGTTTACCACTTAGGCCGGCGGGAAGAATAAACTTTTGGACCCTAACCGTCAGCGTCCTCACCTACTCCATCTCTGCTTTGTCCCTCCTTCATCCAGTCAAACTCAAACTCGTCTTCCAAATACCATCACATATGATATGTTTCAATCCATGGCCTATGATGTTCATCGTGCTAATGCCAATATGGGCATTGTTTTGCGGAAAGAAATAAATTATGGTGCGAAGATTTACGTCAAGGCATCGAGGTTTATATCAAATGAATATCTTGCAAAACCACGACTATGCCGAGATGGATATTCCATAATGCCAAACCGAGCCTTATACCTTGCCCGATTTCATTCCACCGATGCCACCTCACTCGATTTCCAACAAATGCCACATTCTTTTGGATTTCAAACTAGTGGTGTAGGAGATTTTTAAGGCAGTACTACGGCAAATGCAACATCGAATGGGTGGATCGGATCGTTTGGCCATACCACGATGAGATGGGGAGGCACTTTTCGGATATCACGAGAGAGATGAGCTCGATGGGACTAGATAGCTCGATACGGATGTCAACTTATTTTCAAGATCCATCCCAAGAATCGACCCGTTCTCAAGCTATGCCAAGTTCAAGCCACGTCGGTGAGTGATGAAGAGGAGTGATAATTTTTAAACATTCTATGGTTTTGACATTGAAACAATTTTATCATGCACGTTTTTTTTTTTAGTTAAATTTTAAGTTGTTTTGATCATAGTAGGATTTTATTTTAATACGATTTTCATGTTTTCATTTCATATTTTGGTACTACTCATCGTGTAGAATAATTTAGCGTTATAACATAATGAAAATGAACCAAAAATTGGAAGAAAACTTGTCACCTAGAAAAAACTAAGTCTTTTTCAAGCAAAATCAACTCGTCCGTGAGCGGTAATGTTCGGATCGATCCGACCTTTACCGGATCGATCCGGCGTGTGTTACCGACGACAACATTATTGGTTGAGGCGGATCGATCCGGCCTTATCTCGGATCGATCCGGCAAGTACAAAAGCGCGCTTAAAGTAGATCTTTTCTACTTTTGCTTGATGGATATACTTACATAAAAGGAAAAGAGCGAAGAGCCAAACAATTGCTCATTCTTTCCTTCATTCTATTTTCAATCTCTGTACCAAAAAATGTCTAACCGATCATCTCCCTCGGTTAATAGTTATGAGCCATATCGCTGATGGTGTAGTTCCCGAAGAGGCATGCCTCTTGCTTTCATAATAAAGTCCCGAGACATCTAAATTTTGTCCGTTCTCTATTACGATGGAGAAAGGCTTAAACATGAAAAAAATTGATCGGTGGGGCGTAATCTAATCCGAGGTTGCGGGTGGAAAAAGTTGATAAGGACTCCAGGAGGTCGAATAAACATTTCGGTTGTTAGAGATTTCTTTGCGTCTCTCACTCAAATAACGTGGTAGCCTCATCTCAACTTATTACGATTAGGGGCACCGTTATTTCATTTTCACCAATCATCATAAATCAAATCTATCAAATTCCACCATGTACTTTTGATGAAACCCACACTTGAGTTTCTTTGGGAACTTGGGGATGCATATAATGTTGTAAATCGTCTTTGCGAGAAGCCTTTGATTCGTATTTCCGTTGTTTGATCATAACTATGATTCTTCGACTCTGGCTTTACCCCCTCGTTTAAGGGCTTGGAAGCGCTTCATTAATTCTCGAATCTATCCAACTAGAGATTTTTATGGGGTTACGGACGATGAGATCTTTCTTTGTTGTATGCATTATTTGTAGGAGCATACATTGATTGGGGAGTTTTGATTTTAAGGCGCAATTAATTTTGCGGTAGAAAGGCGTAATAAGGGAAAACCGTTACCATTTGCAGGTTATCTCTCACCTTTGTATCCAAGCGAATCACGTGCACGAGTTTGCTCTTTGCGAGATTTTTCCATCTCGTGATTCTCAGTTAGGATTACTTCCGGTGGATACTCCCGGATGTTCATCTACGGTTTGATAATCAGTTAGAAGTTATGTTGTTAAGTTGGTAGTTGTTTAATTAGTTGTTTAATCGTTTTTTTTTGTTGTTTGTTACTTTTATTTATAGTTTGTAATAATGTTTAATATATATGTCATTTTCTTTAATTAAAATAATATATGGTTGCTAAAAATAATAAATAATAATCATATAAAATTTTAATTTTATTTGCAAACTACTTTTTATTTTACTCACTGAACATCGGGACGATGTTAGTTCGTAAGTGGGGAGTGGAAGTAAGTTAGTAAATAAAAATTAAAATTTTCTTATATAAATCTATACTTAATTGCTCAATACTTAGTTTAATTTTTCTTGAAACAAAATAACTAGATAATATATAATTAATATGAATAAAAACAATATAAATTGGTAAGAATAGATTTTAATTAAGTAAAATAAAGTAGATATATTATAATTATATTATATATGTCAATTTTAGATCTTTATAAGATTTTAAGTATATGTAACTATACATAAATATTATCAAGTAGGTTTCATATGAAATTTTAGCAAAAATACTTATATTTATAATAAATTTTTAGAATAATTTTCTTTGTAAACGAAATATGAATATGGAATCGGACTAGGAATGATGAGATTTTTGACACACACAAAATTACCTCAACCTTGATTAGAGTGATCAAGACCTCACTCAAAATAGCCATTTTTGATCATAACGACCCTTGGCTTATTTTGGTCTACATTTCACAAAATCCCACGAGTTTATGCATGCACTTATGAAAGGAGATGATAGCTTACGAAGCTAAGGATGGTGTATGTTGAAAAAAAAAAAAAAAAAAAAAAAAAAAAAAAAAAGCACCAAATTTACAGAGAATTAATCGAATACCAGGTATCTTCCTTATCTTTGATCGACAGATATCGGTAGTAGCTTCCGATGATTTGAGTGCAGTAGGGTGTTATCTAGAAACGTCCTATATCACTATGAGGTATAAAGCTCCCGATAAAAATTCGAATCATAAGATCTCAAGAATGATTACGAGTTTAAGGAAACCGGACTCGTAATTTTAGATCGAAAGAGTAATACTCCGATCAATCTTGATGAAGCAATGCTTGTAAATTTGATTTTCTACACACACTCACGCTTTTAGAAGAGAGAAAATCTGAAAAAATAGTTGGAAAAGGAGATATTATTAATCGAAACTGTTTTTGATCAAAGCGTGAAAGTGTAAATGCATGCGACTTGCCTCTTTCTATTTTGATTTCTTTTATATCTTTTCGATTAACCAATGTCCTATCTAAAAATATGAGCCATCTTGTCAAATACTTGACTTAGTCTTTGATTCCAAATATTTCATATAAGTTGAGATAGGAAAATAATTCTAGAATTTTAATTATATTTATTGAGTAAATTTTGTGAAATTTCATTTGAATAATAGTTGATAAATAATTTATCAAAGTTATCTACACTTTTATCTTATTAATTTCTAAGAAAGATATAATTAATATGTTTATAATATTGAAATGATATTTTACTAATTTAAAAATTGTATCTACCACTTATATTATTTTATCGTAATTTTTATATATTACGCTTATTTTGCTAGGGACGATCAAAAGCTAAGTGGGGAGTAGTTGATGTATAACATTTATATGATAAAAATTACGATGTTTTATATACGTTATCGACTCTTTTTATATAAAATATAATAAAATATAACGATAATCTTATAAAATATTAATAGCTATGAATAAATCTAAATACTCTAAAAATCTAGTAAAAATGATAAAAAGTTATAAATTTTGTACCGGGTTAATAACCGGAGTAAAGTGTCGATTCACGTGGGTATTTTTGGTATTTCTGGACCTTAGGTAAACCAAGACCCGAGTAACGACATTTTATGGAGTAAAATCATATCTTTTGAAGGAATAAAGGAATGCCACGAGATTTAAAGTTCAAAGGGATCAATGGTTCGTGACGTCGTATCAAGTTATATTTTCGACGAACAAATGGCCCAGTAAAAAGGCATTTTCTGAAAAAGAAGTCTTCATGGAAGTTATAGATCTCCTCAAGAGCTTTCCAACGCATCTTGAATTATGTCATTTGGAGATCCAGAGCTCAAGTTATGATTTTATCAAGTTTCGGATTAAGATTGAGAAAAAATCTATCCGGATCGATCCGGATTTACCTCGGATCGATCCGAGGAGACATCATGATTAGACCAGCATGTGGCCCTGCAGAGAATATCCTGGGATAAGATTTTTTATTCCCGGATCGATCCGGCCCATTCTCGGATCGATCCGGCAAGGGAAAATTTTCCTATAAATAGGGCAGCATTGCAGGCATAAAAAAGGGTACCAAATATATCTCTTTTACCTCTTTTTAGTAGTAGTAGTATGTATATATAGGCCTTAAGCCATAAATAAGTAGTATCGTTGTAATGCTCGAGAAATTTCCAGAAGATCGAAGTTGTTGAAGTTGATGTAGCATCCGGAAAAATACATCTTCTGATTCAATCGTTGTAATCGGGTAAAATTTCTAAAGTATTTATGTTTATTATGTTTGTTTTTTATCTTTTCGTATAATGTTAGTAGGCTAAATCTAATAACTAGCCAAAGTTATGTAATCGTTTTATTTCGATCTTTTCGGTAAAGGAATGTTGTCTAAGTAAAATAGAATAAAATTGAGCTAATTGAATCTTTTTCTATTAATAAAGTTTGACTTGAAAGAATTCATAATCTAATTATGAATTGACGCCTCGTAATTAAGTTATGAACTCGTTAATAGAAAAACCGGAGGGTAAAAATTGGCGAGTGAAAGCGTGACAACGGAATCCGATTTCTATTCGGGGCGATTTGTCCTAAAAGATAAATCTTATTAAAACTTGTACTCAAGATCGTAATAATGTTAACTCATCATTGATTAATTGAAACTTAAACCGGAAAGTTGAATCGCCCGGCTTTGACAACGGAGCCTTTTAATAAAATTGACCGTTTGTGAACGGAATGACTCCTTTTATTCAAAGGTAGAATCGTACTCGGGACTGTTCGGAAAAACCGTATATGATTGTGGATTTGGGTGATGACAATGGACATATGACAATTTAAATGCGCTAATGTGAGGAGGAATTGTTAACCTTAGGAGTGCACCGTTTCATTTACTCAATTAACCTAATATAAAGATCGAGCACATTCCATTCATTGAAAAGATCGTATAAATCAATTATATAAACTTTGGCTAGTTCTCTAAAAATATATTTGGCATCTATATATTTATATCTATATATATATTTATAACTTATGCATATCTATATATATTTATATATCTATATATATATTATATTAGAATAAATTTTAATTTATGCATTTATTTTATTTTAAGTTATTAGTTATACGTGCTATAAAGCGAGATTTAGATTGAGTTAATAATGACTCTTTGGTGTTTAACCACACTTAGAAGAATTACAAAGTTCACGAGGATACGATACTCGACTCACCATACTAGCACTTCTGATTTGACCCGATACTTTGTCGGTTAAGGACCCGGTATTAGCACTAGAAAAGGCCACGTCAAGAGACCGAGACAAACGGGTGGATTCATGCCTCAATTCAACAAGTCCGGTGGTTGGGAAGCGAACCATGGATAAAATGAGCTCAAGCTGTGACCGATCATCTGTCAATCAATATATGAAATCCATTCCGAAGTGAATACAAACTTCACCACTTATTGTCAAAAGAATGATACAAGACTGACCAATCAAGAAGCATTAGTGCAGAATCTGTCGCACCAAGTGGGGCAAATTGCAAAACAAGTGTCAGCCCGTCCTCCGGGAGGATTGCCAAGTAATACTGAGAAAAATCTGAAGGACGTGAATGCAATCATGACTAGAAGTGGAAAAAAACTGCCTAGAACTGTTATAACAACTTCCAGGTAGAATTAGAATGCAGTCAGCAGCAGAACGCAGTAGAATCTGGAGAAAAAAAAGGGACCGGTAACCCGGGACACTACTCCGGCAAACCGGAAGTCTGAAATTTCAACAGAAAAGCAGGCATAGCAGCAGTAGTCAACAGGTAAGTCTTCACGAAATGTAACTATTAATCCTTCCACTTTACCCTATCCCCCTAGTAAATATAAGCCGAATAATGATGATGCGTGTTATAAAAAGTTTATAGAGATGTTTAAAAAGTTGCAAGTAAATATACCTTTGGTAGAAGCTCTGGCCGGAATGCCAGAGTATGCAAAATTCTTGAAAGAAGCAATTTCTACCCAAAGGAAATTGTTAGACCTTGAAACCATTTGCCTGAACGAGGAATGCTCGGCAGTTTTGCAATGCAAACTGCCTCCTTAGTGTAAAGATCCTGGGAGCTTCCTCATACCATGCACAATTGGAGGAGTATGACTAAATAAAGCATTGTGTGATCTTGGAGCCAGTGTCAATCTAATGCCACTCTCCATCCTTCATAAATTAGGCATGAAGGAGTTGAATGAGACATCTATAACCCTTCAATTAGCCGTAAAGGTCTATGAAGCAACCCTGTGGAGTGGTGGAGGATGTTACGGTGAAAGTTGATAAGTTTGTATTCCATGTAGACTTTGTGGTGCTAGACATGAAAGCTAACCACGATGTTCCATTGATCCTAGGGAGGAGACCTTTCCTAGCTACGAGTAAAACCTTGATAGATGTTCATAAGGGTGAGTGATTCGAGAGTGAATGAGGACAAGGTTGTGTTCAATGTGATGAATTCAATGAGATATGCTCAAGATGAAGTAGAAGCATGCTACATGCTAGATGCCATAGACAAAATTTTGTTAGAATTATATATCAAAGGGGCACTAGGCCTCAAGTAGCAGAGACTTTGCTCTGAAGGATGAGGAAAGTTATGAGAAACTGGCCAGGTGTAGTGAAGCACGTGTACTTACAAGATGATACTCTCCCCCTTATAATTTCAGCGTCATTATCACCTTTAGAGGAGGAGAAACTTTTAAGAGTACTGAGAGAGCATAAGGGAGAGTTTGGGTGGACAATTGCATATATTAGAGGAATAAGGCCCTCGGTGTGCATGCATAAGATCTCTGAGACCCTGAATAGAAAGCGTGAGCACAACCTCAAAGGAGGTTGACATCATGACTAAAGGATGTTGTTAAGGAAGATATCATAAAGATGTTGGAAATGGGAATCATTTTCCCAATTCTGCATACAGTGAGTGGGTAAGCCCGAATCATGTGGTGCCCAAGAAAGGAGGATTCTCTGTCCAACCTAATGAGTTTGATGAGCTAATCCTGTGAGACTAATCACTGGGCATCAAGTTTGCATAGACTTCAGGAAACTGAATGATGAAACTCGTAAAGATCATTTTCCCCTACCATTCATTGATTAGATGTTAGAAAGATTAAGCGGTCATGCGTTCTATTGTTTCTTAGATGGATATTCCGGTTATTATCAGATCCATATTGCCCCTGAGGACCGCAAGAAAACAACTTTCACATGTCCATACGGAACTTTTGCATACAATCGCAACCCTTTGGGTTATGTAATGCACCAGCAACATTCCAGAGGTGCATGATGTCATTATTTGTAGACATGGTGGAGGATTTTCTAGAGATTTTCATGTATGATTTCTCTGTATTTGGAGATAGCTTTGATAAATGCTTGGACAATTTGAGTAAAGTGTTGAAGAGATGTGAAGAGACCAACCTTGTACTTAACTGGGAAAAATGCCATTTCATGGTTACAGAAGGAATAGTGTTGGGTCATTGGATTTCAAAGAAAGGATGGAAGTTGATAGAGCAAAGATAGAGGTAATAGAGAACTTACCCCTCCAACGAACATAAAAACATTGCGAGCCTTTCTTGGCCACGCCGGATTTTATAGGAGGTTTATTAAGGACTTCTCTAAATTTTTAAACCTTTGACGGAATTACTTGCAAAGGATGTATCTTTCGTATTTGGAGTAGAGTGCAAGAAAGCATTCAACACATTAGAGCAAATGCTTATACCGCCCTGATTCTGGTAGCTCTATATTGGAACAAACATTTTGAGCTTATGTGTGATGCAAGCGACACGACAGTTGGAGCAGCCCTAGGACAAAGGAAGGATAAAATCTTTAAGCCTATCTATTACACGGTCATTACTTTACCAAAGGTGCCCTCAGAGGAATTATGCGACTACGGAGAAGGAACTTCTAGCTGTCATCTTTGCATTTGACAAGTTTCGACCTTACCTGATAGGATCGAAAGTCACAGTATTCACTGACCATGCAGCTTTGAAATACCTTCTAACCAAGCAAGACTCCAAGCCGAGACCGTTAAGATGGATTCTACTCTTACAAGAGTTTGATGTGGAAATCAAAGATAAAAACGGATCTGTGAACCAGGTGCGTGGTTGACCACCTGTCAAGGTTAACTTTGCTGGAAGAAGAGCAACCGACTGAGATTAGGGAAAGCTTTCCTGATGAACAACTTTTTTCCTTCTCAGTGGTAGCTCGAGTTGAATCTCGAGACTGATATCATACATCAAGAGTGGGAAAGGTATACCTTGGTTTGCCAATATTGTGAATTACTTAGCAGGAAAGTACCGCCACGAATTCAATAATGCGGATAAGAAGAAGTTTTCATGAATCAAGCATTATCTTTTAGACGATCCCTACCTATACAAATTGTGCCTCGATGCCATTCTAAGGAGATGCATCCATGATTATAAGATTCAAGTATTTGGCACATGTGTCATGATAGAGAAGTTTGGAGGTCACTATGGGCCGTAGAAGACGGGCGACAAATGTCTTGTAGTGTGGATTCTCTTGGCCAACAATTCATAAATCTACTTACGATTTTACAAGATCATGTCATTCCTGTCAAATGACCGGTAATATTTCTAAACGGAACGAGATGCCACAGCAGAGTATCTTGGAAGTGGAGCTATTCGATGTTTGGGGAATTGATTTTGTTGGGCCATTCACATCGTCATAATCAAATCGTTACATCCTGGTAGCAGTCGATTATGTTTCCAAATGGGTGCAAGTGGTAGCTTCACCTACTAATGATGCCAGGGTTGTCCTCAGGTTTCTTAAGAAAAATAGTTTGATGAGGTTTGGTGTGCCCAGAGCCATAATTAGTGACAGAGGGCGTCATTTCTATAATAGGTTGTTTGAGAAGTTGATGACAAGATATGAGGTTAGACACAAGATTGCAGAACATATCACCCTGCAGACAGTGGACAAGTAGAAGTCACGAGCAGAGAGATTAAGAGAATCTTGGAGAAGACTGTGAATCCCAAAAGGAAATATTGGACTTTGAAATTAGATGACGCTCTTTGAGCTTACAGAACAGCTTATAGGACCACAATTGGGATGTCACCATATATGATAGTGTTTGGAAAAGCACGTCATTTACCGGTAGAACTCGAGCACCGAGCACTGTGGGCTACGAGGTTTCTAAACATGGATGAGCATTTAGCCAGAGAAAAAAGAATGCTAGAGTTGAATAGATTGGAAGAGTTTAGACTTCAAGCATATCAGAATGCAAGGATTTACAAGGAAAGAACGAAACGCTTGCATGATAAGGCGATTCAGAACGCGCACATTTCAAGTAGGAGATAAAGTCTTTGGTGTACAACTCATTAACAGCCACAGGCCACAAGCTTGTTCGGAAAAATGTATCATGTGTGGAGTGATTTACGGAACAGATCCGTAATTTACAGAAATAATTAAAGAATATTAAACTAGCAAATAAATCACGCGAATAGAATAATTCATATTATCTAGCTGATCTAACAAAACAAATCTTACCGTACAGATCTAACTCGAACAATGAACAATAAAATTATGATGCAGAAAATAAAGGACTAGAGATCTAATCGAGGCGAGTAATTACTCTTTCCTTAAAAAAAATTGCTCTAATATAGTGGCACGGTAGTAGCAACTGTCTCCCAAGATACAACGGCTTTACGTATCGCATTTAGAGGCACTTCAAAAATCTGAGCTCCGGCAAACTTACAGAGTGCTCCAACTTCTTTTCGATTCAATATCTAGATCTGTGTGGCAGACTCTTTTTCATGGAAAAGACAAGAGAAAACTTGATGTGTAATTCTCATTCATAGGGATTATTTATATAGTGGAGAGGATGTGCCAATAAATTCTAATTGGCTAGATGACACAGTCGGCTGACTTTTTGATGACGGTCAAATTATACCCGTAAAAGTCATCAACGTTGACCTTAAATCGAGACTAATAATATATATTTTGTGATAAATCGCATGTTTATATGTATTATTTAATGTTATGTGATTTATATTATAGAATTTGGTATTTATCCATTTATAAGATATAATTTGGTGTTTATCCGTTTTTATTATATAAATTGGTATTTATCCGTTTTTATTATATTTATCCGTTTTATTTAAATATGATTTATTTTTGGATAAATATCTATTTTGCAGATTTGGATAATTATGGAGGATAAATACAAATGGAAGAATTAAATCTCAAGATAAATCAAAGGAAATTCAAGATAAATATCGGATTAACACGAAAAGATCGGATAAGCATGACAAAAGACTCCAAGATGGCGCCACTTTGAGGATACGCATAAGGGGGGGCGCACTTCATCTTATTTTTATTTTGAGATCGGCCGAGAGTTATCTCTTATTTGTTTTGACATTTTGAAGTATATCTCTTAATTAGCTTGAACTCCTATAAATAAAGGCATACTATACACGCCATAAACACACTTCTTTACACAATACATTTTTTTTTTACACTTCTCGCTTTATAATAAAATCTTGATTTTTCTTAGAAGCGATTTTATGCAAGTTACGCAATAATGTAAGTTCTTGTATTTATTTGTTCTTAGTTCCTTGTAATTAAGCCCCCAATTATTGTTTATTGTTTGAGGTTGTTCGTTCTTCACCGGACGATGTAGATCTAAGGATACGATATGAGGCAGTGGGGATTCCTTGTCTATAAGTATCCACACGCCCAGATCTGTCATCCGGTGGCCTATAGATGACTTCGGTATGATCGACAACCGTGTTTTTAGTAGATATATATAATTACTTTATGAGTCTCTATTTTATCCGTTACATTATGTAGAAGCGCTAAGATTTAGGTTTTCGCCACGCGTCAATCTAGCCACGTCTTTATGGTGTGATTGTCCACCTAGAATTTCTTATCTTAGTAGGTATGGCTATGGCTACGTTGCTCGTCTGCTTTAATTAGCATATGATTAGGAAATACCAATATAGGGCTCTAGGTCGGCTCATGAATTGATCTTCCGGGACTTTCAATGAGATCTAGATTTGTTCGTATTCGGGAATTGCATGCACCTAGTTATACGTAAATCGTAGATTAACATGATACCTAAAAGTTCTTGTTAATGGGGACAGAGATCGATGCGATCGCTTAGGAAATGCCGCTGAACAAAGGAATGTTGCCTAGGTGAGGAATACGATTAATATCGGCATCCTTAGTTTTGTAAGCGTGCAAGTCATATGAGCTGGAGGCAGAAAAAGCGAAGTCACGTGATGTAGCATAGTGATCTAGATGGCCTACCCGGAGCTAGATCTAGTTTAGGGGATGACTCCCGTAGCCACTATAAAAGAAATACGAATCGGATTAATAGTTGACGAGTCTAGCTTAATTATATAGAATCTCTAGATCCAAACGATCACATGATAATTGGGGAGGTTAATTACGTGTCTTTATTTGTGTTGTGTTGAGTCGTGTCATTTATCTTTTCTTGTCCCATGTTGGTCATAAACTGCTTTGTGTCCTTGACATGAATGATTAGTTGTTTGTATATAAATGATCCACAATTTGGTTCCCTGTGGGATCGACCTTGATTCGCTATAGGTATACTACGATGGACCTAGTCCTCTTGCTAGTATTGGTTTTAGTGGTCAAGTATTTTAATTTCACTTGATCTGCGTCATCACTTTTCCCTCAAGAAAAGTCAATAGGCGTGTTTGACTTCCTTGACCGACTTCATCCTTGCTTCCGATTGGTCGGATGACTTGTTCTATGAATTCTGATTGGTCGAATGACACAATCATTCCAAAATTAATTTTTGGTTAATTTCATATGGAAATTTTATCCAAAAAATTAATAGTAACATATGATTCGAGTCGAGCCGGCCGGACGGAGGCGGCGCGCGCGTGGGTGGAATTATCTAAGTACTCCCTCATGCACAAAATTGCTTTGCCCTATGGGGCACATCCATAAGAGTCACATTACCTCTTATATATGGAGCTCAAGTCTCCCATTTCTCCAATGTGGGAGAGTTGAGTTGATCACACCTTCAACTCCTCTCCCACACATGTTTTACACCAACTTTAGGCATTAATTTCTCATTCAACTGATATCTGAATTGAGTGATTCCAAAGCCAAACATCATTTACTCCATAAGTAGTATTTTTAGATTTAATAATCCCCGGTGAATCACACCGGAGTATATCCGAAATTCACGCTAAAGTTGACTGTTTCAACATATGTTTCAAGCCCCCATTTCATGGGATTCAGCTTATATCTCCAACATAGGTATCTTTATTTGCAATGCATTTTTCTTGTGTTTTGACATTTTTTGTTACGAATCATCAGGAATTCATCAGATTTGATAAAGAACATATATTAACAGACAAACCAAAGACACATAAAACAACAACATAGAACTTAACGTGGTTTCAGGCAAAATATACCGACTAGTCCACGGCGGAAATGAGAAGATTGTACTATCATGCACAGTGTTTACAGACTTTTGCAACTGATCTAGGTTACAATGGATGTGTATTTATTGTACCCGTACTTAAATCCTAGCCGTACACACTAACCGGTTGACTAAAATACTCCATCTGTGATTTTAGGTCAACTGAATCACTAGATCCAACCAACTTACCATCAAAGCTAACACAGATGTGCTCAACAGACTCCAATCAGAACACTCGACTGAACATGGATCTCAGTTGAACACCACTTCAACTGACCTCCCACGCTTGAACACTCAGCTCAGCTGACCATCACTCAGCTCAGCTACCAGACTCAACGTTGTCAAATTCAGACGCAGAGATCAAATCACTTACTTTTCCTTGGCAAAATTAATAAAACTCGGAGTGCACTCTCAAATTTTATGTAAACCATTTAAAGGAGAAAAAAGATGTAGGAAAAATACTCCCTCGTATAGTAATTTATGGTCTTCTTGTTTTTTTACCGAGCTCCAAAGGGCGGAGATTCTTCCTCGCCGGGCCTAAATCGTGTTTGGCGAGGGGTGTTGAATTTATCAGTGAGGCCCCCGATTCGACATCTTTTGTAGAGAAACATTAGTGATTGTTTTCCAATTGGGAAGTCCTTTAGAAGAGGATCAATGAGTGATGACACTTGCCAGCTTTATGGAGATGAGGAAGAGGATCATAAGTACACGCTCTTTCATTGCGTTATTCACGCATGTTTTTGGGCCTCATACGATGACCCTGTCATTAGCACGGCGTTGGACCAGGTAACCAATTTTGTAGGGTTTGTTACATTTATTTTCAATGCATGCTATGGGGCCAAGGTTGAGGAGCTCACTACGATCCTCTGGTTCATCTAGAAGGGCCGGTGTGCCTGGCTTTATGATGAGAAACCCCTTAGTGACTGCAAGCTTTTGGAGGATGCCACTTTATCTGTAAAGTCCCACATATGTAAAGTAATAGCCTGCTCACCCTCATATAAGTGTGACACATAAATCTTTTGTTAACTAGGGTTAGCTCTTTTAGACCAAGCAAGGACAACGGTCTAATAGTTGACCGGATCATTTATGACTCATTTAGTGATATCAAGCCCGGGGTCTAAGGGCGTTACAGAATGGCATCAGAGCTGACTATCAAAAAGACCTAAGTGTAACACCGTGAAAAATAGTGGGGCCACCTCTAGACTCCTCTGTTAGGAACGAAACTAGGACAAGTCCATTGGGGGCCACGTCAAGACTCCTCTGTTAGGGACGAAACTGGGACAAGTCCTAGAAAGGAGGCCAGTCCCTTATAAGGGGGGAATGTAAAGGCTCGCATTTGTAAAGTAATAGACTGTATACTCACCCTTATATAAGTGTGAGACATTAAGGTCTTGTCAACTCGGGTTTAGCCCTTTTAGACCAATCGAGGATGACGGTCTAAGTAGTTGACTAGATCATTTATGACTTATTTAGCGTTACCAGGCCCGGAGTCTGGAGACGTTACATTATCAGCCTTAGAGTATGCGGAGGCAGTGAAGGCACCGTTGGAGCAAGTTGAGTGGCCAAGTTGGTGCATGCCTCCACCGCTAGGTACTTTTTAAGTAAATAAGGATGCGGTTTTCAGAGAGGTGACAAGCGGAGAATAGAGGTAGTGATTAGAGATTCGGTGGGTGCTATTATTTAGTCACTTTCCCGGCACATCAATGGATGCATGAGTGTAAAGGCTTTGGAGCTTATGGCCATCTTGCAAGGGTTACACGCAACTTCGTCCTATGTGGTCCTTGTATACGCATTGCCGTGGAGACAGTTTGTTTATTATGTGTTCAACAACTGCAGACACATGGACCTAGGGTGTTTGTTCCATGATTGCTTAATTATTTCTAGGGATTTTGTCATTTGTCATTTTTCTTTCATTAGGCGTGAAAGGATTAGAGTATACCATTTGTTGGCGATGATAGGACATGATTCTTTGGGTTTGGTCACTTGGGGGACTAGCCCGCCATTGCATGAACTTGACGCTGGTTGGGCTGATTTGGTTTACGAAGATTGTTTGGAGTTCTAAAAAAAATGTCTTTCTCGAAAAACAATTCAATATTAAATGTTGTGTTTCTACCTTTATATTAAACAATTCAATATTATAAAAAAAAATACTCCATCCGTTTCAATTTATGTGATGCAGTTGTTAAAATTATTTGTTTTATTTTATGTGATTTAGTTATATTTTTAGTGCAGTATTTATTGTATTTTTTCTTATTTTACTCTTATTTATTACAATAGAAATGATAAAGAAAAAAGATTGTTACATTAATTACACCCAAGGAATGGAAGGTTGAAAATAGGGATTCTTATCATTCTTTCTAAATACTAAAAGAAAATAGGGCTTCCCAAGAAGAGGGCTCGGGTTGTATATGAAATGTATATACATATATACGGTTCACGAACTTAAATGAGCGCTCATGAGTTTGGCTCGTGTTCGTTCGTTAATAAAACTATCTTGATTATAAGTTTGAGCTCGTATCTCTTACAAACAAACGATCACGAGCTTTATCGAACCAAACTTGAGCTTGTTCTCAAACAGCTCGTTCGTTTACAGCACTACATGTGAGCATGTGACCAACTAGTCACCGTTTTATTTTCTTTTTAAAGTTTTATAAAACGGGAGAATAAAACAAAATTAGGTTGAGTGAGGTAAAAGATAATTAGTTTGGTATACTTTATGGGTAAATGGCACATTTGTCAGGATTTATCGGATAAAATAAGATAATTAGGAAAAGTCTATTCTGGTTTTGCTCGTTTATCTATTGTCATTGGCGGGGTGCTGCTTTGAGGGAGGATTGATCTTATAATCAGTTGTTGTTGCGTAATGTGCTTGGTGTTTGAATATTTTTTTGGCTGTGTTTATTATCTTGTTTTCGCCTTTGCTAAATAATTATATATGTATCATTTGACTTATCTATCATCTTAGAGAATAAGTGTGTGTTAATATATATATATGTCAGCAAAGTGACTTAAACTCTACATCTGGTAGAACTAATCTGGTTATCAGCAGAGTGATGGTATGCTGAAAAGTATATCCAAATCTGTGAAAGTCAATTTGGAAAGTCATTTGAGTTTTTCAGTGTCGCCGACTGTTGAGGGTCTCTTTGAGGTTTGGAAGTCTTGTTGAGTTCTACATCTTAGCAATGATCAGCTGAGTGGGATCAGCAAGGTGATCTAACATCTGGGGCATTTATGGAAATCCGACAAAAATTTTTGGATGTTAGGGTTTAGGGATCTATACCTATAAATACCAACTGTATTGATCATTGTAAAGTCTGTGTAATCCGTTTGAAATTCAAGTGCATAATAAAATATCTCTTTTCTGTCCGTGGAGTAGTCGGCACAACGCCGGAAACCACGTTAAATCTTGTGTTCTTCTTGTTTCTGTTCCTCTGTGGGATTGTTTATGTTAGATTGCTTCTGTGTTTATCTTATTGCATCTGGATTCTCTCTATCATGTTATAACAAATAGGTATCAGGGCAAGGTTCTGAGAGAATCATCTGTACGGACAACCTTTATCTACACCAAGACCTTCACCGGTGCTAGGAATCTGTGATAAAAGTTGTGGTATTTGGCAAGAAACATGTCTGTTGTTTAGGTAAAAATTGACAAATTTATAGGAAGAACAGTTTCAGTCTGTGGCAAATCAAGATGAAGGCCTTGTTAAAACAACAAGGATTATGGACTCCTTTATTCTGGTAAAGGAGATGCCGATTCAAGCAGATTCGCTGCAGATCGAAAGAGAAAGCACATTCAACCATAATGTTGTGTTTATCTCATGATGTTATCACTGAAGTTGGGGAGGAAGACATAGCTGCCAAGTTGTGGGCAAAGCTTGAAAGCCTGTACATGACTAAGTCATTAACCAACAAGTTCTTCTTTGAAGCAAAGACTCTTTAGTCCGAGGATGCATAAAAGAGGCCCGTTGAGGAACATCGGATCGATTGAACACAATATTACTTGATCTCAAGAATATTGATGTAAAATTTGAAGATGAAAATGCAGCCGTAATCTGTTGGTATCATTACCAAGTTCATATGAAAAGTTTGTGCGATCCTTCATAGTTGGGAAAGATACAACGGCTTTAGAGGATGTAAAAGCAGACCTTACATGCCAGGAGGTGAGACACATAAAGCGGCAGGGACGAGATAATCGAGATCTTTGGACTAGTAGTAGTCAGTGATGGGAAAGGGCATGGGATGAAGAAGAAACCTAAGAAGGAAGTTCCAAATGTCCTAAGTCCACGGATATCTCGTAATATCAGAAATGCAATGAGGGGCATTTGAAGACCAAGCTGTCGAGAGAAGAAAATGCGGCGAGAAGAGCAATTATGGCACGACAAGCTGGCTAGCTCACGAGCATTCTAATGGGGATCCGGTTCTAGTTCTTTGAGGATTCAACACACCTTAGCGATGTTTGGATCCAAGATTCTGGAGCATTCTATCATATCTGTCCACACAGGGTGTGGTTTTCTAATTATGAGCAGATAGATGGTGGTCATATTTCTTTGGCAAACAACAAGGTCTGCAAGATAGTGGGAATTGGCTCAGTCAAGTTGAGGACAGAGGATGGTATATTCTGCACTCTGAAAAATGTCAGACATGTTTCATAGATGACCAAGAATTTGATATCTCTTAGTCTACTGGAAAAAAAAGGGGTTCAATTTCAAGGGAGAAGGTGGAGAGCTAAATGTCTACAAAGATTCAGTTGTGGTCCTCAAAGGTATCAAGAAGAGAACCTTGTATATATTACAAGGCTCTAGTGTATCTGGCTCTGCTGCTGTGGCATCCTTAACAGCTCATCTGTCACTGCAGACTCAATTGTGGTATATAAGACTTGGTCACATGGGTGAAAGAGGAATGCAAGTCATTTCTTCAATAGGTTTTCTAGGGGGATATAAGGTCAAGACACTGGAATTTTGTGAGCCTTTGTGTGTTTGAGAAGCTATATGAAGAAAGTTCTCAGCAGGCAAGCATGGTACAAAGGCATCACTTGATTATATCCATTCTGATTGTTGGGGTCCATCAAAGGTGGAATCATTGGGTGGTCACAGATACTTTGTGTCATTCATAGATGACTATTCAAGAATGAAGAGAGTTTGGGAAAGCTATAATACTTGAGTAAACTCAACTTGTTTTATTCATGATAGAATAATGAGTATTAATAGATACAAGCTTGAATGTGAGAGGTCCTAGTAGAGAATTAAGTGCTATGGGCGGCTAGATACTCCTAGGGGCAGCTATTAGTTAATAGGACAAAATAGAGTTATTTTATGACATATTAATTGTTTATACAATACAATTAATATGTCATGTTACAAATAATGTATACAAGTAAAGTGTAACACGAAATAATAAGGTAATATTTCCACACCCCCCTCAAACTGGGTTGTATATGTCTATACAACCAAGTTTGCTACTCAGACTGCTGAATATAAGCGGTGGAATGGCGTTTGTGAGAATATCAGCATTCTGGTCTGTTGAGGGAACATATTGAAGTTGAATGATCTGGGCATCAATCTTCTCGTTAAGGAAATTTCTGTCAATGTCCACATGTTTTGTCTTATCATGATGAACAGGATCCTCTGACATGCATAATGCTGAATTATTGTCACATCAGAGTATGATAAGTTCTTGAAGACGCGTTCTTTGAAGTTCGATAAGGACTCTGTTCAGCCATAGTGCTTCACAAATGCCTAAGACAAGTACTCTGTTCAGCAGGGTCATCACCAGTAAGGATGATATCATCCACATGGACAATAAGAATGGTTCTTCTCTTATTGGTTGTTTTGATAAACAAGGTGTGATCTGAGTTGCACTGTTGATATCCAGCAGCTTTAACCACGGTAGTAAGTTTGCCAAACCATGCTCTTGGGGACTGCTTCAAGCCATATAGAGATTTCCTCAGTTTGCAAACTTTCCCTTTAGTGTGAGTGTTGGTAAAACCAGGAGGTCTGATCATATAGACGTCCTCAGTGAGGTCACCATTTAGGAAAGCATTCTTGATGTCTAATTGGTGGAGTGGCCAGTCAAGTTGGACAGCAAGGGAGATCAATACCCTGACTGTGTTTAGCTTTGCCACAGGTGCAAATGTCTCTTTGTAGTCAAGTCCATATGTTTGAGTGAAGCCCCCTGAAACCAGTCTAGCTTTGTACTTGTCAATAGTACCATCAGCATTGTACTTGATGGTGAATAGCCATGTACAGCTGACTGTCTTCTTTCTTCATTGGAGAGTGGTGAGATCCCAATTATGGTTGTCAAGAAGAGCAGTCATTTCAGTTTTGATAGCAGCCTTCCACCTGTCATGTTTGAGAGCTTCCTGTATATTCTTAGGAATGGAATGAGTATCTAAGTCTTGTGTAAACATAGCAAAACCAGGTGACAAGTGATCATATGACACATAATTATGAATAGAGTGATCAGTCCATGATCTATTTCTCTTTCTGACAGCAATGGGTCTGTCCTCAATATTAGTAGAAGTGTTCATAAGTTCAGGAGTATGAGGAGTATCGGCGGAGTTCTTTGAGGTTCAGAAGGTGTAGGAGCTCAGTGTCAGGAGGCTGATGAGTCTTAGTAGGTTGTTGTAGGTCGGGGAATCTGAGGAGGAGTTTGTTTGAATGTTAGGAGTTGGGTGAGGATTGGAATGGGCTCAATTTCGTCAAGCGAGGGGTGTAGTGTGAGTTAGTGGACCATGAGAAGAGGGAAACACTTCTATTTCAATAAGGTTTTCCATCTGTGGACTGTCTCGAGAGAGTTTCTTTGTAGTATGGAGTTTTTTCAAAGAATTTTACATCCATAGAGTTGTAGAACCTTTTGTCAGTGGGAGAATAACACTTGTAGCCCTTTCTGTCTTTGGCATAACCTAGGAAAATACACTTATGAGCTTTGGAATCAAGTTTTCTTCTGTGTTGGGCATGAATCTAGACAAACACAATACATCCAAAGATTTTTGGAGGCAAGTCAGCAATGAGATGAGGACAGGGATGAGTTGTCGGTAGGGTTTGGATGGGAGTCTTGAAACCTAACACTCTGCTGAGGGTAGCTTTGTTGATCATATATGTGGTCATTAATATAGCTTCACCCCACATGTATTTTGGCACATGTGTGGTGAACATGACTGATCTAGCCATCTCCAGTAAGTGCCTGTTCTTCCTCTCAGCAACCCCATTCTGCTGAGGTGTCTCTACACAGCTACTGATGTAAACTATTCCCTTATCATTCAGGAAGGTGCTGAGGTTGGACTCATAGTATTCCAGGGCATTATCTATTTTTAAGATTTTAATCTTAGTGTCAAATTGTGTGGATACCATGTTATAGAACTCTTGGAAGATGGTTCCAACCGGATTTATCTTTCATAAAAACAGACCATGTGATCCTGGTGTGGTCATCTATGAAGGTGACAAACCACCTCTTTCATGTTACACTTTTAACTCTTGAAGGTCCCCATACATCACTATGAATCAAAGTGAAAGGTGTGGAGGGTAAGTAAGATATTTTAGTATATACAGATTTAGTAAGTTTGGCAAACTGACAAATATCACATTGAAGGTCACTGAGGTGACATCCTTTAAACAATTCTGGAAATAAAGACTTTAAATAACCAAAACATGGATGACCTTGTCTATAATGCCATAATATGATATTGTCTAAGGTTTGGTTGCAGGCTGCTTAGGCAGTTTCAGTCTTTAATCTTCTGTCTTCAGTAGGGTTGATCACAAACAATCCTTAGCAGGATTTAGCTCTCCCAATCACTTCCTGTGAAGAATGATCCTGGAATATACATTGATTGTTATTAAACATGACTGTCCAATTTAGGTCTTTAGTGAGTCTACTGACATATATAAGATTACAGTCTAATTTTGGAACAAACAGGACATCCTGTAGGTAGATTTTATCAGTAAGTCTAACATTTCCAAAACCTTGTGCATAGGAAATAGATCCATCAGCAATCTTATTACCGGTCATATGGGAGGAAGCCCCAGAATCAACAATCCAATTATCACTACTGAGAGGTGAGTGGAATATACTTGTTTTAGAATGAGTAGTTGTATCAGTGATAGAACTACCTTCATTTTGTTGAGAAATGAGGGCTTTGAAGGCGATAAACTAAGCATCCAAAGTAGTGTCTTCGTTACCTTCTTCAACGACATATCCTTACGACTCTCACGATTGGTTTAGAGGGTTTAAAGGAGTTTGGCTTACCATGTAGTTTCCAGAAAGTGTCCTTGGTGTGATTTGTGCATTTGCAGTGGCCACAGAACAAATTTCATGTCTTCTCAAAGTAGGCCTTCTGTAGGTCTCAGTGGCCTAGTAGGCTTTCAAGCCACCATCGGTGAGCGAAGCCAGTGAGAGTGATGGCAGGGTTGCTTTCAACATCACTTTTCTCTGATTTCCTCATGTTTGACTTGACAAACATAGATTTGAGTTGGGGAGAGGTTTAGTAGCAAGGATTTGCACCTCGACATCATCAAGAGATGGGTTCGATTTGAGAAGGAACTTGAATACCCTCTTCTTCTCAATGATATCCTTGTATAAAGTAGCATCCCTTACATCCTTCCATGGGTGAGTTTCCAACATATCTAGGTGTTTCCATGCCTTAGATAGTTGGTTGAAGTATTGAGTTACAGACAGATCACCTTGCCTGCAATTTTGGATTTGGGCTTCAAGATCATAGACCTTAGATTTATTGTCCTTTTTGGAGTAAAGGTCTCTGGCATTATCCCAGATTTTCATAGCAGTGTCATATATCATGAAGTTCTCACTGATCTCTTTTGTCATCGACCTCATGAGGATGGTTATGACGTGGTTATTTTCTGTATCCCATGCTTCAAAATTGGGGTCAGTTTTAGCAGGGGCAGGTTTGGAGCCAGACAAGTATCCCATCTTGCTCTGGCCTGAGATGTACATTTTCATAGATCTTAACCACAACATGTAGTTGTTGCAATCAAGTCTGTGATTTGTAAAAGAAGAGTTTTAATGACCCCGCTGCTTTGAGGTGCGCAGGATCTCACTGAGGATGAAGTGGCTTTGGATATTGAAGACATTCTTGAAACGATAGGAGATTTTGCAGCGGATTAAAGGATATTATGGCTCTGATACCATGAAGAGAGTTTGAGAAAGCTATAATACTTGAGTAAACTCAACTTATTTTATTCATGATAAAAGAATGAGTATTAATAGATACAAGCTTGAATGTGAGAGGTCCTAGTAGAGCATTAAGTGCTATGGGCAGCTAGATACTCCTATGGGCGGCTATTACATAATAGGACAAAATAGAGTTACTTTATGACATATTAATTGTTTATACAATACAATTAATATGTCATGTTACAAATAATGTATACAAGTAAAGTGTTACACGAAATAATAAGGTAATATTTCCATAAAGAATGACTTGGGTAGTGAAACACAAAGTGAGGCATTCAACAGTTTCAAGCAGTGGAAGGCTCTAGTGGAAAATCAGACATGCAAGAAAATCAAAAGGCTCAGAATAGATAATGGTTTCGAATTCTGCTGGTGAGAGTTTGATACATTATATATGGTTTCCAGACATCATACAGTCAGGAATACACCTTAGCAGAATGGTGTAGCTGAAAGGATGAATCAAACTCTTTTGGATTGGGCAAGATATATGCTCTCTAATGCTGGTTTATCAAGGAGATTTTAGGCAGAGGCTGTAACCACAGTATGCTGCTTAATCAACAGGAGTCCTCACACAGAGATCAATCTCAAGACACCATTTGAGATGTGGTCGAGCAAGCATCTTTGACTAGTCAGTGCTAAGGGATTTTTGGAAGCACAGTTTACTATCATGTGAGTTAAGGGAAGCTGGAACCAAGGGTAAAGATTTGAGTGTTTGTGGGGTATGGTGATGGAGTTAAGGGTTATAGAATTTGGTCATCAGCAGAGTCCAGGGTTATACTCAGTAGAGATATTGTCTTTGATGAAAATTCTATGATTAACTCATCAGTGGAGAGGTCTACTGAATTTGAAACCAGTGCGGAATCTGAGAGGGCTGAAAAACAAGAGGAGATTCAAGTAGAGTCAGCTGATATGCAACAATCAGCTGATCCAAGTTAGCACTCATTTGATCTGGTTGATGAACCAGAGTCTGATCCAACCAAGTCTGCTAAACAAGGATCAACTGATCATAAAATAGGGAACATTGGTCATTAGAGTATAGCTGTCAGCAGGGCTAGAAGATCAAATGTTGGGTACCTCCCAAGAGGTATGGTTTTGATGATATGGTTGGATATGCACTTCAAGTTGCAGAAGAAGTGGATGGTTTTGAACCGTCTATTTACAAGGAAGCATTGACATGTTTTGAAGCATCTTAATGGCTTGCTGCCATGGGAGATGAAAATGAGTCATTATTGAAGAATCAAACTTGGGATCTAGTTAAACATCCAACCGATAGGAGAGTGGTTACTCGCAAGTGGATCTTCAGAAAGAATGAAATAATGACTGAGGCAGAAGGAGTCAAGTATAAGGCACGTTTGGTTGCAAGAAGGTTCACTCAGAAATAAGCAGTAGACTTTGATATGAAATTCTCACCAGTGGTCAGACACACTTCAATCAGAGTGTTACTAAAAATGGTGGCACAGCAGGATCTTAAACTTGAGCAGTTAGATGTGAAGACAACCTTTCTACATGGTGAAGTAGATAAGAAGATATAAATGACTCAACTAGAGGGATTTCAAGTTCTTGGCAAGGAAGATTTTGTGTGCAAGTTAAAGAGGTCATTGTTTGGGTGAAGGCAGGCTCTAGGCAAAGTGGTATAAAAGGTTTGTGATTACATGATCATTTGGGTTATAATAGAAGTCCATATGACTATTGTGTGTATCACAGCCAGCTAAGAGATGGATGACATATCTATCTTGTCTTGTATGTGGATGATATGTTGATAGCTACTGAAAAGAAGTCTGATATTCAAAATTTGAAGAACCTTCTCAGTGTTAAGTTTGAAATGAAAGATTTCAGAGATGCCAAAAAAATTTAGGGATGGAGATCTGGAGAGATTTAGGGCTACATCATGATCAAGCAGAGATTTATTGTGACAGTTTGAGTGCAATTTGTCTAGCTAAGGATTAGGTTCATCATGAGAGAACCAAGCACATTGATGTGAGGTATAATTTTCTATGGAATGAGAAGAGGGTTGTAATGAAGAAGATCAGCACCAAGGAAAACCATGCTGATATGTTGACTAAACCAGTTTAGCAGAGCAAGTTTTAGTAGTGTCTGGATTTGCTGAATATTCAAAGCTTATAATCTGGAAATCTGGAAACTCAGCTGAGGGCATGTCAGTTGAGTGGATTCAATGGAGTAATCTGGTATAGTACATCTAGCATTGATGAATGCATCTGGTACAAGTACACATGTTTATGCAATCTGGTTGACTATGAATGAGAGTTCAAGTCAAGGTGGAGATTTGTCAGCAAAGTGACAAAACTCTACATCTGGTAGAACTAATCTGGTAATCAGTAGAGTGATGGTCTGTGAAAGAGAGTATCCAAGGTCGTGTGAAAGTCGGTGGGAAGTCTGGCTTTGAGTTTCTTCAGTGTCGACTACCTACTGAGGGTCTCTTTGAGGTTTTGGGTCTTGGTGAGTTCTACATCTAAGCAATAATCGGTGAGTGGAATCGGTAGGGTGATCTAACATTTAGGGCATTTATGGCAATCCGACAAAGATTCTAGGTGGTTAAGGTTTAGGGATCCGTGCCTTTAAATACCAACTGTATTCATCATTGTAAAGTGAGTGTAATCCGTCTAAAATTTAGTGCATAATAAAATATCTCTTTTCTATCCGTGGAGTAGTAGGCACAACGCTTGAAAACCACGTTAAATCTTATGTACTTCTTGTTTACATTCATACGTGTGATTGTTTATGTTAAATTGCTTTTGTGTTTATCTTATTGCATATGGATTTTTTCTATCCTGTCATAACAATATATATATATATATATATATATATATATATATATATATGAAGCCTTTTAAATTAGGATCGTGCAAGTGTTGGGAGAGATGACCCACACTTGAGGGAGCGATTTAAAATTTATAAGATGTTAATTATCAACCTCCCTATCAACTTAAGCTTTTGGGAGAGATGACAATTCAACATGGTATCAGAGTTAGGGGTCATGAGATCGTACCATGGTGTCAACATTATTTTCCCCATTTATATTGTGTAAGTGTTGGGAGAAATAGCTCACACTTGAGGGGGGGTGTGAAGCCTTTAAAATTAAGATGACCTCCTCAACATTATTTTCATCATTTATATTGTGAGGGGGTATGAAGCCTTTAAAATTAAGATAACCTCCCCAACATTATTTTCATCATTTATATAGTGAAAATGCTTGGAGAGTGCACGTGTTGGGAAAGAAAACTCACACTTAAGGGGGGTGAAGCCTTTAAAATTAAGATTGTGCAAGTGTTGGGAAAGATGGCCCAAACTTAAGGGGGCGTGTTAAAGTGTATAAGATGTTAATTATCAACCTCCCCATCAACTTAAGCTTTTAAGAGAGATAGTAATTCAATATATATATATATATATATATATATATATATATATATATATATATATATATGTATATACTCATACATACATACATACACATGCGTGTGTAAGTTTTTAGACAGATGTGACTTGATGTCTAAATGCGAATTTGAATCTATTTGGTCAAATTTGAATTTGAGTCTTGAAGGCTCAGCTAAGTGATATATTTATTTGAAATATGGTGTCAGGTGCAAAGTCTAGGTGCTCACGTCTAGGCAGCTCTGAGTCTGACACTGGTTACATCTGGTAGTCCTCATCTGAATCTTGAAGACTACGTTTGAGAGTATTTTAGTAAAATACTTAGTTGGTTATTTTGTCGGTTAGGGTTTGATTCCCAAAGCTCTAAATACCGGCATCAATGTAATAATCTGTGCAACTTTCTGTGTGTAATAAATGTTCATCTTTCTATCCGTGGATTAGTCGACACAATGTCAGATACCACGTTAATTAATCCAGTATTCTTCTTGCTTTTTTATTATTTAATTTTACGTTTTATTGCTTCGGTTTTATGGGTTCTTCTTGCAACTTGTTTCAACAAACTGGTATTAGAGATAAGGTTTTCTAGGATTTTCGTGATCCTATTCAAGAAAGATTGATTGGCATCAAGGTTGTGATCAACACTAGGTTTTGTAATCTAGGCTTGTTCTCTGGAAAGAATGATGTCTGCAATTAAGATGCGTGTCTTGTTAAAGCAACAAGGGTTATGGGCTCCATTGACGAAGACGGCGCATACCAATTCAAATTGAGATGGCCAATCTGGAAAGAAGGCACATTCAACAATCATGTTATGCAATCGGATGATACTATCACGAAGTTGCGGAAGAGGATACTCAAGCTAGGTTGTAGTTGAAGCATGAGAGTTTGTACCGAAAAAAATCTATATTCAACAAGTCGTTATTGAAACAACGTATGTTCTGTCTTCGGATGCATGAAAGGACTTAGCCGCGGGATCTACTGAATACAATATTGCTTGACTTAAGGAATATTGATGTTAAGATTGAAAATGAAGATGCAACTTTGATTTTGTTTGTTTCATTGCTGCATAATAGATAACTTTGTGTAGTTTTTATTGTTAGGATGGATCTGAGTGTTATTGAAGGTTGTGAGACCATCTCTCCACACTTTAGAGCTATACCATAAGATATTTGAATCTGCAGTGAGAACAGTCATTTCTTGATTTGATATGGCCAATGAACAAAGGGCATGGAGACCTTGGGAAGAAGAAGCCCAAGAAGAGTGGTTCCAAAGGTCCTAAGTCTAAAGATGTATGTAATTAATATAAGGAACGGAAACACTGGATGAATGAATTTCCGAAAAAAATGAAGCAACTTGACATCAAATATGGCACAACACTATAATAGCTAAGCATGGCGTAAATTCGGATGAACATATAGATCTTATGGTGGTGAGTCAACACATAATAGTGATGTGTGGATTATTTATTATGGGGATTCATTCACGCAGAGATTGATTTCAACTTATGAAGCGAGATGGATGGAAGGCACATTTTATGGCCAACAAAAAAGTCAACAAGACAACTGGAATTGTCTAATTTCATATCAGGACTCATGATGGTAAATTATGCACATTGAAGGATGACATGTTACACAAATGACAAAGCATATGATTTCTCTTAGTCTTCTTGACATCAAAGGGTTCAGATTCGAGAGGACACTTTGATGTGGAAAGCCGTGAGTCGACTCATTAGGACATATCGCCCTTGTGTAACTTTGGAAGTTAGGATAGTGAACCCTCTAAGTGCCTCTTTCATAATCTTGTCATCGAGAACCCTTGTCCCCATGTGTGGTTATCTTCTTCATCGATCTTTCCTTTCTAGATTTGTCGATTTGTTTCTGATCTCTGTGACCTCATTCAAGAGGAGGCCAGAGCGGAATGCCTGGATATACTTTTTACGATCGGGATTTTTGGTCATTGATAGGACTCGCCTTGTCTCTCCCACAATCTTGATTTGATGTTTGGGGGTTGGTGAACCTCGATGTCCTTTTCACGTTTTGGAGTTATTACGTTGTGTCCAGTCCTAGGCGTCGAGGCATATTTTTTTCCGGAGCCCGCCTAAATCTTTGAATGGTCACGTTCCTTGGAAGCGATGAGAAAAAGTGCCATGTGATTAGGCGGAAGGCTTGTATGCTTACCAACGGCAGGCGACCTTAGCTGAGGAATGAACTTGCTTATTGGGAGGGTCGGCCTCCCTATGGCCATGAGTTCTTGATTCATATGGTCCTCTTTATGTAGTTGGCATGCTAGAACAATGCCTTGGCGTAGAGCTCGCCATACGATTCCCTTTTAACGCGGTGTGAATAACGTGAGCGAGCTGGACGGGATGTCCCCGCTGCTTATTTCCCTTTATCTTGTTGAGTTTCGGGGGCTAGGTGTTAGTAATATCATCCGCAGCGGAAACGATTTATGGATCTAGATCTATAAACTACACGTAATAAAATAACTAGATCTATATCTACAATGGGGTTGTAGATCATACCTCTTGGATCTCTAAATCCAAGTTGAAGAACCGCAAGAGAAAGATTGCAAGAAGATGTGAAGAGCACCACGATCTTCCATGACGTGTGATCCAAGCAATTCCCGGTGGAAGGAATTCTCGACTCGAACCCTCCGATATGCTACCGGAAAAATCTCCAAGATTTTCCCCAAAACCCCTTGGCGAATTTTTCCTCTTCTTTCTCTAAGAAAGTCGAAATTATGTGTGTGTTAAGGCAGGAGAACTCTCTTTATACAGGAGAGTAATCCTTGTCCTCCAAGATTAAATAATTAAGAGATAATTATTACATTAATCCTTTTTCCAAATAAAAGATAAATAAAATAATTATCCCAAACAAATTAGGATAAATCATATTATTATCTAATATTTCATGAATTATCATTTAACAAATAAAAGATAAATCATGCATTAAATAATTATCCAAGAAAAACGAATTTTCCAATAATTAAATAATAACACAAAATGCATGCGCACCTTTCTTTCAAAGTAAGGTCCACGCACCTTTTAATATATTTGACCAAAAAGGTCAACACACCACACGATTTTAGTAAGTCATTAAAAAATGTCTTTTAAAGTGTATTTAATTATTTAGCCAACTAATTTAATAGTCCACTAAACAATTAATTCACATATCGTTTTAATAAAGTCCAACGAGAACTAAATTAATATTATTAGGATTCGACGTCCGAGAATAGCTATGCTTTATATTAGGAGCGCGCGTTTAATTAATGGACTAATAATCATGGCTCCGATAAATCAAATAAATAATTATAGAATAATTATATTCGATAAATCAATCACAGGAATATGCCACCATAATCCCGTGACTGCACTCCTCCGATTATGAGATTATATTTATCTCCTCACGAGAATAATAATAAGCGTCCATTGATATAATCATTACATATGGATTAATCCTCCATAGACTGTTCATTCTAAATCGGGAAGTTACCGTTAACCCTTTTAGAACCTCTTATCCTTATTTACCATTAACCCCTAGTGATCAATTAATTCATACAACTCCTTTGGTGATCAATCGGTGTGATATGAACTCGCGCGATCGATCGATTTCTAGGATTAACAAATAAAGAGAGCGTCTATCTACTTCCATAAATGGAAGGAATGGATTCGTATCTGTGATAACACAGACTACTCACTCAATCCAGTACAATGCCAAGATGGGGTAATTCAGACCACAGACTCAGTGTAATCCTTAACCGTCAAGTCAAACCTCATAATGCGATTCAAGCGGTTGGTGTGATCACCTCGAGATTAAGATATATCCATAAATATGATCATCCATTGATTCGATAAGACTTCTCGATTACGGAATTATATCGAGAACTCTAATCAAATCGGTCCAGCCCTATATGATATATCTATCATATATAAATGCCCCATTAGGTTCTCTTAACCGAAAGTCCGGATAAGACAATCACACCAAGCGTGTTCAGGCGCATTAATAGCACGTTAAAGGAGACCCGATACTCTCGATTAACTTCACTACGGGCTAATTGTATTTTAAGTACATCTTCACCGACTCAATCCTCCCGTGTATATACCATACCACCGAGTCAAGTGATTACATAAACGATATACTTTAGGGTTTTTCGTAGTGTAATTACTATTGTCACATCGGTGAATATGAGAATAATAAATATGAATAATAACGTCAATTCATTTATTAAATAAAACAATTACAAAATTGTCTTTCGGGCATCACACCTAACAATCTCCCACTTGCACGAAAGCATGTGATTAATTGTTTTAGAGCACACACCTATTATTTAAAATACAACAAACTACATCTCCCACTTGCTCTAAAGCAATGGAGACCCATCCCGTATTCTAGTACCCATTAAGCATATCATAACCATTTGATTCCAAAGTACACTCCGAGTATGCCGTCGTAGGATTGGTCGGTGACTCGGGAGCACCTACATCTAAATGTCATGGAGGGTCTTAATGATTAGTCAGGTTGTCGGGCCCGAGACGATCCGTAGAATCAAACGTTACCGGTCCATCAAATCATGTGGTCTCGAGTAAACACTGAGCCGAGATCGACTTAACGATCATCCTCAATCGACTTAAAGTCAAAATCGAGTGTATCACACATATCCAAGTTCACACATGAATATGTCCGCATATTGTTCCTCGTTCTCTTCAAGATACTAAAGGACATACTAAACTTGCTTTGTGAACCGCCGAATCTATGATTCGATCAAAATTGACGTTCAATAACGACCATCTCTTACTAGAAAGAGAATCTATCCCATTTCTCTTGATCCGAAGATTTGAGAGTCATTTCTGAGGCATAGGGTAGAACTTCCTCGTTGAATGTTGCATACACGGATGCATCATCTTAACCAATAAGATGGATGGGAAACCAGGTGATCGATTCTAATGAATTCGACCGAGTCAAACTCTAAAGAATGTTGTCCAAAACTCATTGCGGAGAATTGTGATATTGTCGATTTCGACTTGAGATAACACACCCATGTTGATTCCAACTAGTGCGGTGTTATCCTTCACAAACACTAATTTATATATTCACTCACTCTTGTACTAAAATTGATATCCAGTCTACAAAAGACTTATCAATATTCGGTCAAATCCACATATTGTAGAAATATATGACTTCCAATGACCGAGAGGTTTGCTTTTTATCCACAAAGGACATAAGCCTTGACAGTCATCCCTGTCATAAGTTCATAAGTCAATACCTTACCATTTGAATGAATCTAGACTCCGTTTGTTTGGCAAGAAAGTCTCGGGGAATCACCCTATTTTTCTCGCTTTTGAGCGAAGTCATGCAATACTAAGTGGTAAGAGAGTTCAAGGTCCGATTAACTCTCTACTTCTTAGGAATTACCCCTAGACCACTCAATCTTTGCTCTCGAAAGATAAACTTTCCCATTCATTCTACTCTTTTCCGTGTAGATCCAATTACTCCCACTTTGGACTGAGGACGCTCAAGTGGTTCTACAAGAGCATGAGCAGGGTGGAGTACCGAACTCCATTCACAGGGTTATGGCTATTAAACCAACCTCTATTATCGTAATCCTATCGCGCTCACAAAAGAGCCATAGGTCATCAATCGATCCTTAGACTATAAAGTCCGCCGAACCCGTAATGGGTAATGGATAAACCATACTCCCACTACATTCGGGTGGATCAAATTACGATCTAGTTTAGTAGTATTTAGTGTTATCACCAACAACCGATGTTGGATGTGGTCGATTTTAATCGATTAGTAACTACCTTGAGTAAAGCGTACTTCAAGGTTTAAGGTTTTCTTGTTCATAGACTCTATCGAGAAAAGGACGCGCAAAGATAAGCGTCCCTTCCGATTTCATGAATCTTATAACAAACCTTTTTCTCAATGCTACAAGATATAGAACGATTGGTCACTGACCGAACGTGTTCGCGAAATTTCCAGACCTACCTTCAAGCACCGTGTGCTAAATGCTTATATTTATGGAAGTGGGGTGAACCGAATCCCCACCTTATCCGTAAATTCCAAAGCATATTCTAGGTAGACTGGTTGGTCTTACATTTCAATGTAAATCGATATTTCGCTTCTAATATCTTTATTGAGTTAAGCAGTGTATTGTAGCACATCTAAAAACATATATAAGGCAATTTTACGGTTTCTCACTTAGTGAGAACATGTCACAATGAGGCGGTGAGCATCGAGTCTCGAGGACTATGAATGGCCTATTCCGAGTATAGAATACTCTATCTCTGTTGAAAGCAGAGAAACCTCAAAAATATTTTGGATAAAGCGACCGGAGTGTTCGAATAGTTATCAGACAAGAAGTCACTACTCGGAAGCTCCTACTAGCTTGTATCTTTCATCAGACCCCGAAGGTCGTCATAAACAAGCTATGTTACTTCTTTATAACCATTATCCTTTTCCGATTGAAAGGAAACTTAGTCATTGAACCTTTGAGACAATATAACCAGACTGGGAGAAAAGGAATCACCCTGAGCCAGTCTTCAGGTCTTGTCTTTTAGGGAGTATGCACTAACTATGGAATATGAAGAAGCGTTTATCTAAATATAGAGACCAATTGCTTTTAATAGTTCTTAAGATGTGTTTTATATACTTATTTCAGCAGTTGTAAGTGGTTTTGACTTTATCAAACAAAAGTCCGAGTCTTGGATTCGTACTACAAATGGTATATTCACATCCTATACGACAAACAAATTATCGAATAGAAGGTAAATCCATTCGTTCCAACGAATCTTAAACCGAAAATAAATTTTCCGCGATATCCAAGGATTGAATCCGAGATTCATTTCCTTATATCACTCCCACTATTTTGCTAAAATTACTGCCCGTTGTCTAGTCTATTAATCGTTAAATGCACTGCTGCCTTGTTCTTCCAAAGAACTTAGCTCAAGAAAATCGCCAAGGATTCATAGGTTGGTGATCCAAAAACACTTTCCTTATCCTATGATTTTCAGTTAATTAATTTTCGGTTCAGCCTTAAAGTTTTCTCAGTTTAGGTGACTAACACTTTTAGACATATTCACCCATTCTTGACTTTCCGTGAATGGAAACAGTCTTGAACCAGCGGTTCGTTTGAGTAGACACTACTTTTGAACCGTGGGATGTCTATTTCGAGTGTTACTCGTCGAGACTTCTCGGATTTTCTAATATACCAGAAAAAACAACAAATCATAACATTAAAGCTCCCACTAGTTTATCGGTTCCAAATACCGTCTAACGAGCAATGCTTTATTTTTATGAATTTCCGATTTTTTCGATTAGAAAATCTTTCGTACATAGTTCTATTGTTTCCAGAAAAACAACAAATCATAGAAACTCCCACTAGTTCATCGATTCCAAATATCGTCTAACTAGCAACATTTCATGACTTTCCGGTTTTTCAATTAGAACGGTTATGTGTGTAGTCAGTTACACTTTTCTAATGTTCTAGAAAAACAACAAATCATAAAGCTCCCACTAGTTCATCGATTCCAAATATCGTCCAACTAGTAACACTTCATGATTTTCCAATTTTTCAATTAGAAAATTACTCGTGTAATTACTACATACTCAAAATTCACTAGAAGAATTTCAAAGTCCAAAGTCACCTTTAAACTAAGTTCGTCTTCCGTTTTGACAGAATGACACTAGTGACATACCTATATGTCACTGGTTTTTAAAAGGCTTAAGAGAAAATATCTCTTTCGAAAATTAATTTCATTATCGATTAACTAGTTCAACGTCCTAGTTACTTTCCACTTTTTAACGAAGTCAATACTAGTCAATTATAAATTTTTAAGCAATTTAGTAAGGGATAATGCTGTAAATAAAATGACATAAATTAATTCAAGTTTAACACTACTATATTAATTTTAGGAATTGTAAACTAAAAATTAAGTCTACTCTACCATTCCAAGGTTTTAACCTCGCATCTCGATGTGCCGCCTTAGGGTAGGTCAAAGAGATGACGGTTAAATCGAGACAATCTCATCAATGAATAACTTGTGAGAATCAACATCCCACGAGAATCGAACATCCCTTTATTCATTGACTACCTTCCTTTTTTAGCCTAGATATTATCAAAAAATACCCATGATGAGTGTGACCTACTATATCGGATCTCTTAGGTACGCCCCGAGTATGCCGTCTTAGGATAGGTCAGTGACCCGACGAGTACCCGGAAATCCTATCCTTTCGGAGACCAAGCCATGAATGTTGATAGGGTGAACACCATCCTTAGGGGGGACGAAATCAAAGCGCCTCGAGGCGTCACCCTTCTCTCACTTACTTGTATCTATAGTAGAGGCCGTGGGGTTGGCTGTCGCCTCCCCCGCTCCCACTCAATATTTTGGAAGTGGTGGTGGGTTAACTAACCACGTCTTTTTGATGTTAACATAAAAGCACCTCAAATCAAGGATTCCGAATGGTGTCGGTAACGTAGGCAAGCCTACCCGTCCTATTCGTTGGAACATATGTGACAGTCGGACGAAATCGGGTCAAGAGAGCCCTATTGAGATTAGAAGGAATCACCCCTCCGCTCTCGGTTTGGCTTAGTCTTGCCGGACTCCCGTGCATACATCACACTAGGAGGGTTAAGTCGTTCGAGCGAAGCTCAGTTGACCACCCAACCTATAGGCGAACCGTTTTTATCCAAGATTTACTGTTCTTTTACCATCATTCGATCTCGTAGACTCTACGAATCGAAAACGTGATCTCGTTTGGGCTTTAAGGCGGTTCACCGAGAACACACACCGAAAGGCTTAACGATTTCATAACCCGTCCTCGGATCTTTAATTAGTTACTAAATTAATTAATTACCACGTATTAATTAAATTTCAACTAATTACGCGAGTTTGTATACATGCCTATTTTAATTACCAAAATTAAAATTCTACATGTATGCATGGAGTGGATTTATGATATGATGCATGTCATGGCAATTCCGGTTTTATATCTATTTTATGATCAAACACATAAAAAATAAATGCGGAAAATTTAAACACCGAGATGGACCGTTGGCACCCCCGAATCTAACCTATTAGAAAATAAATAACCAAACCCTAACTAGGGTTTACTACTTTCTAACAAAATCTGCAGCTGTTCGAACTCTTCGACGATCGGCATACGAAACGGACTCGGATCGGGACGAAACTTTCCAGATATTTTCTTCACTCCTTGAACTTCAATATGGACGGTTGGATCGGATTTTTGACTTACCAATTTTCTCCAGTAAACTGCCAAACTTGCTGCTGAATCTGACTTTAACTGCACTGCATCAAGGACTTCCTGAGGCAGATCGGGAATCGAGATGAATCCCGATCGACCTGAAATTTTTATGGTACGTCCAAAACTCAAATTTGATCAATCTGAACGGTCGGATTTTCTTTTCAACGGTCCAAACTCTCCCAGAAAATCGAGGAAGTCACAGATAGTGTTTCTGTGAATCCTGCGTTTTTCTGTTACAGCAGCCTCTTCGCAGCATCAAACGGATATCGAAACGGACTCTGATCGACGCCAAAATTTGTGGAGTTGATCATCATCTTCTAATCTTGATTCTGACCGGAGGGATCTTCGTTTCAACGGTTCGATCAACGGAAAAGGAAAAATACTAAACAGCTACTGAACAGATCTATTTTCTGGAAATTAAAATTGCAATAAAAAAGAATTACATAATTTCCTATACTCATATGGACGAATTTTCATCGTTTATATGAGTTTTACAATAGATCTAACAGGTAAACAGTGCCAACCCCAATCCATCTCTTCAACCACGACATTCATAAGCATAAAAATTAAACATATGCATCGCCCCAAAAAAATTGGGACGAAAAAAAAATCTACATGTTTCTCACTCCTAGATCTAATATTTTATACGTATAAATATAGATCACCATGGTCTCCGATACCACTGTTAGTAATATCATCCGCAGAGGAAACGATTTATGGATCTAGATCTATAAACTACACGTAATAAAATAACTAGATCTATATCTACAATGGGGTTGTAGATCATACCTCTTGGATCTCTAAATCCAAGTTGAAGAACCGCAAGAGAAAGATTGCAAGAAGATGTGAAGAGCACCACGATCTTCCCAGACGTGTGATCCAAGCAATTCCCGGTGGAAGGAATTCTCACTCGAACCCTCCGATATGCTACCCGGAAAAATCTCCAAGATTTTCCCAAAACCCCTTGGCCGAATTTTTCCTCTTCTTTCTAAGAAAGTCGAAATTATGTGTGTGTTAAGGCAGGAGAAGCTCTCTTTATACTGGAGAGAGTAATCTTGTCCTCCAAAGATTAAATAATTAAGAGATAATTATTACATTAATCCTTTTTCCAAATAAAAGATAAATAAAATAATTATCCCAAACAAATTAGGATAAATCATATTATTATCTAATATTTCATGAATTATCATTTAACAAATAAAAGATAAATCACACATTAAATAATTATCCAAGAAAAACGAATTTTCCAATAATTAAATAATAACACAAAATGCATGCGCACCTTTCTTTCAAAGTAAGGTCCACGCACCTTTTAATATATTTGACCAAAAAGGTCAACACACCAATTTAAGTAGTAGAGTCACGTAAAATGTCTTTTAAAAGTGTATTTAATTATTTAAGCCCAACTAATTTAATAGTCCACTAAACAATTAATTCACATATCGTTTTAATAAAGTCCAACGAGAACTAAATTAATATTATTAGGATTCGACGTCCGAGAAATATTTATCTTTATATTAGAGAAGCACGTCGGGACCAATGACTAATAATCGTGATTTCCGATAAATCAAATAAATAATTATAGAATAATTATATTCGATAAATCAATCACGAGAATATGCCACCATAATCCCGTGATCGCACTCCTCCGATTATGAGATTATATTTATCTCCTCACGAGAATAATAATAAGCGTCCATTGATATAATCATTACATATGGATTAATCCTCCATAGATCATTTCATTCTAAATCGGGAAGTTACCGTTAACCCTTTTTAGAACCTCTTATCCTTATTTACCATTAACCCCTAGTGATCAATTAATTCATACAACTCACTTGGTGATCAATCGGTGTGATATGAACTCGCGCGATCGATCGGTTTCTAGGATTAACAAATAAGGAAGCGTCTATCTACTTCCATAAATGGAAGGAATGGATTCCGTATGTCGTGATAACACGGACTACTCACTCAATCCAGTATAATGCCAAGATGGGGTAATTCAGACCACAGACTCAGTGTAATCCTTAACCGTCAAGTCAAACCTCATACTGATTCAAGCAGTTGACTGTGATCACCTCAGGATTAAGATATATCCATAAATATGATCATCCATTGATTCGATAAGACTTCTCGACACGGAATTATATCGAGAACTCTAATCAAATCGGTCCAAATACTATATGATATATCTATCATATATAAATGCCCATTAGGTTCTCTTAACCGAAAGTCGGATAAGACAATCACACCAACCGTGTTCAGGCGCATTAATAGCACGTTAAAGGAGAGACCCGATACTCTCGATTAACTTCACTACGGGCTAATTGTATTTTAAGTACATCTTCACCGACTCAATCCTCCGTGTATATACCATACATTGAGTCAAGTGATTACATAAACGATATACTTTAGGGTTTTTTCAGTAGTGTAATTACTATTGTCACATCGGTGAATATGAGAATAATAAATATGAATAATAACGTCAATTCATTTATTAAATAAAACAATTACAAAAATTGTCTTTCGGGCATCACACCTAACACTAGGGTCTCATTGGACCTCGCCCTTTCGTCGAGAAAAGACCTAATGTCGGGTTGGGCAGGATCCTTTGCTGTCGAAGGCGACTTGACATTTTGGCCACCTAGGGGATGATGTGTTTGTGTGTGACCAATAGTTGCCCCGACGGTTATCTGGGCCGTGTTTTGGCTTGCCTTCCTGGGTGGATAGGGGAATCCTTCGAACAGAGCAAGACCTGCAAATCTAGTCTGAGCCATGAATATGCCTATGAAATATGCAAGATGTGATGATCACAAGATGAAGACTGAGAGATCCGATGAAGATCTGCTAGATCTGTGATGAACATGATGAAAATTCTATTGAATCTGAGGGAGATTCGAGTGGAGATATGGAAATCTCGAAGAACTCGATGAAGATCTGGAGAATCCTGGTAATCCTGATGAAGATCCTGGTGGGGATTGGCCAGAAAACCAAAATTGGGCGGTTTAAGGCCCCCAAAAAAACTGAGGAACAACTGCGGATCTGCCTCGAAAAATGCTAAAAGTGTAACATTCCCGGTAACGGATCCAACAGATACGGTCGGATCGTATCACAAACGGGTTTGATGGATATCTAGCTAATTATGAGCAATTTTTCCGGTGATTGTGTGGTGGTGTTTGGTGGGTCGTCAAGCCACCAAAGATAAATCACTTACAACCTCTATGGCTAGTATAGCAGAACCAGGGGTCGAACCCACGGGGAACGGTGAATTTATTTCTCCTAAAATTTGTGAAATATATATTTGATTTTTTATAACTACTTCCTAAGAATAAAAGCAAAATGAAAAAAAAAAAAAATCAAGAAAAGCTCTGGTCAATGAATTATTTCCCCCTCAATTCGTACGATTTGTCATTGATGCAAAGATAACTCGTTAAATTATTATTAAACTAGTCATAGTTAAAGACAATCGCCAAGCAACCAATTTTTCCTATATTCGATAAGCGGGACAATCACCATAAGTTTGGTGAGAACTATCGTATGAACGCTTAGAAAAACCTAATTCAAGATATTAACGCATATCGGGTTAACTTTAACTTATATCACTTATTTTCACAACAGGGTATCCTACGTGCTACGAACCGGCAGGCTATATGTTGTTTACTACTTAAAATCAAATATGTATGACAATCACCAAGATTCGATTTTTGGTGCTAAAATAGGAAATTCATCTAATTATACGGCCAAAACAATTACATGAACAATCAAATCAAGAATTGATAAAATAAGAAAATAAGTAAATACTAGCAATTTAATCGAGTAGTACGAACAATTAGATCTCACAACTTATAGAATCGGTGGATTAATAATTAATTAACTAGAAAGAAAACCTAACTATGCATAATAAATAAATAAAAATAAAGCAAAGGAAAACAAAAACAAAAGAATTAAAGTTGAATACCTTTAGACGGCTTCTATCGGCACCACGAATTTACTATTGTCATCCTTTTTTTATTATTATTTTCGTTTACTTAACCACTATCCCAAATTGCTTTTCGGCACCGTGGTACGTGCGTTAGTGCTACTGACGTTGTTAATTTCATTCCGAATTAATTTTTTGTTAATTTCATAAAGAAATTTTGTCCAAAAAATTAATTGTAACATCCGATCCGCGTCGAGCCGGCGGCGCGCCGTGCGTGTGGAATTGTCTAAGTCCTCCTCTTGCACAAAATGGTTTGCCCTCAGGGCACATCCATAAGAGTCACATTAGCTCCTATATATAGAGCTCAAGTCTCCCATTTCTCCAATGTGGGAGAGTTGAGTTGATCACACCTTCAACTCCTCCCACACATGTTTTACACCAACTTTACGCGATTAATTTGTCATTCACCCGATATCGAATCGAGTAATTCCAAAGCCAAACATCATCTACTTCGTAAGTTGTATTTTTAGATGTAATAATCCCGGTGAATCACACCGGAGCATATCCAAATTCACGCTAAAGTTGATTATTTCAACACATGTTTCAAGCCCCCATTTCATGGGATTCGGCTTATATCTCCAACAATCCTCCACATGAATGAAAATGAACGCAAATGCAAATGCAGAATCTGAAGTGAAGTCAGACGGAAAAATATTGCATCAGGAGAGTGATGACGGTTAAAATAGTCTATCCTACAGCATCAATATTCTATCCATTATGAGCAAAAAATAGTTGTTTCGATCTATAAATATGAACCATTTACGTTGAATATCATATGTCGGGTTCGTGAGTTGAGATTTCTGTACTTAGCGTTTATTTTCTCTGTTTCGATATTATTTCGTGCATTATTTGATGTTTTTCAGGATATGGAATATTGGGCTGAGTATGATGGACGAATCTGGAGTGGAATGAACGAAAAGAATTGGCCTAAGGTATTCTAGAAGCATCCAATTTAAGTCGGTTGAAGAAAAAGGACAAAATTACCCTCGGTAACCCGAGGGCGGTGCCGATTTTTACCGAGGTCCCGAATCTTCCAAACGCATTTTCTTGGACGAGGGGTCGAACTAGTTGTTTTTAAGTCGGTTTAGATAGCTATAAATAAGAGGCTTCGCCTCAGAACACAAGTGTACAATTTTCAAGACAAGCATTATGCAATAAAAAGTTCATTGTTATTTATTTTATGAGTTCTGGTCGGAGAGACGACGGAGTCGCCGCCTAGGGAGAGATCCGAAGCAGATCTACGCTCGTCTTCGAGGGTATGATTTTTTGTCTTTTCCAAGATGTAGATCTATCGTCGTTATATTCGACTAGTATGTTTTAATTGCTTATTTAGTTTAATTATGTAGTAGTTAGTTTATTTTACCCCATGTGTTATAGATCTGATTCGTTGGTGAAGAAATCATGAAATAGTAGTTGCGTTCTTCATATTTGTGATGGCCTATATCACTAGATCTGAATTCCTAGTAAATTACTAATTTATGATAATCGGCACTAGCTACGTTGATCGATAGATTTAATTTACATGTTTTTAGCCTGATCAACTATTTGCATGTCATCGTAAATTAACATGAAAGACTGTTAGGGAAGTGTTATTTAGGACAATAGCTTGATGGACCATAGGAACGTGCTGGTCAATGTCGACGGCTGTCTAGGCGGGTTTGCGGTATGAGTTAGCGTTCAATATCGGCAACTCTAGTTCTTTATGCGTATAGGGTAAAACGGACCAATTAAGGAGGGTAGCTTGCGTATAGATTGTCTACTGCCATTGTCGGAGTAGATAAGGTTAGGAGTTGTACCCGTACCTGAACAATGAATAAATTCACCAATGGGGAGGAATGTTGCATGTGTGGGGGGGAATAACTAATTACTCATAATTGAACTAATACCTTAGAAACTCTAGTTTGTTTCGTTGAACTTGCATAATCTTTCCAGGTGATTGTTACCAGATTTACTACTGTCTATATTATAGTTGGTCGTAGACCATTATCGTGACAAGCTCAAACTTGATAATTAGACGTTCTTACGAGTCTCTGTGGGATCGACCTTGATTTTCCAGTACTCTACTACCATAGACCTAGTCCTATTGCTAGTAAGTGCCTACCACGCGATCAAGATTTTTTGCGCCGTTGCCGGGGTCTCGTGTCAAGAATACTTTTTGTTTAAGATTGAGTTTGTTGTATATATTTGAGTCTGTTTAATTGAGTCTTTTTATTTCTGTTTATACTAGAGTCATACGATTATCGATTTTGTTAAAATCTGAAGAAAAAAAAAATACCAATGGTATACCGAGGGTCTGCCCCGATAAACCGGGGGTTCCAATTTTTCCAGAACGTTTGTTAGTTGAGTCAGTCGATGAGTCGGAGTCTGTATTTTTGAGTCTGCTAGGCGTTTGTAACGATCGCCGAGGCAAGTCACTAACTTTTTATTTTCATTTTGTGTCTTGTAGTACGTTACACGAAGTTCAGCAGCCAAACTCGAGAGATTCATACTTGAGATTGAAAAGTTTGCTAGACAAAAGAGAAAGGAAACTCGACAGAGATCTGTTAGGCTGGCGGAGGACGTGGTTTCGAATGAAGGAGATCACAACGAGAGGGAAGAAGAGATTCCACCTTTGGAAGATACAGAAACCAACATGGCATAGAATGGAGCAGGAGTTGTGGTACAAACACATAGGAGAACTCTACAGAGTTATGCAATGCCTATGATTGAGCAATTCATGCCAGCAATTGTTCAGCCTGAGGATGCAGCTGAGGTATTTCACCCTAGACCGAATGTTATACAAATGGTGACTAACTACACTACTTTTCATGGAGTAATGAACGAGGATCCTAGTGTACACGTCACCAACTTTCTGGAAATAGTCAGCCCGGTTTAAGCCAGCAGGAGTGACTGAAGATAATATCAAGTTGAAGTTGTTTCCATTCACTCTGAAAGACAAAGCGAAGATATGGCTATTGTCTCTAGCACCAGGATCGATTCAAACTTGGACCGAAGTGTTGCAGAAATTTATGAATAGGTACTGCCCACCTTGGCAGTCACTACAGATGAGACAAGAAATCATGAATTTCAAGCAGAGACCCGCTGAAACCTGAAGAAGCATGGGAAAGATTTAAGGAAGCACAGAGGAGATGCCCTCATCATGATATCACTTTGCCCGTACGAATGCACAGTTTTTATCACGGATTGCGACCAAGTGAACAAATGAGAGTTGATGCCTCAAGCATCGGATGTTTTGCGTTGCTATCACCTGAAGAAGCTGAAGAGAAATTAGAGAAAATTGCGCTTACAAGTCAATGGGGAACACACCAAGTTGAAACGGCCAAAGTAGCTAAAGGCGTATTTGGAGAAGATACTTCTCAAGAGATCTTATACCAGCTAATGGCAATGAACGAGAAGATAGATGGCATGCAGGACCGCATCACCAAGGTTGAGAAAGTTCAAGAGATTGAAGTAACCAACACTGAGGACGTGAACTATATAGGGAGGCAAGGAAATCCTTATGAGGGCAGATATCGCCCAGGTTCTCATGACCACACTGGTTTTAGACTAAATGACCCTGCTGGGGGATTTCGACAAATTTATTCTAACAGTGAGGAGAGACCGAGACAAACTAGTGGATTCATGCCTCAATTCAACAAGTCCGGTGGTTAGGAAGCAGCCATGCATAAAATGAGCTCAACTGTGAAGGATACGGTCAATCAACTTACGAAATCCATTACTGAGCTGAATACAAACTTCACCACTTATTGTCAAAAGAATGATACAAGACTGACCAATCAAGAAGCATTAGTGCAGAATCTGTCACACCAAGTGGGGCAGATTGCAGAACAAGTGTCAGCCCGTCCTCCGGGAGGATTGCCAAGTAATACTGAGAAAAATCCGAAGGACGTGAATACAATCATGACTAGAAGCGGAAAAGAATTGCATGGACCTGTTATACCAACTTCCAGGTAGAATCAGAATGCAGTCAGCAGCAGAACGCAGTAGAATCTGGAGAAAAAAAGTGGCCGGTAACCCGGGACACTACTCCGGAAAACCAGGAGTCTGAAATTTCAGCAGAAAAGCAGGCAGAGCAGCAGCAGTCAACAGGTAAGTCTTCACGAAATGTAACTATTAATCCTTCCACTTTACCTTATCCCCCTAGTAAATATAAGCCGAATAATGATGATGCACAATATAAACAGTATATATAGATGTTTAAAAAGTTGCAAGTAAATATACATTTGGTAGAAGCTCGCCGGAATGCCGAGTATGCGCAATTCTTGAAAGAAGCAATTTCTACCCAAAGGAAATTGTTAGACCTTGAAACCATTTTCTTGAACGAGGAATTCTCGGCAGTTTTGTAACGCAAACCGCCTCCTTAGTGTAAAGATCCACAGGAGCTTCTCATACCATGCACAATTGGAGGAGTATGCCTAAATAAAGCATTGTGTGATCTTGGAGCCAGTGTCAATCTAATGCCACTCTCCATCCTTCATAAATTAGGCATGAAGGAGTTGAATGAAACATCTATAACCCTTCAATTAGCAGATAGGTCTATGAAGCAACCCTGTGGAGTGGTGGAGGATGTTCTGGTGAAAGTTGATAAGTTTGTATTCCATGTAGACTTTGTGGTGCTAGACATGAAAGCTAACCACGATGTTCCATTGATCTTAGGGAGACCTTTCCTAGCTACGAGTAAAACCTTGATAGATGTTCATAAGGGTGATCTGATTCAGAGAGTGAATGAGGACAAGGTTGTGTTCAATGTGATGAATTCAATGAGATATGCTCAAGATGAAGTAGAAGCATGCTACATGCTAGATGCCATAGACGAACTTTTGTTAGAATTATATCGCCAAGTGGCACTAGACCTCAAGAAGCGAGAGACTTTGCTCCTGAAGGATGAGGAAAGTTATGAAAAACTGGCACAGGTGTAGTGAAGGTCAAGTGGGAGAATTAGAGCCTATATCTTCGTGGATTTATGAGGAACCATTCATAGAACTTCCTGGCACAAGTTCTTTGACTTACAGGTTATTGGTAAGCTGTTAAGATCATCGTTAGAAGAGCCACCAAGGAACTTAACATTGCAACCTTTGCTATCTCACCTGAAGTACGTGTACTTACAAGATGATTCTCTCCCCCTTATAATTTCAACGTCATTATCACCTTTAGAGGAGGAGAAACTTTTAAGAGTACTGAGAGAGCATAAGGGAGAGTTTGGGTGGACAATTGCAGATATCAGAGGAATAAGGCCCTCGGTGTGCACGCATAAGATCTCTGTAGACCCTGAAAAGAAAGAGGTAGCACAACCTCAAAGGAGGTTGACACCACAGCTAAAGGATGTTGTTAAGGAAGAGATCATAAAGATGTTGGAAATGGGAATCCTTTTCCCAATTGCAGACAGTGAGTGGGTAAGCCCGAATCATGTGGTGCCCAAGAAAGGAGGATTCTATGTCCAACCTAATCGGTTTGATGAGCTAATCCTGTGAGACTAATTACTGGACATCAAGTTTGCATAGACTTCAGGAAACTGAATGATGAAACTCGTAAAGATCATTTTCCCTACCATTCATTGATTAGATGTTAGAAAGATTAAGCGGTCATGCGTTCTATTGTTTCTTAGATAGAGGTTCCGGTTATTATCAGATCCATATTGCCTCTGAGGACCGCAAGAAAACAACTTTCACATGTCCATACGGAACTTTTGCATATAATCGCATACACTTTGGGTTATGTAATTCACCAGCAACATTCCAAAGGTGCATGATGTCATTATTTGTAGAAATGGTGGAGGATTTTCTAGAGATTTTCATGTATGATTTCTCTGTATTTGGAGATAGCTTTGATAAATGCTTGGACAATTTGAGTAAAGTGTTGAAGAGATGTGAAGAGACCAACCTTGTACTTAACTGGGAAAATGCCATTTCATGGTTACAGAAGGAATAGTGTTGGGTCATTGGATTTCAAAGAAAGGATGGAAGTTGATAGAGCAAAGATAGAGGTAATAGAGAACTTACCCCTCCAACGAACATAAAAACATTGCGAGCCTTTCTTTGCCACGCCGGATTTTATAGGAGGTTTATTAAGGACTTCTTTAAAGTTTTTAAACCTTTGACGGAATTACTTACAAAGGATGTACCTTTCGTATTTGGAGAAGAGTGCAAGAAAGCATTCAACACATTAAAGCAAATGCTTATAACCATACGATTCGTAGCTCTATATTGGAACAAACCTTTTGAGCTTATGTGTGATGCAAGCGACACGACAGTTGAAGCGACCCTAGGACAAAGGATGGATAAAATCTTTAAGCCTATCTATTACACTAGTCGTATCATACTTGGTGCCCCGGAGGAATTATGCGACTACGGAGAAGGAACTTTAGTCATCATCTTTGCATTTGACAAGTTTCGACCTTACGATAGGATCGAAAGTCACAGTATTCACTGACCATGCAGCTTTGAAATACCTTCTAACCAAGCATGACTCCAAGCCGAGACTGTTAAGATGGATTCTACTCTTACAAGAGTTTGATGTGGAAATCAAAGATAAAAAGGGATCTGTGAACCAGGTGGCTGACCACCTGTCAAGGTTAACTTTGCTGGAAGAAGAGCAACCGACTGAGATTAGGGAAAGCTTTCCTGATGAACAACTTTTTTCCGTCTCAGTGGTAGCTCGAGTTGAATCTCAGACCCGATATCATACATCAAGATTGGGCAAGGTATACCCTTGGTTTGCCAATATTGTGAATTACTTAGCAGGAAAGTACCTGCCACCAGAATTCAATAATGCGAGATAGGAAGAAGTTTTCATGAATCACGAAGCATTATCATTGGGATGATCCCTACCTATACAAATTGTGCCTCGATGCCATTCTAAGGAGATCGTCCATGATTATAAGATTCCAAGTATTTTGCACATGTGTCATGCTAGAGAAGCTGGAGGTCACTATAGGCCAGAGAAGACAACATCAAAGGTACTGCAGTGTGGATTCTACTGGCCAACAATTCATAAATCTGCTTACGAGTTTACAAGATCATGTCATTCCTGTCAAATGACCGGTAATATTTCTAAATAGAACGAGATGCCACTGCAGAGTATCTTGGAAGTGGAGCTATTCGATGTTTGGGGAATTGATTTCGTTGGGCCATTCACATCGTCAGAATCAAATCGTTACATCCTTGTAGCAGTCGATTATGTTTCCAAATGGGTGGAAGCGGTAGCTTCACCTATTAATGATGCCAGGGTTGTCTTGAGGTTTCTTAAGAAAAATATTTTGACGAGGTTTGGTGTGCCCAGAGCCATAATTAGTGACAAAGGGTGTCATTTCTGTAATAGGTTGTTTGAGAAGTTGATGAAAAGATATGGGGTTAGACACAAGATTGCAGCAACATATCACCCCCAGACGAGTGGACAGGTAGAAGTCACGAACAGAGAGATTAAGAGAATCTTGGAGAAGACTGTGAATTGCATGAGGAAATATTAGACTTTGAAATTAGATGACGTTCTTTGAGCTTACAGAACAGCTTATAGGATCACAATTGGGATGTCACCATATATGATAGTGTTTGGAAAAGCATGTCATTTACCGGTAGAACACGAGCACCGAGCACTGTTGGCTACGAGATTTCTAAATATGGATGAGGATTTAGCCTGAGAAAAAAGAATGCTAGAGTTGAATAGATTGGAAGAGTTTAGACTTCAAGCATATCAGAATGCAAGGATTTACAACGAAAGAACGAAACGCTTGCATGATAAGACGATTCAGAACCGCACATTTCAAGTAGGAGATAAAGTGCTGGTGTACAACTCATTAACAGCCACAGGCTACAAGCTTGTTCGGAAAAATGTATCATGTGTGGAGTGATTTACGGAACAGATCCGTAATTAACAGAATTAATTAAAGAATATTAAACTAGCAAATAGATCACGCGAATAGAATAATTCATATTATCTAGCTGATCTAACAAAACAAATCTTACCGTACAGATCTAACTCGAACAATGAACAATAAAATTATGATGTAGAAAATAAAGGACTAGAGATCTAATCGAGGTGAGTAATTACTCTTTCCTTAAAACAAATTGCTCTAATATAGTGCCACGGTAGTAGCAACTGTCTCCCAAGATACAACGGCTTTACGTCTCGCATTTAGAGGTACTTCAAAAATCTGAGCTCCGGCGAACTTACAGAGTGCTCTAACTTCTTTTCGACTCAATATCTAGATCTGTATGGCAGACTCTTTTTCATGGAAAAGACAAGAGAAAACTTGATGTGTAATTCTCATTCATAGGGATTATTTATATAGTGGAGAGGATGTGCCAATAAATTCTTATTGGCTAGATGTTAAGGCCATATTTATATGATTATTAAGGGTTTATTTCATTATTATTTTCCCCACATTTGCATAATTTACATGAGAATTAAGGGTTTAAGTGTAATTATTTAATAAAGATGATTTTAAGATGATTGTATGCAAAATTGATGATTTTAAGTGTTAATTTAATGGAATTATTATTATTTGGATTTTATTACGTTTTTGCATTGTTTATTTATCATGTAGGAGTTAATTTTCGTGCATATAATGAGGATAAATGAAGCTCAAGTCGAATTATAAGAGATAGAGTTGGAATTGGCTTGAAGAAATTGGATAAAGATGAAGAGATCCGATCCTCAGCAGTTCAAACGGGCGTCTACTGATCTTGAACGAGCGTCCACTTTCCGTCCATTATGAACGGGCGTTTGGTGAAATGGAACGTGCGTTCGAAGTGCCAAAATCAGAACAGAGAGTCCAACCGCAGTCTGAACGAGCGTTTGATTAGCGTCCAAGCCAAGTGAACGAACGTCCATTGAAGCAGACGAGCGTCCGTTGCCGACTTTGTCATAACCGACTTAAAACTCTATATATAGCAGCAGCCTCTTAACCCTAATTCATATACCACATAATTGAGATCGCAATTTTACACCAAAAAGCTGCGGCCACAAGCCTTTTTACACAGAGATGAATTTCTCCAATCCAACAATCATCTTCAACATGATTGTTGGCTAAAAGCCTTGCAGTGAGTCGACGGAGGAAGCCTATCAACAACACAAACCAACTAGGGAGTTCGATGCTTAAGTTTAGTGAGTTTATTTCATAGTTTTTCATTACTTTGGATCTGTTTTATATTGTTTAAGTTTTATTGAATTAAGATTTGATGAAACGATCTATGTTTAATTTATGCTTGAATAAATTTATGAAAGTATGTTTATTTAAGTTCTCTTTTATTCAAAGTAATGCATCTAATTGTGTTTTAAGAGATTATGCATGATTAGTTGAGTAAGAGTTTGGAAACAATCTCGTGATTTCGTGTTGATTGCATGTTTAGTTTATTTGGAAAGATAAACGAAACCTTAGGAATTGGATTAAAGATATTTGATTGAATTCGTGAATAAATCACTACTAAAAACTATGTCTTTTTAATCACCGTCTAGTTGGATTGTTGGTTGATAGGTGGAACCTAGTCGCCTTCTTTGTGTTTTCCTTTAATTGTTTATTAATCGAACCGTTTAGATTAAGTTTAGTTTAAGTTCTTGTTATATAAACCCTAGTTTCCTGCTGTTTTCCTGCACTTTTCTGCTTCAGTTCATAATCAGACGCTCGTCCGCAATAGCGAGACCTTCGTCCATTAGATTCGTTTTCAGGACTTTCGTTCACTTTAGTGAACGTTCCGTCCGTCTTCTGTTTTCTTATTTTACGCTTGTTTTTATTTCTGTTTTAGTTTCAATTCTTAGGTTTAGGTTTTAGTTAGTTTGACTTTAGTTTAGATAGATAATTGTGACATAATTGATATAGATTTATATTTGAATCCGATAAACATTCCACTCCTTAGGACAACCCGTAAACACCCTATACTACGATCCTTATACTTGGGGTGTTTGGTTTATAAATTATAAAACTAGTTTTTACCGAACAAGTTTTTGGCGCCGTTGCCGGGGAGTCGGTAACGGTTGTCGGATTCTTCATAGGACAGTTTTCTGTGTCAAAAGGGGTCGTTTTTAGCACGCAGAGTATTTTGGCCGTAACTTTCGGCTCGAGTGTCCGTTTGGAGCGGGACCCCAATTCGAAAGCTCGTTCCGACGCCGACGACGTGGTGAGCGCCATAGGCCGTTCAGTGCGTTCGAGGTCAAAATCCACTATTTTCCCTCCATTTTGGCCCCTAGAAGGTTTCAACACGTTTTTACCGTCCTAGTGCCTTTTCTGTTTTAAATTTTTCGTAGGTAGGTTTCTTTTCTTGTTTCTGTTTCTAGATCCTTTTCTAAATTCTAAAATAAGATATTAAAAAAAATAAAAAAAATAAAAAAATAATAATAAAAAAATATATATAATAATAATAATAATAAAAACCTTTTGAACGAGCGTTCAACAACTTGAACGCCCGTCCACCTCAATTACGTCCTCACGAGCGAGCGTTCATTCAATCGAAACAGCGTTCGATTGAACGAACAACGTCCACTAACACGCGGACTTGATTCGATCTGTTCAATCATCACTTCTTTTCTTTCTTCTCTTTTCTTCTCTTTTCTCCTCTAAACCAATTAATCTTTTTCGAACTGTTCTAATCAACCCAAAGGGTTGATTTCTTCCTTTCCTTTCTTACGGTTTATGCAAGCGAGAAGTAAGAAGGACTTCGATCTTTGATCACGAGCACGAACGATCTATCCTTAGAAGAAGGCTTCTCACGATTTGGACAAAATGGCGGATCAAGATCCACCAATTCCAAATCCCGATCCCCAAGCTCGATTAAATTTACTCCTTCAACAAATGCAAGCTCTGCAGAAACGCAGCGAGAATCAAAGCAAGTGGCATAAATCAACAACTTCAACAATTCCGCCAAAACCAAACTTAATCAGTTGAAACGGGACCCCTACACTCCATATCTTAATCAAGATTTTCTCGAGGACATAGACCTATTCGTCCACGATATGGGGGAGTAAATTTCGACCTTAAAAATGGAGTAGTTGCCTTTAGTCCAAAATAGCTCTTTCCATGGCCTTTGCTCAAGAAGACCCCATACGACTTCTTGTCCACATTAAATACAAATCGTGAAGCAGGCCATTATCTGGTGTTGATTACGAGATCGTAAAGTTGAAGCTATTTCCTTTTGCTTTAAAAGGTGAAGCAAGCGAGATGGTTTAAGTCGTTAGCACATCATTCCCTCCATACATGGAATGATGTCAAAAGAGCCTTCGCTCTTAAGTGGGTTTCACCGAGGCAAGATTATGGAGATGAAGCGGGAAATAGCTACGTTTGAGCAGTTGGAGGATGAGACTGTTGGCAAGGCTTGGGAGAGATTAAATCTGTTGATGAGGAAGTGCCCCAATCACGGATATGATAGACATGAGTTGTTGGAACTATTCTACAGAGGTGTCTCTCAACCTAATAGAGACTATCTTGACTCCACAGCTCATGGATCCTTCTTAGGGGGAGGTGATGAGACTGCCTACAGAGTGGCTGAGACCATCGCCAAGAACAATATGTGGTCGACTCCCAAGAAGACCAATGTTGTAAAGAAAGAAGGTCACTGCAAGCAATCGATACAAAGCTGTTGGTTGCTCGGATGGAATTGATAAAGCAAGCGGTGGCCAATCTTGACGCTGACCTTCTAATTCCGATATCGGGAATACGGTAGGAGCGGAGATGACGGAAGAAGTAAATTTAATGGATAATCAAAACCAACCCTTCCGAAACTTCAATCAAAGCCAGAACTACTCGGGATTTCAACGACAAAACTTCAATCAAGCCAAGTTACCACTGGCCCTTCAAATTGAATTCTTTCAACTCGAACTATCAAAGGCGATTCGGAACTCCCAAAGGCCTCAAGGTGGCTGGAATCAAACTCGAGAACAATAATCATACCACCTCATGTGTCCCTCAACACAAATTCGATGGTGGTAGACATGGTGAAGACTCTCGTCTACTAGTGTTAAAGCAATTGAGAGACAAGTTGGTCAAATGGCGGACCCGGCAAGCAAGCGAGACCTCACGGTAAACTTCCGAGTTATACCGAGAGAAATCCAAAGTCGATGTGAATGTTTGCCTTTGCATTACACCTCGGTGGGAGTATGGGCAAGAAGAGAGTTGAATGAAGTAACGTTGAGAAGTGGTAAGCAAGTGGACCCGGCAAGATGTCGGAAGCGAGTAGCCCTCCCGGCGCCATGAGTTCGGGAGGGGAAATCGAGAAACCACATGCCGAAGAAAGCAAGCGATGAGGAGCTTAGTGACAATTCTTCGGAGGATGAAAATAATTACGATGACGAGGAAAGAAAGGAAAGTCAAGGGCGGTACCGACTAAGAAAAAGAAAGAAAAGTTTGTAAGATGGAAGGATAGGAGGATGAGGCGATAAAGAATCAAGCTACGAGGGAATGATAAAGCCCTTCCTTATCCACCAAAAAGGAAGAAAGCCCTCACTAACGACAAGCGGTATCTTTGGGGTGAGGAGGATGCTTAGAGACACTCAAGTTAGTATGCCCTTAGTGAGGTATTATGCAGAAATGCCTAAATGTACTAAGTATCTTAAAGAATGCAGCAGGAGCAAGAGAAAGCTTGGGGGGATGGTGAAGAAGTGTTTCGAGAAGATTGCGCAATGGTTTCACAGAAAGTCATTTATTAAGCGAGGTGACCACTGTGAGACCTTCAATATCTGCGAGATTGAAGGCCATTTGTTCGAAAATGTCTTATGCGACTCGGGGCCTCTATTAATGTGATGCCATTAAATGTATGCAAGAAGCTCGGGCTAGACAAAGAATGCGAGAGCGCCCGATTTCTCTTTAGATGGTAGATAAATCTAGCGGATTTGCAGCCGGTTGTGTAGCTAATGTGCTCCTTCAAGTTGAACATTTAGTCTTCCCTACCCATTGGGTTATTCTAGACTATCCACGATAAGGAGATGCCTCTAATTCTAGGCCGAACCTTTTTAGACACTTTTAACGCTCTCATCGACTTACGCAAAGGACAGATTACTCTTAGAATCGGTGACACATCTGTCACCTTCACACGAGGACACATCTGAAAGAGCCGTAATTGATGAAATATCGTTTGTCGAAGCTATCTATGAGGACGAAAAAGATGCCTACTTTGAAGAAGCGAGAGGAGTTGTGAGAGATAGGTGTTTTGAAGTCATGGACATTGAGGATCCGGTGATCTGCGGACCATCTTCTAATTCATTTCAAGCCGTAGGCATTGGCGAGTCATCTTTCCTCGCTCACTTGAGCTGTTATTGAGTTAGAAGCATGGAGATGCCCGACAACAAGCGATAATTTCAAAGCGAGTCGGGAAGACTTCATCCCTGGTGAAGAAGAAGCTCACGATGGGTAGTTGGGACGAGGTAGAGTTTTGGAGAGAAGCTACTCATTGGGAAGTAGATGATTGGGAAGAAGTGGCGAGAAGAGCTTAAAGATGAAGAGTTAAGAAAAATGATCGATCACAAGAAAAAGGAAGCAAGTGTTGACCGGAGGATTCCGATGGATGATTTGATCAGTACCTTTACGGGGTTGAGCCTCGGGAAGATGAGGTGTTCTTGTCAACCACTTCAAGCTCATAAGGAGAAAGGTGGCCCGTTAAAGTCTAGTATTGAGCAACCACCTGCGATTTAGAGCTTAAACCGCTTCCAAAACACCTTAAGTATATCTTTCTTAAGGATGGAGATAAATTGCCTTTGATCATTTCTTGAAACTCGACCAAGAGCAAAAGCCTGGTGATAGAAGTGCTTAAGAAAAACATCCTCGCGTTCGGTTGGCAAGTGGGTGATATCCGAGGATCGGCCCGGACATATGCATGCATAAAATCGAGCGGAGGAAGGAGCTAAAAGGTAAGACAACCTCGTGAAGGCTGAATCCGCATATGCAAGAGGTTGTCAAGAAGGAGGTTATAAAGTGGCTTGACATGGGAATCATCTACGCAATCGCCGATAGCGAGTGGGTCGACCCTACTCAAGTTGTGCCAAGAAGAGGCGGTATTACGGTTGAAAAAGAATGAAAAAGGGGAGGAAGTTGCCCTACGTCTCGTGGATGGCTCTCACAGTGCATTGACTATCGTCGACTTAACGAGGTCCGCGCCAGGACCACTTTCCCCTACCCTTCATTGACCGACTTATTGAGCGGCCGAGTGGTCATAAGTATTATTGTTTCCTTGATGGCTATTCCGGCTACTTCGGATAGCCATTGACCCCAATGACCAAGAGAAGACCACGTTTACATGTCCATCTGGTACTTTTGCACCAGTAGAATGCCATTCGGTCTATGCAATGCACCCGCGACTTTTCAACGGTGTATGTTGGCCATTTTGATGGACTTGTTGAGAAATGCATGGAAGTCTTCATGGGCGACTTCTCGATCTCTGGCGATAGTTTTGATGAAATTTTAGAGAACCTAGATATGGTACTCCAGCGTTGCGTTGAGAAGAATCGGTGCTTAAGCGGGAGAAATGCCATTTTCTAGTTGATGAAGGAATAGTTTTGGGACACAAGGTGTCCAATTTGGCATTCAAGTTGATAAGGCTAAGGTCGAGGCCATTGAAAGGATGGCGTACCCTAAGGCGGTGAAAGAGTGCGAGGTTTTCTAGGTCATGTTGGAAGCCTACGAGCGGTTTATTCGAGACTTTTCTACGATTGCCAAGCCTTTATCAAATCTCTTGAAAGAAGATGTCGATTTCTTGTTCGATCTGAAGTGCAAAGAAGCTTTCAATTATGCGAAAGACAAGCTTATCGATGCCCTATTTTAGTTGCACTTTTTGGACCAAGCCTTCGAGTTGATGTGCGATGCCTCTAATTACGCCGTGAAAGCGCAGTTTTAGGTCAAAGAGTTGATAAAGGTTGGCCCATTTATTATGCGAGCCGCACTTGAACCCGGCTCAATGCAATTATACCACAAGCGAGAAGGAATTCTTTATTTGTTGTTTTGCCATTGACAAGTTTAGAAGTTATCTTCTAGGATCTCAAGTTGTTGTTTGGACCGATCATGCAGCCTTGCGCTACCTTATGGACAAAGAAGATGCAAAACCAAGGTTACTTAGATGGATTCTAATTCTACAAGAGTTTGACCTTGTGATTAAAGATAAGAAAGGTAGTGAGAATATTGTGGTGATCATTTATCTCGCTTAGTAAATGAGGGTGCAGAGAATCACAATGATATAGGCATTGATTTTCCGGTGAGCAATTGATGAAGCTTGAAACGGTTAGGCCGTGGTATGCTGACTACGTCAACTATTTAGCGAGTGGTCATTTAGAGGATATGACGTGTCGAGGAGAGGAAGAAGTTCTTTTACGATCTTAAATATCTCGTATGGGAAGATCCTTATTTGTTGAGTGCAGTAAAGGCGGGTTGCTTCGACGTGTGTGTTCTGAGCATGATCGGTGGGATATCTTAGAACAATGCCATAGCGGTCCTACCGGAGTCACTATGGAACACCAAGGCGGTTGCAAAGATTCTTCAAATTTGGATTCTCTTGGCCGACTCTGTTTAAAGATGCGAAGCCTTTTGTAAAGGTTGTGATAGGTGCGGAAGCGGGAAGGCGAGTAGTCGGATGGAAATGCCACTTAAGCCCATTCTTGAATGTGAAGTTTTCGATGTATGGGGCATAGATTTTATGGGACCCTTTCCATCCTCATGTGGTAATAAGTATATCCAAATCTGTGTGGATTATGTTTCAAAGTGGGTCGAGGCCATAGCTACTCAAACTAATGATCACAAGGTTGTAAAGAAATTCTTGCAAAAGAATATCTTTACTAGATTCAAACTGTCCGAGAGCACTCATTAGTGATGAAGGTACTCACTTTTGCAATGCGCCGCTTGACAAGATCCTTGAGAAGTATGGTGTCAAACATAAGATTGGTACACCATATCATCCTCAAACTAGTGGCCAAGTCGAGGTAAGCAACGAGAGCTTGAAAAGAATTTTGGAGAAGACCGTGAACAATAATCGATCTAATTGGAGTCTTAAGTTGGATGACGCGTTGTGGGCTTATCGTCTTGCATTTAAAACCCGATGGGCACGTCACCCTTCCAAATGGTCTATGGCAAAGCTTGTCATTTACTGTCGAACTTGAACACGAGCTTTACGGGCAATTAAATTCTTAAATTTTGATAGCCAACTCGTGGGGAGAAAGCGATTGTTACAATTGAGCAGGCTCGGCGAATTCGGACTCGAGCATACGAGAATGCTAAAATCAGCAAGGAGAGAACGAAGATGCTCCATGACGCTAAGATCAAGGACCGAGAATTCAAAGTTGGTGAAATGGCTTTACTCTATAATACTAGACTTCATTTGTTTCTGGTAAGCTAAAGTCTAGATAGTGCGGTCCATTTGAGATTCGAGAGTTAATCCAAGTGGAGTAATTACTTTGAGCGGGTATGGTAATCAAGCTTTTAAAGTGAATGGTCATAGACTTAAGAAATATTTTGGGCAACCAAAGGAAAAGCTGAGATTCTTTATTTCCAAAGAAGAGATGAAATCTGAGATGTCTGATTTGTGAGGAGATTCCATCTTATTTCTTTGAGTCGGATGATGATGGCGTTCTATATCCACCCGTGAGGTACCTTACATTGAGACTTACGATCATACCACTATGTCTATGCCTATCGTGCGCAAGAACAAGAAGAAGAGAGTCGGTGTAGTTTGAGAGAAAAGTTTAATGATCTTATTGCGCACTTGACTTGTTGTTGTGGTGAAAATCATTTCCACCCAGTAATTCGATTACGATCTTGAGGTGGCGGTAGTCAAACCAAAGTGGCCCGATCCGGGTTGATTCTTGAACTTTGTGTCAAGCTATTGACATTAAAAGAGCGCTCTAGGAGGCAACCTAGTTTTCTTTGTTCGTTTTCTTTTCTTAGGTTGTTTTGCTTTATTGTTTTAGAAATAATACTTTAGTTGCTTTTGTGTTGATGGTTATTCCTCTTACGTTCATTGTAAGTGTTTTGTGTTATGTGTTGCTCATATACCCCGTGTACCCGAGATTATATGGTATGTCGAGTGTGGCGAGATACTTTTGAGCGAGTTCACAAGCTTTTATGTCAGTGTTGTCTATTCGAGTTGTCGCGGTATATTCATGCTCCGGCCTGACCTCTGCCAACTTTCATCCGACAACCACTGTTGAAACCAGCTAAGTTTTCTTTTTCTTTTATTCTGCACATTCTTAGGACATAATGTGATTTAAGTGTGGGGGGGGTGTTTGGGTATGTTTTTATGCTATATCCTTTGAAATAAAAGTGAATGTTAAATTTTCCACTAAATTTAAATTTTTTGTGAGTCTCGAGCATATAATTGGAACTAGATGCTTGCTAGTTGTAGTTTTCTAACGATGATAGTATGTGACTTAGTGAGATAATTATAGCATGTTTTACTTTTATGGAGATAGTATTCGTTTTTCACTCACGAAAGCCTTTGATTTTGAAGCATGACTTTTGAATTATATCCTTTCATTATTTTTAATGATTTATCTTAGGAAGGTCAGTATAGTTACACCTAAGTTAGACCGTGTACTGTGAATATCATAAAGTTTGAATGTGATAGGTGAGATGTAACTTATGACTTTGAAAAGTGAATGAATAAAGTGAGTGAGCAATTATTAATAAATACGTTTGTCGGAAGTGGTTAATGATTTGAGTGCGGTAGGGTATACCTCGTATGTCTATACCACTATGATGACCAATAGCTCACGATAGTTAGGTTTATAGCTACCTTATGATTTGAGTAAGGTAGGGTGTTATCTGAAACATCCTATTCTACTATGATGGGTAAGAGCTCATTACGATATCGTCAAATTTGAAAATTTTGGAAATGATGAGTAAAAATAAAGTGAAGTCTTTGTTATCATGGATCTTATACCCAGTAGAACCGCATGATATCTTTGTGGGGATTATCCCTCTTGAGTGCGTGGGAAGGCTTTGAGTGGAGCTATTACTTGTTTGTACCTAGGATAGTCATTGGAATCTTTGAGAGGATATTTCTTTGAAAGGCTTGTTAGATTGAGAATGGCTTGTCACACATACACGAATCTATCTCTGTGATGGTATTGTTTGCTATAGTTGTTGTATCTTTTGTTACGTGAGTTAGAGATCTATGTGGATTATTTATAAAGTTGAGCTATAGTTTTGATTGTTTTGTCGAGGGCGTACAAAAAAGTTAAGTGTGGGGGTGTTGTTAAGGCCATATTTATATGATTATTAAGGGTTTATTTCATTATTATTTTCCCCACATTTGCATAATTTGCATGAGAATTAAGGGTTTAAGTGTAAATATTGAGTAAAGATGATTTTAAGAGGGTTGTATGCAAAATTGATGATTTTAAGTGTTAATTTAATGGAATTATTATTAGTTGAGTTTTATTACGTTTTGCATTGTTTATTTATCATGTAGGTGTTAATTTTCGTGCATATAATGAGGATAAATGAAGCTCAAGTCGAATTATAAGAGATAGAGTTGGAATTGGCTTGAAGAAATTGGATAAAGATGAAGAGATCCGATCCTCGGCCGAGTTCAAGCGGGCGTCGCGATCTTGAGCAGCGTCCACTTTCCGTCCAGTATGGCAGCGGCGTCCATGGTGAAATGGAATCGTATTTTACATCGAGAGAGAGTTCAGACGGAGGATGACGAGCAGCGTTTACTCAGCGTCCAGGCATTACGGGCGGTGTCCATTGAAGACCAGGCGGCGTTCAAGGCCGACTTAACCCTAGCCGACATCAAATTCCTATAAATAAAGCAGCCCCAACCCTAATTGATACCACATAATTGAGATGTAATTTTACACCAAAAAGCTGCGGCCACAAGCCTTTTACACAGAGATGAATTTCTCCAATCCAACAATCATCTCAACATGATTGTTGGCTAAAAGCCTTGCGAGTGAGTCGACGGAGGAAGCCTATCATCAACACAAACCAACTAGAGAGTTCGATGCTTAAGTTTAGTGAGTTTATTTCATAGTTTTCATTACTTTGGATCATTTTATATTGTTTAAGTTTTATTGAATTAAGATTTGATGAAACGATCTATGTTTAATTTATGCTTGAATAAATTTATGAAAGTCTGTTTATTTGAGTTCTCTTTTATTCAAAGTAATGCATCTAATTGTGTTATAAGAGATTATGCATGATTAGTTGAGTAAGAGTTTGGAAACAATCTCGTGATTTCGTGTTGATTGCATGTTTAGTTTATTTGGAAAGATAAAGCGAAACCTTAGGAATTTGATTAAAGATATTTGATTGAATTCGTGAATAAATCACTACTAAAAACTATGTCTTTTTAATCACCGTCTAGTTGGATTGTTGGTTGATAGGTGGAACCTAGTCGCCTTCTTTGTGTTTTCCTTTAATTGTTTATTAATCGAATCGTTTAGATTAAGTTTAGTTTAAGTTCTAGTTATATAAACCCTAGTTTCTGCTTTGTTTTCTGCACTTTTTTCGCTTGATTCATAATCAGGCGCTCGTCCGCAATAGCGAGGCGCTTCGTCCATTAGATTTAGTTTCCAGACGCTCGTTCACTTAAGTGAACGTTCGTCCGTCTTTCTGTTTTCTTATTTTCTGCTTGTTTTTATTTCCTGTTTTAGTTTCAATTCTTAGGTTTAGGTTTTAGTTAGTTTCAGCTGTAGTTTAGATAGATAATTGTGACATAATTGATATAGATTTATATTTGAATCCGATAAACATTCCACTCCCTTAGGACGACCCGTAAACACCCTATACTACGAACCTTATACTTGGGGTGTTTCGGTTTATAAATTTAAAACGAGTTTTTACCGAACAAGTTTTTGGCGCCGTTGCCGAGGAGTCGGTAACGGTTGTCGGATTCTTCATAGGGCGAGTTTTACGTGTCAAAAAAGTCGTTTTAGCACGCGGTAGTATTTTGGCCGTAACTTTCGGCTCGAGTGTCCGTTTGGAACGCAGGACCCCAATTCGGAAAGCTCGTTCCGGCGCCCGACGGCGTGGTGAACCGCCATAGGCCGTTCAGTGCGTTTTCGAGGTCAAAATCCACTGCTTTCCCCTCCATTTTGGCCTAGAAGATTTCAACACGTTTTTTTACCGTCTAGTGCCTTTTACTTTTAAATTTTTCGTAGGTAGGTTTCTTTTCTTGTTTACTGTTTCTAGATCCTTTTCTAAATTCGAAAATAAGATATTAAAAAAAAAAAAAAAAAAAAAAAAAAATAAATATATATAATAATAATAATAATAATAAAAACTTTTTTGAGCAGCGTTCAACAACGAGCGCCCGTCCACCTCAATTACATCCTCGAGCGAGCGTTCATTCAAGCTGAACGAGCGTCCACTAAACTTTGGACACCGCCTTGATCTGTTCAATCATCACTTCTTTTCTTTCTTCTCTTTTCTTCTCTTTTCTCCTCTAAACCATCTAATCTTTTCTAAACACATTTCTAATCAACCCCAAAGGGTTGATTTCTTCCTTTCCTTTCTTACGGTTTATGCAAGCGAGAAGTAAGAAGGACTTCGATCTTTGATCACGAGCACGAACGATCTATCCTTAGAAGAAGGCTTCTCCACGATTTGGACAAAATGGCGGATCAAGATCCACCAATTCCAAATCACGATCCCCAAGCTCGATTAAATTTACTCCTTCAACAAATGCAAGCTCTGCGGCACGGCGAGAATCAAGCAAGTGGCATAAATCAACAACTTCAACAATTCCGCCAAAACCGAATTTTAATCGGTTGAACCGGGACCCTATACCCCATATCTTAATCAAGATTTTCTCGAAGGGCATAGAACTATTCATCCACACGATATGGGGAGTAAATTTCGACCTTAAGAATGCCAACTTTCGGTTTTGTAAGCCAACTTCACTTATGTTGTAACAATTTCTCTTTTGGTGTAAATGAAACTCGCATAAAACATCCGCAATGGCAGCTATCACTTTTGTAAGCGAGCTTTGCTATTGTTATAACATTTGCCTTATCTGTATTGCAGTTTACCCTCTGCCAAGCATTTCTGATTTTATCAAATGTTTACGCTTTAAGATTTTTTCCCCGAACTCGAGATCCCATGCTAACACAGTTACGAAAAACCAAAAACACGATGCGAGGTCCATCCGTGCGGCGACGGACCGATCGCTAGTATATGATATTTCTACATTAGTCAAGACAAACAAACAATAACATAAAACAAAAATTAAGCCGGTAGATTGCCAATTCAACGGAAAATGGAGGGCGGTATTGATGTAAATTATGTTCATTGTATCTATGCATGTGTATGGTCGAGGGACGGACGCAGGATCTCGGTTAAAGGGCGATGATGAAATTTTTAAAGGCAAAGAAAAAATTTAAAGGGGCAAACTGTTTGCATAGTACAAATATTAATGCATTTTTTTCGAATCATCAGGGACAATTGCCTCCCATTGGTGTTGGTTGTATGTAGGTCTACCACTGTGTATGGTATTATTGTATATTCATTCATATTCAGCCGTTTGTAGCTTTGTATGTCATTTTAATAATTAATTGATATATTAATTCAGAAAACACACACAACTTGTTTTCAAGATATAACAAATTTATGGTACGTGTATTTGATTCGTTTCTAGATTCTAATTACGTGATAGGTCTACTCGAATTCTAATGACATGACATCAATTAGGAGAATGGTATTTCAACTTCTTATGGCATGTTTGTTACGTAGAAATATAATAGAATGAAATAAATAATATGAATGGTATGGAATGGAATAGAATATAATGGAATAAATCATTCCATTCTGCATTTTCAATTTGAATGAATGGAATGAAACAAATTATTAAAAGGTGATACGTTGAGTGATAAGTATGGCGGATAAGTGGATTAAGGTTGGGTAGGGTATGATATTGTTCATAATTTAGGATATGGTGGAAGGGTGAGGTTAGGTGTGGTGGGACGGGATTAGGTAGGGTGGGGTGGGGTAGCCCTAGCCCACCACCTATTTTACCCTACCACACCACTATACCCTACTCTACCCATTAATCCTGTCATAACTATTCTTACCAATCACCCCACCTCACCCTATCCTACAACATCTACCTACCTTACTCTACCTAACAAAACCGCCACCTCACCCCACCCCACCCTATCCCTCCCTCGACGATACCACCCCTCCCCGGACAACCCACATCTCGCCATTCTCGCCTCACCCTACATTACCACACCCCACCGCACCCTACCTGTCTACTCACCCAACCTACATCTTCACTCACAACCTAACCCTACCTTATTTCACACCAGCCCTACCCAACCCCACGACCCTAACTTACCTTGCCCACCACATCAGCCTACCATACTTTATCTCACCTCACCTACCATACCCACTCTATCTACCTTACCATACCCTATGTACCTTACATTAACCACTACCCTACTCCACCACCACCACCCTACCCACCACCCCAACCATCCTACCTTACCCACCACCCCATCATACACCATTATCTCACCCTATCCGACCACTCTACTCCACCATCACCCACCACACCCCACCTTACTCCACCCTACCTACCCTACTCCATCACCTCACCCTACCCTACCACCCACCCACTTTTACCCAATCACCCATGTGTTTTGTTGATTTTCATTTTATTTCATCGCATTCCATTCATTTTTGGAAGGAATGAAAATGGTCTTTATTCTATTAAAATAAAATTTCATTCAATTCCATTAAGGCAATGATAGTGCCACAACCAAATTGACACAACGAGTGACACGACCTAATCTCACACCCTTGATTTTAATGAGTGGCAAGTGGTTGTGATGTAGACTCATCAAAATCAAGGATGAGAGATTATGTTGGGTTACCCGTTGTGTCAATTTGGTTGTGGCACTATTATTACTCATTCCACTAATTACCTCATAATTATACACCAATGTTGGAATGAAATGAAAAATCATTCCATTTCATTCCATTCCCCTCTAACAAACATGACATTAGTTTTTGGCTGTTGTGGTGGGGAAGTTTTTACACATGCATCTTCCATACGTGGAGTTAAGTGATGTGACACGAGTTACATCGATATTCTAAACTGGATTTACACCATGTAATTCAAATTTATTTACGAATCAAATCTCCATAAATATTGACGCAATGCATTGTGGTGTTTGTTCATTGGGATATGTCAAATGTCAACTATATGCCTTTTTGGTTTTATTTATTTAGCATTTACTTGTAGTGATGTTCATCAATTATCGAAAGCAAACGGTCAATCTTTAATGTGCAGCCTGCTGCTCATAATAAATTACTACTACCTCCGTCCCGTATTATAAGTTTTTTTTGATTTTTTACACAGATTAAGAAAAAATATAAATGAATTACTTTTTAATATTTCAAAGTAAAATATTGTATTGTTTTTTAGAAGTGGCTTATATATTGCATTGTTTAGTATGAAAGTAAAAACAATGCATTAATCTTGTATTGAAATGTGAGAAAGACTTTATTTTTGGAACACCAAAAAAAATTAAAAGGACTTATATTACGGGACGGAGGGATTTAGGGTAATTTTTTACGGTGCAGTAATTTTTTACGGTGCAGTAAATTACCCTAAAATACCCCCACCTTCTTCCCTTACCTCTTGTACGGTGCAGCGCATAGTTCCGTTCGATAATCGGCTCTGAATACCATTCTGTAACGCCCCCAGACTCCGAGCCTGGTAGCGTTAAATTAGACATTAATTGTCCGTAAACTGCTTAGAGCGTCGTCCTTTCTTGGTCTAAAAGGGCTAATCCGAGTTGACAAGATCTTTATGTCTCACTTTTATATGTGAGTGATCATTCACTTACTTTACTGACTTTACAACAGATACACAACTTATCCTAACGTGAAGTATAGATTTTTTTTTTTGAAAAACGTGAAGTATAGATTCGAATCTCAATAAACAGAGAGATACAAGTTCATCAACATAAGTGTGAGATATTTTTTTTGTTTTTTATTGTGTATAAGTACAACAATAAGATGAAGTATTTGTCGACACAACTAATATTTGCTCCTACCGTGGATAGATGGTGAACACAAAAACATTATTGCCATGATCATTTAAGAAATAACGAATATTAATATCAATTAAGAATTTATGATAGTGCCACAACAAAATGCGTATAACACGAGTCACAACATATTTTTACACCATTGATTTTGATGTGGGACCTATTAATTCATTTAGGTACCATAAAAATCAATGGTGTAAAAGTTTATTGTGATACTTGTTGTGATACAAATATTTCTCAATTAATAAATTTAACAAGTAAATAGCGAAAAAAAAATACATTATACTCCAATGGAGTACTCTAAATCGTAAAGTTTTCCCCTTCTTTTTGTACTTACCAGCGTGCATACATGTCGAGCCCGAATCCTCTGCTGTGATTAATACACGCAAGAGAGGTCTGTATGTTTCGACAAATGACGTCGTTTCGAGTCTTCGCGAAGTCGTTTTGGCCGCGAACTATAAAAAAAAAACAACACAGCAAAACGGAGTCGTTTGGCTTCGAAACGACGCCGTTTTGCGTCACAGCACACCACAGCATGGAGGCGTCACAGCAGACGATCCCAATTCTATACATGTCTATGGGAGCACGCTTCTTCATCATTTCAACTAAACACGTGCGTAGCACATGTATTTTTGTATATTATACTCTAAACCTACAAAATGCGTGGCGGGAGGTGGGTCTTAACTTGGGCCAAAGATGGCCTTATTGCGCCAAAACCAAATAAAAATATAAATTATATTAAAAATAATATAGAAAATATGCTAAAGAAATGTTAGAGAAATTTTGGCTATAAAGAAGAAGCGTAAATGGTTCCTCGAAATGCTCGCGCACCGAGAGGGAAAAAAAATCAAAAATTGGCCTTATCTGATTAATTGGAAGAGGCAATTGCCTCATTTATAGGCAGAGTTCGAAGAAACGCTCCTCGGTAATCGGCCAATATGATTGATTGCATAAGAAATAACGCCTCCATCGAAGGATAAAATGATTAAAATTCCGCGAGACATGCTAGCAGACATCAATCAAGTCAAAAACGGTTAAGATATTGCCTACTAGTTCGGGCCATGTCGTTAGGTTGCAAACCTAACCTACGATCTACGGCACAGCTCGAGTCTAGGGCCTTTTGACATGAGTACGACCCGGAATTGTACACGTGGCACTCACAAATGAGTTATCGGACCATTCTCATAATTGGGCTTACATTGGACCTAGCCTAGCTTTGTAGTCCGCATCATCCAAAATGACTGGTTTCTCTTAGGTTCAGCACAATCTACATCTATCTGTATTTTGCTGACTTGACACGTGGCTATCACGAACACTCTATTCACCTCGGAACGAGGCGTGTGAGAACTCAGACAACATGAACTCTCGATCATTGGGCCTTCTGGACATTATGCATGACATTACTTCACGATTGTAAGTGCTTTCTTAATAACTCCGAGATTATCGCCCCATTAAGGCAAGGGTAAAAACTGCTACACGATCCCCCCTCAATCATAGGTCACAAAATTAGGGATCCATGATCCATCCCCTTCGTGTATAACACCTATAAAAGGATCTTTATCCTAATAAACAAGAAGTATTTTGATTGCCTTGATCACATACAAATTTTGTACATAGGCAGTCACAACGACACAGCCGTAAATGATCAACAAAATCTTCGGTTTTCCAATTGGAATTCTCTCAAAAGAATCCGATGATCCGACCAGAAATTTCTAAACATCGTCAATATGTAACTTAAGCATATTTGATCTTTATCAAAATTTTCATTATCCTTAAGATTTGCAACACATTTTGCATTTCCCTATACATTTTATATTAAATTACACCTTACATTCGTAATTTATATTTTCACTATCAATATGTTTATTGTATTCAATTCATCTCAAATTTATTCTATCACTTTACCTTAGGTATCGGATTTTTGGTAGAAGAAAAACCGGCTAATCATACCAATAGATGATATAAAACATCAAGAATGTCTTTTGAAAATAACTTTTTTCCTTCATCGCAAAAAATTATGTGATTGACTAATTATTATACTATCAAAAGTACAAAGTAACGATGTTACTTTCACACAACTTTCACATAAGCATCTATAAGGCATATTTATGCGAACAACGAAGAACCTTTATAAACCGACTTGAAAAATCAAAGATGGCAGAGACTTCTAACATCTCAAACCTATTACAGGAATAACAAAGATACAATAACAAAAATGGAGGCGATTCTCTAAATAATGTTTTGGTTGAGGACAATGACCCGGTTGGTTGGGGTAAGAGGGTGGAGGATATTGAGAAATCTTATGTGGATGACTTCATTTTTTACGAGAAAATGTGTGATTATCAAGATTGGCAGAGGAATTAAAGAATGCGGACCCCCTTAAGGATGTCGGGTCACAACAGTGTATGATCACATCGCATGTGGAAGAAAAAGATAAATGGTGAGAATCGCCTTAATATGCGCTCATCATCCTATGATGAATTTAACTTTATCCAGAGGTTCACTTAGCTAACATCAATAGATAGATCTTGCCACAAACTTTGTATATTGGAGATAAAATAAATTCTAAAATCACTTTATTGACTAAGGATATAAAAGACACTGAAGATGAGGAGGATAAAGTGAGTGAAGAAAAAAGGTTGTCCATTTATGGGGAATCAGAGCATGGTTTTGGGTCCTCCCCATTGGAACAAAAGCTAAGCCGAGCTTGGTGTGGACATACATGGGCAACTTACACTACAACTTAATACTCTAGATACTGAGACGAGTCTTACGCTTCGCACAATGATCCAGGAGATAAAAAAAAGTGATTCATGTTGTTTGGAACAAAAAATAATAGGTTCACTTGGAGAATTTAGCTTAGGGTCTTTCGGTGGGAGGTTTTTTCTTTATTTTGACTTAGCAATGAACAAATGTACTCCTTCCTATTAGTAGATTTTTCCTTTTGGGTTTTGCCGCTACGAGGTTTTAATGAGTCGGGGTTAGGTGCTGAGATTTCCTAAACTTTACTAAGGCCTGTTGGACTGCCTTATGTACTTTTCTTATTTTCTAATAAAAAAATATTTTAAAAAAATCATTACCAAGATATAAGATCGAGACCTAATGGACATGGTTTTCTAGATTAACCATTATAAGTCAAGCAAGGGCCTTGAATCTAAGTAGTTAAATGGATACATTATGCCTCTCCAATAACGCAGACTAAACTCGAATTCTATGGCGTTATAGGTGATATCATAGTCGATTACCAGCTAACCTATTACGGCACATATTATTATTATATATGTTTATTTTGGCTATATTGTCATTAAGGGCGATTAGGGAATTATACAAGAACTAGGGCTACCTCTTGAGATGTATAAATATGTGTTGAATTGATGAATGAAGGGGATGGAAAAATTATTCTACACTGTTAAATTTTATCATGGTATCAGAGACAAGTTCGGTAACGATGTTCACGGTGTTGATTATGTTTTGATCAAATCGTTACCCAAAATTATCATTGCAAGCCACAATTCTCGACTGGATAAAATTGATCCTGTCAAGTGTGAAGAAAAGGGAATTTAATATACTTACGTTCGTGTTTTAGCGGAGGAAGTTGGTGATTAAAAAATAAAAATAAAAAGAGACCGGCAAAGATTAAAAGAGACCGGTTGAGGAAATTGATTGCTTGCAATTGCTAATTCGAGCAAGGAGGAGCCAGCAAAACCTAAGAAAAAAAGAAACAAATACAGACGCAGTAGTATTTCTTTCGGCGGCATGTGTCATCAAAGTTGCATGTTATGATGCTTTTGGTTTGTGATTAAATTGCAAGTTGCATCCAGTTGCTGTAAGTTGAGTTACCTGGAAAAAAGAACACTACGATTGTGGATGGACAGGTTCGGCAGCAGCATCACGGGGAGGAGCCGGACCTGAAGCTGCAATGATTCGGGTTGAGCTAAGCTCGGTTCACGCACACAAGACAACCGTGGATTCAGCATGTTCGAATTCCAATGGACATCGGCAATATAAGGCGCCGAGCAGCTGGCCTCTCGAATTTGACTTTGACACAGTGGCAAGGAATACTTGACATTTTGAATTTGGCCAAGCCCAAAGATCGTTTAACAGGTGGATACTCATGGATAATTGATATAGGATCTACCCACCATGTGACGGGGACGTTGAAAAATCTCAAAGAAATACGGTTAATTGAGAAGTGTCCGGCTGGACTTCCGGATGGTCGGAGCTCTCATGCTACGCATGAGGGTAGCATTACATTGCCCGCGGGATTAGTTCTTAAAAATGTTTTATTTGTGCCTAACTTGGCGTGCAATTTAATGTCTGTAACCCAGTTGATGGATGAAATAGATTGAAGAGTACAACTCACCCCCACATTGTGTGTTATGCAGGACCGAGCGACGGGGAGGCTGATTGGAGTAGGTGAGCGCGAGGATGGACTTTTCTTTTTCAGGGGTGTTCCACACGTGAAGGTTATGGCGGTTGATGGAAGAAATTCTCTGGATCTGTGGCATAAGTGGATGGTTCATCTTTCGGAGAAAGTGCTTAAACAACTTCCGATTGTGAGTGAATCGCGTAAGTTAAATAAAGATGGGTGTGATGCTTGTTTTCGGGCTAAGCAACCTAGGGAAAGATTTCCCCTTAGTGATAGTAAAGCTAGTAGAATTTGTGAACTTATTCATTGTGATTTGTGGGGACCATATGATACTCCTTCTACACGTGGGGCATCGTATTTTCTTACGATTGTTGATGACTACTCTAGGGCTATGTGGGTCTATTTGCTTTACAGTAAAACAGAAGTTGAGACTGTTTTTTTGGATTTTATGGCACTGATTGATTGTCAGTTTAACGTGAAAATTCTTCGTGTTAGGAGTGATAATGGGACCGAGTTTAAATGCTTTCTTCCACATTTTGGGAAGGAAGGAATTATTTTTGAAACCTCGTGTGTAGGGACCCCACAACAAAACCGACACGTGGAAAGAAAACATCAACATATTCTGAACGTCGCTAGGGGGTTACGGTTTGAGGGTTATATCCCACTAAAATTTTGGGGTGAATGTGTGATGACCGCGTGTTATTTAATTAATCGTACTCCGTCTAGTGTCTTGGATTATAAGACACTTTGTTTGGAAAACCACCGACCCTTGATGCGATACGTGTGTTTGGGTATCTATGTTACGCACATAATCAAAAACATAAACATGATAAATTTGCAAGCCGAAGTAGAAAGTGTATATTTATAGGATGTCCGTTTGGAAAAAAAGGTTGGACCCTTTTTGATTTGGAAACCGAGGAAATATTTGTTTCGATAGATGTGAAATTTTTGGAGCATATTTTTCCCATGGCGGATCCTACATATATTCCCTCTCCTAATTCTCCTTCTCTCGACATGTTAGAGGATGAGTTTGAATTCTGTGATGCTGAGCCGCATATGGAAAAACCGGCTGACTTAGCCGGTGAAGTTGGTACTAGTGGCCTTTGGGTCGGGTGAGGTCAAAGGCGAGGTGGGTAAGTTACTGTGGATGGTGGAGGGTTACCGACCCACTGTGGAAGTGATCGAAGAGTTGGGGCGGAGGAAAGCGAACAAAAATGCCTAACTCAAGTATAGGGAATTTGTGGTGCATACTTGTCGTGGATAAGAAAAGTCATCGTCGACGCAATCATCCGATCCATCAACCTCCGCCGGTATACTCTATCCTCTTACACACTTTGTTAATTATTCACGTTTTTCCGACACACATCGGAGGTATCTAGCCGCTGTGACTGCAGGTAATCCACCCCGGTCTCTTAAAGAAGCGGTGAAATATGAAGGATGGCGCAAGGCCATGGCGGAAGAAATCCGTGCCTTGGAAGACCAGGGGACGTGGACGTTGCAAGAATTACCCCCTGGCAAGAAAGCCCTTGGGAGCAAATGGGTGTATACTGAAAAATACGATGAAAATGGCAACCTTCAACGTTTGAAGGCATGGTTAGTCGCATTTGGAAATCACCAAGTTGAGGGAATTGACTATAACGAGACTTTCGCTCATGTGGCCAAGATGGTTACGGTTCGGGCTTTTCTCGCCGTGGCAGCAGTTAAACGGTGGGAAATTCATCAGATGGATGTACACAATGCGTTTTTGCATGGCGATTTGGATGAAGAAATATATATGAAGGTACCTCCCGGATTTGCTCCGACACGGCCGAATATTGTGTGCCGAATGCGCAAATCATTGTATGGTTTGAAACAGGCACCAAGATGTTGGTTTGCAAAATAGGCTTCCGCTCTTAAGAATTATGGATTTAGACAATCATACTCCGATTACTCATTGTTTACGCTTGTTCGCGGTGCGATCCGAATAAACGTTTTGGTGTATGTTGATATGATTATCGCCGGTAACGACGCTACCGCCTTACAGGTCTTCAAGAATTATTTGGGGGGCTGCTTCAAAATGAAAGATTTGGGACGCTTGAAGTACTTTCTCGGATTAGAAGTTGCTCGTAATACCACTGGTATTTTCTTGTCACAACGGAAGTATACGCTGGATATTATTGCAGAGGCGGGCTTACTGGGGGCCCGACCTGCGGACTTTCCTATGGAACAGAACCATCACCTTGCAGTTACTCAAAGTCCTTTACTTGATGACCCGGGCAAATATCATCGTTTGGTAGGATGGCTGATTTATCTTGGTGTTACGCATCCGGATTTGGCGCACTCGGTTCATATTTTATCACAGTTTATGCAAGCCCCGCGGATTGACCATTAGAACGCCGCCTTGCGGGTTGTGCGGTATTTGAAGAAAATCCCAGGTCAGGGGACCCTTTTGCGAACAGATAGCCCGCTGCGATTGAAATGTTGGTGTGACTCGGATTGGGCGACTTGCCCCATACTCGCCGGTCCTTAAGCGGTCTGTTTGTATTACTTGGCACTTCTCTCGTGTCGTGGAAGATGAAGAAACATGCTACGGTATCTCGCTCCTCGGCTGAAGCAGAATACCGATCTATGGCTTCGATCACTTGTGAGTTGAAATGGCTTCGCCAGCTTCTCTCTGATTTGGGGGTCATTATTCCTACTGGGATTTCTCTTCATTGTTATAGCCAGTCAACTTTGTATATTGCTCAAAATCCGGTGTTCCATGAACGGACGAAACACATTGAAGCTGACTGTCACTTTGTTCGTGATGCGGTTACAACTGGCCTTATTGCTCCGACCTATGTCCCTACGAGGACTCAACTGGCAGATGTTTACCAAAGATTTGGGGAAACAACAATTCGAATTTTTATTATGCAAGTTGGGTGTTCAATACCTCCACGCTCCCACTTGAGGGGGGGGGGGGTTGATGATGCTGGATTTCACCCCTCCACGTGGAATATTCTGGTTGGTCCAGCTGTCATGTGGAAAATTCTATGTTAATTACACGCGTCGAATCGAATACGAGATACATAGTTAAAGACTACAACAACGAGCAGATTCTGCAAGTGTCCTACCTCGATCGTCCACATCGACATGCATCGAGTCGTGACACGAACTTCCTGTCCAGACACCAGGGCCCATTATCCAACAGGTTGCTTGGGCTGGAGGGCAAGGCCCATTTAAGGGTAATTATGTCAATTAGACTGAACCGCCCCAAGTTTAGGGCAGAAGAGGGCATGTACCTATAAATACATCATTCCAGGAACTACGTAGGGCTTGATTCCTGGACTTTCATACATGATACGTAGGCAATCCAAGATACATTCTTGGACTCAGCCATAAAACACCAAAAACACTATCTTTTACTAAGACTACAGCCGTTCGATTCCTTTCCAGCTCATCCTTAGATTACACGCGGCCCTGATTTATCGGTGGTACATTATTTAGTACCATCATTTTGGCGCTAAAAGGAGGGCCTTCTACCGGTGAGTTGGTAAAGATTTCGCAATGGCTCCACCAGCAAGAAAGAAGCCGACAAACAGCAAGAACCCGCAGGTCGAAGAGCAGATGGACATGGATCCAGCAGGGGTCCCTTCTCAGATTCAAGAAGTCCCCACTGGATCTATACCCGCAGTGGCCGATCCGCCTAGGCCCCAGCTTCCCCCGCAGCTGCAAGACATGGCCGATCACTTAGCGTCTTTAGATGAAGACGCCCTGAAAAGAGTGGTGGCGTCGGCGTTTATAGGTAAGGGAATTTGTAATCCTCCAGAAGAACACCTGTTAGACCCACGAGGTCGGAAGGAAGCTGAAATAGCCAGAGGGAAGAGACCTTTGGACCCTCCGGAAGAGCGTGTGGATGAAGTAGAAATCAGTATCACCAAGAGGCGTCCTGAAAATGAAAGGCAGCAACAGCGGGTCGAAGAGAGCATTCGAAACGAGTTCAACCGTATTGTGGGGAAAGAGCAGGTATCAGAATGGCTCGAGTCGCCTTTCCGTCCAGAGATCGAGATATATACGATGCCAGAGTCCTTTAAGCCACCGAAGATGGAGCCTTATGACGGTACCACAGATCCAGAGGACCATCTATACCGGTATATATCGTTGATGAGATTGAGAAATGCCAACGATGCCATGAAATGCCGTGCTTTCGACACGTTACTCACAGGTCGAGCTCGAGAGTGGTTCCACAAACTCCGCCCCGGGTCAATCTCGAGTTTTTTACAGTTAGGGCAGAAATTCCGAGACGCGTTCATTGGGAACAAGAAGTTCCACCTCAGTGCCACCCACCTCATGAACATCAAGCAGGAAAAAGGGGAATCAACCATCGATTTCATGAGGAGATTCAATCTCGAGGCCATGAAGGTGCATAATGCCAGTGATGCACTGCAGGTTAATGCTTTTGTTGGAGGTTTGCGCAATATGAAACTGTATGACAAATTGTCGAAGAAAACACCCAGTGATATGGACGAATGTGTAAACATAGTCCATAAATTTTGCCAAGGTGAAGAGGCAGTGCGTCTGCACACCATTTCACTTGGTCTCAATTCGAGGAATGACACCCGAGGCCAGTCCAAGGGACACTCAAAGGGTCGAAATGATGAAGGGAAATCTAATGTGTTTGATCGATTGACGGCTCCAATCACAGGTCGACTCGGAAAGAAAGGGAATCTGAAAGAGCGAGATTTCATACCTCTCAACCGATCTCGGGGGGAGGTGCTAGCCATCATGATCAAGAAGAATATCGCCCGGACACCTAAGCCGATGTCCAAGGATCCTGAGAAAAGAAAGAACACCCACAAATATTGTGACTATCACAGGGATGTGGGACATGACACTGAGAAGAATGTTTTGATTTGAAAAGAGATATCGGCGCTTTGCATTCAAGAGGGTCGATTAGATGAAAGTGGTTGATAGGTCGAGAGAAAGACGAGCCCAAGGGTCGACGCGAGTACAAAAGAAAGAGTTATAACCGGAAGAAAGACCGATCGCCGCGTCGAGACAATCAGAGACGGCGGGATAGATCATTGGAGCCTACCCACAGGGATAACCGACGGGATGATCATCGAGAAGATTTGAATCGAGACCCTCACGGAGATAACCGCATCGGGTACGACGTCAACACAATTGTGGCAGAACAGGGATCAGATCGACCTCGATTCAGTCAAGAGAATTTAGACAGATCAAAGGAGTCGAAGAAGCTGAGATTTACAACGGAGGTGGGTTATGGACCCAAAGACGACATCCCAAGTTCGCATAACCATAGTGAAGGGTTGGTCATTGAGGCGGTGATAAGCTGAGGTCGGATAAAGAGAGTCTGCGTCGACAGTGGAAGTGCTGTTAACATCCTTTATTACTCGGCCTTCAAAGCCATGAGGTTGAAGGATGAAGATATCGTATCACTATCTACCCCTTTATTTGGATTCACAGGGCAAGCCATTCACCCTGTCGGGTCGGTCAATTTACTGACAACAGTCGGAGATGGAGAAAAAGGCCGGACCATGGAGATGACCTATGTCGTAGTAAAGGCCCCATCGGGATATAACGCAATATTAGGCCGACCAGCGTTGTACGATCTCAGAGCCATCATCTCGACATTCCACAATAGCATGAAGTTCCCCACCTGGTATGGAACCCACGAGGTAAAATGAGACATCGAGGTGGCCAGAAATTGTAGCTTGGTCACAATCAAGGGAAAGGGAGTTGGACAAGTCTTGGTTGAGGAATTGATACCGGAAGAAGAGGAAGATCGAAGCTGGGTCTCTGTCGATCCGACAGAAGAAATCTGTGTCTGGAAGGAAGAAGAGGGCCAAGGGGTCCAGATCGGGAAGTGGTTGTCACACCCCGACATGAAAGCCTTGGTCGACCTCCTGGTCGAGTATCGGGATGTGTTCGTGTGGAAAGCAGATGATATGGAAGGCCTATCGGCAGATATTGCAAGGCATCAGCTCAATGTCGATCCAAAAATGAAGCCGATACGGCAAAAGAAGAGGAACCTTGCTCCTGAGAGGAACGAAGCGGTAAGAAAAGAAGTTGACAAGTTGTTGGTCGCTGGGATCGTCAAAGAAGTGTTTTACCCAGATTGGTTAGCCAACCCTGTGTTAGTTAAAAAGCGAGATGGAAGCTGGCAAATGTGCGTAGATTTTAAAGATCTCAACAAAGCATGCCTCAAGGATTCGTACCCGCTCCCGAAGATCGATCAGTTAGTCGACTCGACTCTGGGCTTCGAGGTGTTTGGTTTTATCGATGCGTATAGGGGGTATTATCAGATCTTCATGGACCCTCAAGACTCGGAGAAAACCGCATTCATAACAGAGTTTGGAATGTTTTGTTTCGTGACAATGCCCTTTGGCTTGAAAAACGCAGGGGCCACCTATCAGCGGACAGTCAACAAAATTTTCAAAGAACAGATAGGTCGGAACATGGAGGTTTACGTGGACGATTTGTTGATCAAGAGCAAGTCCATGAGACAGTTTATTGACGATGTCAGAGAGGTTTTCGAGGTGCTGCGGGCTGCGAAAATGAAGCTTAACCCAAAGAAGTGCACTTTCGGGGTTCGATCTGGAAAATTCTTAGGCTATATGATATCAAGAGATGTGATTCGTGCTAATCCAGATAAAATCGAGGCTCTGAAAAACATGCCCGCACCTCGTAACATAAGGGAAGTACAACGATTGACATGTCGGATGGCTGCCCTCAATCTTTTCTTGTCGATATCAGCGCAGAGGGCCCTGCCCTTCTTCAAGATACTGAAGAAGGCGAGTCCGTTCCAGTGGGATGAGAAATGTCAGAGAGCGTTTGATGATCTGAAAGAGTATTTATCTGATTTGCCGACACTGTCCTCACCTCGAGAAGGAGAAAAACTCTTAGTTTATCTGGCAATCTGCGAAGAGGCGGTGAGCGCAGTGTTGGTTCGAGAGGGAGACCAGGGGCAGATTCCGATTTATTTTGTAAGTAAGGCATTTCATGGAGCCGAGATCAGGTATGCACCTGCTGAGAAATTGGCGTTGGGTCTGGTTCATGCATCAAGGAAATTGAAGCCGTATTTTCAAGCGCATCCCATTGCCGTGGTCACTGACCAGCCTTTGAAGCAAATTCTGACAAAGCCCGAGACATCGGGTCGGTTAGCAAAGTGGGTTGTCGAGCTAGCAGAGTATGATATTGAGTTTTTACCACGTACCGCCGTCAAAGGTCAGGCTCTAGCAGACTTCCTAGCCGAAGGACTATCGATTCAATTGGAACAAGAAAAACAATCATCGGAAGAACAATGGACCATCCACGTCGATGGTGCCTCGAGTAAAGGAGGAGCTGGAGCAGGTTTATTGTTGGTTAGCCCGAGAGGGGAAGAGTTCCCATATGCACTCCGATTCGAGTTCAAAGCCACGAACAACGAGGCCGAATATGAGGCCATGATCACGGGTCTAAAGCTAGCATCAAAGTTGAGGGTCGAGAATCTTTTGGTATACAGTGACTCTCAGCTTGTGGTGAGTCATATACGAGGTGACTATGAAGCTAAGGAAGAATCAATGAAGAGTTATCTGAAAGTTGTTCAGGGGTTAATGTCAAAATTCAAAGAAGTTCACATCGAGCAGGTGCCTCGGAGCGAAAACAAACGAGCCAATGCATTGTCTAAGCTCGCCTCAAATTTTAAATCGAAAAAGAAGGTTCTGGTGGAAATGTTGGCAGAGCGGAGTTACAATGAAGTCGATGTGCAACCAGTAGTTCAGGGATCGACATGGATGAACCCTATAGCTCTGTACTTGAAAGATGGAATCCTCCCTTCTGACAAGTCTCAAGCCCGAAAGATCTGACTACAAGCCTCCAGGTATGCTCTATTCGACTATGTTCTTTACCGAAAATCATTTGTGACACCCTGGATGCGATGCGCATCGGAAGACGAAGGGGCTTATCTTCTTGAAGAAATACACCGAGGAGTTTGTGGTAATCATTGCGGGGCTCGAATGTTGGCAAGGAAATGTAACCTGGCAGGGTATTTCTGGCCAACCATGCAAAAAGATGCCAATCAACTAGTTATGAGTTGCAGGGCTTGCCAAGTACACGACGTGGTAACTCACCAGCAAGCACGAGAGATGAATGCCATTGAATTAGTATGGCCGTTTGATGAGTGGGGGGTCAACATAGTCGGACCTCTGCCTCGAGCTCCGGGTAATTTCAAATATGTTGTGGTAGCAGTGGATTATTTCACGAAGTGGGTTGAAGCCAAGGCTCTTACTGATATCAGAGCTCAAACCATCAAGAAGTTTCTATGGGAAAATGTTTTGTGCAAGTTTGGAATTCCCAAGTTTTTGATATCTGATAATGGGACTCAATTTCTAGACGACCGAGTACAGGATTGGCTCATGGAATTCAAGATCGAGCATCGAACCACCTCAGTGGCCCGACCCCAGTCCAATGGTCAGGTCGAGCAGACTAACAGACAGATCAAGTTCGGTTTGAAAAAGCGACTAGAAGATGAAGGTCGGGATTGGGCAGCTCAGTTACCAAGTATTTTGTGGTCATATCGAACATCACCCAATTCAGCCACACAAGAGACTCCTTTTGCCATGGCTTATGGATGCGAAGCAGTAATACCCGCAGAGATTGGACTATCCTCACCTCGGGTTTTGGCATATAATGTCGAGACGAATGCCAATGAGCTGCTTCAAGACAAGGATGATGTCGAAGAAAAAAGAGAGGTCGCAGCACATCGAATGGCTAATTATAAAAGAAAGATCTCACAGTATTATAATGCAAGGGTGAAGCACAAATACTTCCAAGTAGGGGATCTTGTGCTGAGGAAGAATGAAGCCAGCAAGCAGGACCCAATAGGCAAGCTCGAGCCGAATTGGGAAGGCCCATATAAGATCCTGAAGGTGCATCCTAAAGGATCATATCAGTTGGGTAGGTCTGATGGAAGCACAGTACCTAGAACTTGGCATGCTACCAACCTGAGAAAATACTATGTTTAAATTGCTTTTTCGTTATGACATTTGAGACTTTGTTTTCCTAAATTGTTTGTAGTAAGTCGATACGACATTTTATTTCAATGATTTTTATCCAAGCAATTTTCTTTTTTAATTATGCTGTATTTACAAGCTCATGTCAAAAAGAAAATGAGGGCAGAAGAAAAAGCGCGAGAAATCCGATCTCGGCACCAAAATTCGACATTATAGTGAATAAAGCCAAGTCACTGACAATGCTTATATCACTTTCGAGCTACGGCCCATCGACACGATGGAGTTAAAACAAAATAGTGAATAAAGCCAAGTCACTGACAGAGCTTACATCACTCCCAACCTTCAAAATAAGCTCCGATGCGAGGCGGTCGGAAGATCCCACGATGGATACCTAACTCGGCCAGATCATAAGCGCCATGATGTGCGACAGTCGAGTAAGGATTTCACAATTCGATGTCTTTATAAGCCTGACAAGGCGAGATAGTTGAATCGAGCTCCGACCAGCCAAGTCAAGCCAATAAGGCAGTACAGTGCTAGATCGACTCGTATCCAAGTGTACCATGAGTCATGAACTCATACCACACTTCGAGGGGCCACAGGGGAACCAAGTCCAAAGGACTACACCCCACAAGGCAACATTTGCAAGGGAATTAAGTTCAAAAGGACTACACCCTAGACAAACGATCAATAAAAGACAAAGACGTTCAATTGAAAAAGCGAAATGCAGATTGAAAATTACAAAGTCTATGATGTCAGATCGGAGAGATACACGTCTAAGACATAAAAATATTAAATTCATACAACCAAATCGAATAAATGAGTCCAATAAAAATCAATAAAAAGTGCGGCAGTAAAGAGAGATTATCAAGAGGCTGGCTGATTTGAGGTGGAAGCGTTGGGGTCGACCTGCTCTTCCGACTCGACATTTTCCGCTCCATCACCTTTCAGGGGAGAGGTCTCGTACTTCTCATACAGGGAGACACCGGCTTTAAACTCATTGAAGTATCGCCCGTAACGAGGAACGGCCTCGGGATCATATAGATAGGGCTTTGGAATGGCGGATACGTCAAAGTTCGGATCGACTTCTTTGACTTGATCAAGAGCCATGGTGAATCCCCCCTTCATACCCTGGGTCATCAACAACTTCAGGTCATCTTCAAGCTCCTTTGAGGCCAGGAAGTCCCGCTTGGCGGTTTCCATTCGAGTCGTTAAATCGTCGAGGAGGGACTGAACGTTGGTACGAGCTTTGATTGCCCCCGCCAATTCGGCTTTTGTCCCCTCGAGCTCCGACTTCACCTGCGCCAGCTCCGATTTCACCTGCGCCAGCTCCGACGTCACCTTTACCAACTCGGCATCTCTGACAGATACATCTTTGTGGGCTTTCGACAATTCATCTTGAGAGGCAGCTAAATCAGATTCGAGTTTGACACGCCGATCATCCAGCTTATTGATTTTAGCCTTTTGCTTCTCGATGTCGGATGTCAGCTTGGCTATGGTCTCCTTCTGCTCCTCCATAGCGACAGATGGAGACTCGATCTTACTTATAGCCACCTTGGTCGTCAACCGAGCCTACAGAGACAGTAAGGTTAATTCGAGATCCAAAATCGACAAAAAGTTTAAAAAATTGCTAAAAAGAGTAAAGACTTACCGCTCGAATGATTTTCAAGTGATACTCACTTAGCTCCTCAGGGGTCATGGCCTCCATCTCGGCGAGGCTCATGGCAGGGAGAGCCTCAACCCCACTTGAAGTTTGAGGAGGAAGATTGCAAGCCTCTTTTCCGATCCCATGCCTTACATCAGTCGTTTTTTGTCGTTTCCTCGGGATGAGGTCCGCGTCAGTCTGCTCTGTCACCTGGGCATTGTCAGGTTGCCCCCTCAGAATATCAGACGTCGATGCAGGAGTGGGAGCTCGAGCTGGAGTTCCCCGACCTCCAGAAACCACATTGCCAGATACCGAAGCCTGAGCCAGAGCCTTCGGTCTGATACCGGCCAGTTCTTGGATCCTCTTCGGGTCTGTCGTCTTGGGGTCGGGCATTTTGCCCAGGACGTCCATTTTTGAGAAATACTCCACTGTGTACAGAGAAAGTTCGACATCAGAATACAGTCTAAAAGAAATAAAGGAAGAAAAAATGCAAAACACGTAAGTATAACGGCTCGACAGAGTTAATAAGTGTCCTACACAACACCCGAACATCTTCATCGAGCTCCAGATAAGCGCCCGGGCCAGCTGTCTCGATATCAGCAAAAGGATATAGTGAGTGCAGGTTTCGAGTGGCGATGTCGGGGTGAGCGATCTCGATAGTCCCATACCCGTCAGGGGTATCGGGACCGAGCCTGTCGTGCCATTTCTGAGGCCTGTTATACCAAGTACAGACATCGATGTCCACCAACCCGTGTCGGATAAAGAAAAACTGAGGCTTCCACTCCCCCTAAGACGAAGTCACCCTCCTCACGAACTCCGACGTCAGAGGACGCTTCTGAAAAGTATACATCCTGCAGACTTTGGATGGCATAGTATTGGCGGAATAATCGAACCGAGAACTCGACCTTGGCGATTCGACACGCCAGCACAAATCCCATGACGCTTCTTACTCCATTTGGAGCAAGTTGTGGGACGCTGATTTTGTAGTGTCGGAGAACCTCTATGAGACACGGGTCGAAGGGAAATCTCAACCCCTCCTTCAATTGTGCCTCGTATATAGCGCAGAATCCGGGAGGAGGGTCACAAGCAAACTGGAATTGACCATGCGATACCTTGATGTTTGAAGAAGAATAGGGTATGCCGTATCATATGCAGATGGTTTTGGCTTTCTTCGGGGTCAGGTTGGAGATGCACCCGTACGACCCTTGGCCCCTCATCCTCGTTTGACTTTTGGTAGTGGGTCGAGGAGACGATTCTTCTTCTCCGGTAGCTCTCTCGCCGGAGGCGGTTGGATGCTAAGAAACCGTTTCCTCAGAAGATTCTTCTTCTACAACAATTTCTTCTCTGTTTTGGGAATCACTATCGCTACTAGACATGGACTTGGGAAAAAGATGCAAGAAACAAAAATAAGAAGGAAAATTTAAGTAAGATTAGGGCTTACTTGAGTTTTCGGCTAAAAACTGGGATTTGCAGAAGTTTGTAATGGCGAATGAGAAACGTCAAGGTCTTGGGCTCCTTTTATGCTAAGAAAATCTCCAAATGATTTGAAAGGGTGGAATTTGGGGCAGTTATAGAAGCGAAAGCGCGAGAATCAAGGACAAAGTCCCCGCGTGGACCAATGAGAGACGCTTCGTTTCACACACCAATTAATGCTGACAGTATGACGTCATCCTACGACGGCCTGCATCGGCTAGAAGGGACAGCTGTATTCCCGCCTAAAGGAGATCACGCGTCAGTAAGGTTGTTCAAATTTTCAGATCCGACATCAGCACTCGAGATGAGCTTCTCTCCGATCTGGGGGGCTTATGATGATGCGGATTTCACCCCTCCACGTGGAATATTCTGGTTGGTCCAGCTGTCATGTGGAAAAGTCTATGTTAATTACACGCGTCGAATCGAATACGAGATACATAGGCAAAGACTACAACAACGAGTAGATTCTGCAAGTGTCCTACCTCGATCGTCCACATCGACATGCATCGAGTCGTGACACGAACTTCCTGTCCAGACACCAGGGCCCATTATCCAACAGGTTGCTTGGGCAGGAGGGCAAGGCCCATTTAAGGGTAATTATGTCAATTAGACTGAACCGCCCCAAGTTTAGGGAAGAAGAGGGCATGTACCTATAAATACATCATTCCAGGAACTACGTAGGGCTTGATTCCTAGACTTTCATACAGGATACGTAGGCAATCCAAGATACATTCTTGGACTCAGCCATAAAACACCAAAAACACTATCTTTTACTAAGACTACAGCCGTTCGATTCCTTTCCAGCTCATCCTTAGATTACACGCGGCCCTGATTTATCGGTGGTACATTATTTAGTACCATTGCAGAGGCGGGCTTACTGGGGGTCCGACCTGCGGACTTTCCTATGGAACAGAACCATCACCTTGCAGTTACTCAAAGTCCTTTACTTGATGACCCGGGCAAATATCATCGTTTGGTAGGATGGCTGATTTATCTTGGTGTTACGCATCCGGATTTGGCGCACTCGGTTCATATTTTATCACAGTTTATGCAAGCCCCACGGATTGACCATTAGAACGCTGCCTTGCGGGTTGTGCGGTATTTGAAGAAAATCCCAGGTCAGGGGACCCTTTTGCGAACAGATAGCCCGTTGCGATTGAAATGTTGGTGTGACTCGGATTGGGCGACTTGCCCCATACTCGCCGGTCCTTAAGCGGTCTGTTTGTATTACTTGGCACTTCTCTCATGTCGTGGATGATGAAGAAACATGCTACGGTATCTCGCTCCTCGGCTGAAGCAGAATACCGATCTATGGCTTCGATCACTTGTGAGTTGAAATGGCTTCGCCAGCTTCTCTCTGATTTGGGGGTCATTATTCCTACTGGGATTTCTCTTCATTGTGATAGCCAGTCAGCTTTGTATATTGCTCAAAATCCGGTGTTCTATGAACGGACGAAACACATTGAAGTTGACTGTCACTTTGTTCGTGATGCGGTTACAACTGGCCTTATTGCTCCGACCTATGTCCCTACGAGGACTCAACTGGCAGATGTTTACCAAAGATTTGGGGAAACAACAATTCGAATTTTTATTACGCAAGTTGGGGGTTCGATACCTCCACGCTCCCATTTGAGGGGGGTATTACGGCACATATTATTATTATTTATGTTTATTTTGGCTATATTGTCATTAAGGGCGATTAAGGAATTATACAAAAACTAGGGCTACCTCATGAGATGTATAAATATGTGTTGAGTTGATGAATGAAAGATGGTAAAATTATTCTACATTGTTAAATTTTATCATAACCCTAAGTTTCGAGGCGTTACAGACGGTATCATAATGGATTAACTGATGGAATAAAGGGTCGCACCGTGAAAGATGGTAGGTTATGCCTCTAGAATCATTTGGTAGGGTCATGACAAAAATGTCCGTAAGAGAGGGAGAATGTAATATTCCTATTAGAAAAATGGGAAAAACATTACTAAGATATATAGTTGATACATAATAGACATTGTAACATGGGTTAATCATTTTAAGAAATTAACAAGATATAAGGTTGAAGTATAATGGTTTTGATAACTTGGTGTCAAACAAGAAAATAGAGTTAAAGTAATTATTGGATCCAGCGTGTCTCAAGTAGCGACGATAAACACGAGTTGAAAGTATAATAATACGTAGATACATCGTACACGACACACGTTTAGGCCAGGACGGAATAAGAGAATATCCCCAAATAAAGCAAAATATTAAGACAAATTGTGAGCTATACAAGTCAAATATATATTTTGTATTGAAAAAATATTTATCATTACTCAACATCTTCTCCTTTTATAAATTAAATTAAATACAAATTCAACAATATATGTATAATATATAGATTTTTGTCCAGAAGGACAAAATTATTAAAAAATCGGGATAGAAGAAATCGTAATTTAATAAGGACAAAAAAGAATAATTATGAAGAATAAATATAAAGTAACAAATGTGGAATAGAGTAAATATGAAAGAATAATTCATAAACACAAAGAACATTAACACGCCAAGAACTATTTTAAAGTAATAATTGTGATTTTTGTCCTTTATAATCATGAAAATGAAAATTATTAATTTTTTTGTTTTGTCCTTCTATAATATATATATATATATATATTTTATATTTCTAGTATATATATATATATATATATATATATATATATATATATATATATATATATATATATATATTTCTAGTATATATATATATATATGTTTACGACATTTCCTTGTTCTCATACAACATGCAAGTGGCACAGTCTGGCTTCGATTTGGGAAAATGCATGTTTATTGAATGAGTCAATAATGGGACTCTAAATCACCCTAAGATCTCAATTTTCTCAGTTTCGTGTTTTCGGATTTCGGACATGCGGTTCGCTTCGGCTAGGTAAGCCTCACCTTGGCGAACTAGGGTTTTTTTAGGAACTTGGTTAGCCTTCATCGTCGTTCATGTTCTCATGTTCGGAGGGTTGGGCAGGCCCAACCTTTCTTGTCTCGGTGGCATCCCCGAAGTCCACAAGATATCTGATCGTGTTGTTTTTGTTTTGCTTGGCGCAGTGCTGAGTTCGGTTCGGTTCCGGGAACAGTTTCGCATCCAAAATAATCGTTGAAAGGTAAAAATCCAATCTTTTCGTAGCATTTTTTAGTTTTGATGTGGGTCAGGTTAGATTTCTTTTTTTTCTATTTGTAAAATCGTGTAGATTTAGATGTTAGTTGTTGTTCAGTCCGTAGTTCGGTTTGTCTAAAAGGTAAGGGGTTCTTTGTGTTCTATTAGATTTCTTTTTGTCGTTGTTTCCACATACTGCATTTAAATGAACAGAGCCGCTCACGAACAAACTCGTTTTCGACTCGTTAGTATTTGTGATCGTTCGTTTGTTTAGCTTAACGAACCAAACATAAACAAAATTATGAGCTCGTTTTCTAAACGAACGAACATGAACAACCTCGCGAGCATTCAATTATGTTCGTAAACCTACTTATATAGATAAAAAAAATGTACAACATAACTATAACATATAAGATGATAAACCATGCATTAATCTAATAGGTAGAGTAATTTTATAAATTATTTAAAGAGCTCTCCTAATATTGTTGTTACTATGATATTTGAATATTAATTTGTACTTTATTATTTATTAATTTGGACTGTTATTGATACCTTAACAAGCCAAACTCGATCTGAGCTCGAGCTGGGAGTCAAATATACGTGTAGTAAGCCAAAATCGAACACGGGAACAAATTATCTTTGTAAATGAGCTGAGTTTGAAAATAAGCTTCTGTTCGTAACGTTCGCGAACAAACTCTTGATTTTAACGAACCAAGCTTGAACATATTTTTTTATTTGTTTGTTAAACGAACGAACATGAACAAGACCTAAACAAAAACAAGCTTGAACAACAGATACTCGGTTCGGCTCGGCTCGTTAACAACACTATTTTCACTTAATAAGGAATGAGTGTCAAATGGTTAGTATTTTCATTTTTTGTCATGTCGAGTTGTAATTGATATTATTTTCAGTTATTCATAATTTTAGTTTGACAACAGTGAAGCTCTTTTGGGTTGTGTTTTATGAAAGACTATGATGGTGTGTTTCTCGAGTCTCTGCAAGTTTCTTCTCTTTCGTGCCATCTTTAATTAGTTTGATAATCCATTGGGCTTACTAAGGTTTTAAGGTTATTTTTTAATAACCAAGAACTTCAGATAACGACTCGGTATCCGAAAACCGTATGAAAAGGGGCTAGCAACTTGATGTACGACCACATTTAAATGTATAATGCACGTTTTATATATATATATATATATATATATATATATATATATATATATATATATATACTAGTAGGGGCCATCATGCGATGACTGTGGTGTGCCTCACTTTTTTATGCACCGATTATAGTTTTTATGTCTGCAATAAATTTACTTTAGCAAAAATAAAGAAGATATCAACCTACTTCAATGCTTAGAAAAACATTTAAACCATCCTTTAGAGGTGACAATATGCCTGCGTGTTGCAGCAAGAAAGGTTACATGTGGGGAAAAAATGCTGAATATCAAAATGCACATTCGTGGAAAAAAAAGTCAAACCAGAGTTTTTGTGAACCAATAAAAACTACATAATAACAAAATTAAAATTTCCCAAACTCGAATAAATGAATTGTTAGTCGTAGAATATTATTCATGTCAGACTTAACCCTAACTAATACTAATAAAAAAAATAAAAAAGAAAAGGTTCGGAAGATTTTTATTTTCTTATCTTTTATCGAAGTAAATTAACCGAAGGATAAGTAAGATAAATGGGAGTTGGATCTCGTTTTTTATGTATCTTTTATGTATCATAGATCGAATGAACATTCTCATTTCTTATCTAATTTTTACAATTTTTTATTTTCTAGTAGTTTTTGTGGCACCGTACCAAATCATACGACTTTGTTTTACTTAACCAAAAAATTCTGAAGATCGAAATGCACCTTCGTGCACAAAAAGTCAAACCAGAATTTCAGTGTACGTACCAATAGAAACTACATAATAACACAATTAAAATTTCCGAAACTCGAATCAGAGAATTGAGTGCTTCAAATAAAAACCCTAGTGATAAACACGTTGATGTGATAACACCGTACCAAATCATACGACTTCGTTTTACCTAACCAAAAAAAAAAGGGAAAAGACAAAAAAATTGGTATAGCGACGACCAAAACGTCGCTAAATCCGGACGACCAAAGCGTCGCAAAAAGACGGACGACCAAACATGCAAATTTAATAGTATACTAACTATATGATTCAACTTCGTTCATGGATTTATCTAGGTAAAATTTAGGGACCCATATTGAATTTTTATCTTCGAAACCCATTGGAGTGGGGCAATGCAAGATAAATCATATAGAGTGAATCTTCGGACGCCCCGAGAATACTATGAGGTGCTCGGAAATGGTTAAAATCATTGAATATGAGGATCACTATGACTATAGCCTTTGGTAAATTTACCAAAGACGAAACTGATTTATTTGATACTATGGATGACTGGTTACGTAGGGACCGTTTTGTGTTTGTAGGCTGGTCCGGTCTATTGCTATTTGTTCTCATTCATTCTACTTCGACCACCCTACAATAGCTACTTGGAGATTCCCCGTAAAATAGATTTCCTGCCTATTAAAATAAAAAGGTTTCGCTTTATTATTAGCAACGTGACCTTCTCGTTCACAATCCTTCACTCTAGGGCGTACCAAGTCCCGTGAATTGTCTTCTTATGACTCATCAATCAGATAGACGAATATCTTTTGAAAGAATTGTTCTAGAAACAATCGACCCTCAGACCTAAGCCGTCCTGCTTCATTAATTAAGAGATCTTTTTCACGAGATTGATAAATAATAAAAAAGATATTTCTAGACTCTTCTAATTTCTATGTATACTAAATTACATTACAGTATTCTATTTATTTATTCTTATTCTTACGAAGCAAATAGCATTTCTATTGATTTGTCCCTCGATTGGACCTATTCTAATTTTGAATTATCCGTCGCTCTCTGCTGTTCCCGGGACTAGCAAAATCGAAATAGCGAAATTCTTGGGTCATCTCAATGGGTTCGAAACCACACGTTTCTCTGGATCATCATAAGCATTTCCACATATCCACTCGAGAGGAAGGTCTTTTCGTAATGGATGACCCTCGAAACCATAATCTGTTGATATACGGCGTAGATCCGGATGATTTATGGAAGAAACACCAAACATATCCCAAACCTCGCTCCCACCACCGGTGATGGAAATAGATCGACTACCGGAGATATTCGTGTTACTTGCCTCGCCTTTGGTTTGTACACGAATGCGTGAGTTATACCGAGTACTCGATGAAATTATAGACTACTTCAAATCTTTGTTTTCGAGAGGATAATCAACTCCGCAAATATCGATCAAAACTTGAACCCTTGTATAGGTATGCAATTTTAAAGCACAACAATTGAAATAGGTAGTCCGTATTGGTATCGATCTATTCCCATGTTCCGATCTTTCATTTTTTTTTTTACTCATTTCTTGGGTAAAGTCTCCCAACTATATTTAAAAAAAAGGGTTATCCATAAAGAAAGCTTTCTTGTAGTTCCGCTTCTTCCTCCGGACGAGCATTAAATCCTCCACTTGTGGTTGTCTCGATCGCATTCTCTTTGCCAAGCGAATGTGAACTATTTAACCAATCAAGAATGTAATCCGAGATAAGGCGAAGGAGGGTCAAGTCCTTACCATTATCGAATTATCGAAGTAAACTCTTTGCCTTCTTGATCGCCAAAGATCAAGACGCGAGCGGTTACCTCAACCTAGAGAAGGAATCTCATCGATTTTTAATGACCCATTCTTTCCGCGAGTGGTTGGGTGGACTTTTACACTAACGCGGATAGGCCAAGTCAAGCTTTCACTAGGCTCCATAGCTCTCTTTGTAGCCATACTTAGGAGATCCCACCCGTAAGATCCATTCTCTACCAGGAACATTGCTTTCAATGCTTCTACCATTGGCCCGGAAGACCACTTCTTTCTATCAATGGCCACAGGAGCTTAACGCCCATCCACAAAGTGAACATAGGTTCAGAGGCTCTCGCTTCATAGCTTCTTTTCAGAGCCCTCTCACGAGCAACTTCGCACCTCTCACGTTGAACCAATATCTCGCCTATCGGTGACTTCTCCGTTAGTCGATCGCGATCCCGCCTCCCGCTTTACCAAATGATTTTTAGTATTCTTGCATTTTCTTTGCAAGTTTGTCTTTGGGCATGGTGGAGATAGATTCACCAGCCTGCCCTTCTTCTTTATTTAAAAAGCTAGTTAACCAACGAGTTCTAAAACAATCTAACATCTCGAGTTATGTGAGACTTTACATTCTCCCCCTATAACGGATTGACGTCCTCGCCAGGACGGCCAAGATTTGTCCCAATGGACTTGTCCCAGTTTGTCCCTACCATAGGATTCTATAGGTGGCCCCCACCGCCTCTCACGGTGTGGCACTTAGTTCCGTATGATAGTAGGCTCTGATACCATTCTGTAACGCCCTTAGACCCCGGGCCTGGTAGTGTTAAATGAGTCATAAATGGTCTTGTCAACTGCTTAGACCGTCGTCCTCAGTTGGTCTAAAAGGCTAAACCGAGTTGACAAGACATTTATGTTTCACACTTGTATGGAGGTGAGCATGACTTTACTTTACCGATTTGAGACTTTACATATGACATGAGAAGTTATCATACAATAATCATTCATGAGTTATACCGAGATAAAACTATGTTGCATTCAAATCAAACCCGTATTATCATATGATGAAGCGTCTTTAGATTGTTAAACTTACAACGGTGATTTAGGGGCACCGCATTTCATCCCTCAAAAAGTACCGAACATCTTCATCAGCCATACAAATTTCTATAAAAAAATATATGAACCACGAATTATCACATTTCGGGGATGCGTGGAGATGAAGCCGATGACTATATCATTTTTCTTAAACTATTATTAATAATATTTGGTGGTTTTTGAGAGGTCGTCTTGAAATAGTAATACTACTATTTATGGGTTTGGAGATTGCTCTTAGTTGGAGATTTTTTTTTTCCCGAATAGTGGGCCAAGTCGCACCTCATTGTTTAAGCAATGAAGATGTGTTGGTACAACATATTATAGACTTCTACACGTCAAAATAAAATAAAATAGAGTTAATTCCTTAAAAATTTAGTTTTTTATACTTATTAGCCTCATAAGGACATAAAGGAATTTATTGGACTTATAAGGACATAATATATCTACATGTATCAAAATACTCCTAATCTAATTTATTCTTGGGTTAATTCCTTAAAAGGATAGTTTTTTTTTATACTTATTAGCACCATAAGGACATAAAGGAATCTGTTGGACTTATAAGGACACATTTTATTCAACTTACCTAATTTACCCTCCTTTAATTATCAGTCATTTCTTTTCATTTTCCAATTTCTCTTCGAATCCATCTGGTAAAATACTCTTGCCGCCGCCGTCGTTTTCATCTAGAATTTTTCCGATGACCCATATGAAATAATGGCCGGAAGATTCTAACCCAAGAGCAATCTCATGGAGTTGAGCCTTGTTCAATCGTGAACTTACGTAGATAACTGAATCGGGTGCTTTTGAATCAAGCCAATTCAAGCAACAATGTTTATCAATGGCGGATTTTTGTTTGAGTGCTGTAGAGAATCTGAAGAAGGTTAAGCATCTTCTAGATCTACCAAAGGCTAGCACGAATTTGACGTTGTTGAAGGCGGATTTGACAGAAGAAGGAAGCTTTGATGAAGCCATTCATGGCTGTCATGGTGTTTTTCATGTCGCGACTCCCATGGACTTCGAATCCAAGGACCCTGAGGTAAATCTATGTGTTTAGTTGAGTGAATATTCTTTTCAAGTTTTCCACTGATATTCTTTTCAAGTTTAGATGGAGTTCTGAGAGCTCTGTTTGAAGGATGTGGAGAGATCACCGATGGTTTAATTAATCATTCCAACTATCTCTGCTGATATTTTTATCATTGCAACTGTTTTGATGATGTGATGAAGTTAATTTCTTATCTTTCAAAGTTGTATATTTGAAACTAGAGTGCCTTAGGAGAATTCATCTTTTTGTTCCTGAATTTGAATGGAGCCTGTTGTTTTTCTTTTAATTCTCCATTATGATTAAGGTAATCATAATGGAGCCTGTTGTTTTGCATACAAATGTTATATTTGGTAATCATTTAGAGAAAACATTTCACAGATGATGACTTTGTTTGGTATTCTTTTTCCTTTTTGAAATCCGCCATCTTCTTTGTTATTATGGGTAGGCTTTAAATTTGAACTGAAGTTCAAAGATCATGATCTCTTTAGTTGGCTGATCTTGAAATTATTTTGAACTCTTTTTTAGAATGGATGGATTAAAAAGAACTCAATATACATGCCATTTCCCACCAAGTTGGGCTGGCTATTTGAACTTGGATGGAATTGTTTGCTGGGATTTGTTTAGGACTAGCATCCAGGATTTGAAATATGCAGAGATTAAGGTTGTAGTATATGATTCAATTGGCCATCTTGCTTCAAAATGAAGCTTGTATCATGTTCTTTCTATCTATCTATCTATCTATCTATCTATCTATCTATCTATTATTATTATTATTATTATTATTATTATTATTATTATTATTATTAATGTACCTACATGTTTTCTGTTCTTTATATACTTATTTTCTGATGAAAGAGCATGTAGATGTTGCACTTGTGGCATGTTCTTTTCTGACAACCAGTATTCTTCTCATTTTTCTGATTCTGAGTTTTAGAATCTGTGTTGTCATGATCCTTTTTTTCGTTCTGCTTGACAACATTGCTCTGTATCCTAGTGAATTTGTAATGTAACATCAAACAATTATTCTTAACTATGATTTCATTTTCATGTTATTTCTTCTTGGATTTGAGTCTCTGTTATTACATGGATGTTTCTTCACACTGATATTTCAAGCTGTCATTGGGCTATTTGATTGGCATTCTTTTGAAAATGCTTTGGGATATTTGGGATATTTCATGTCTTGCACTTTTTTCTTTGCTAATTATATGTGCTCATTGATTTTGATTATGTGTTTATCTGCAGATGTCACTGCACGACGTCACTGCATGATGTCACTGCATAAATCGATATAATATGACGTCACTGCATAAATCGATATAATAAGACGCCACTGCATAAATCGATACAATAGGACGTCACTGCATAAATCGATACCATAAAACGTCACTGCATAAATCGATATAATAAGACGTCATTGTAAGATGTCACTGCATAAATCGATACCATAAGACGTCACGGCATAAATTGATACATTATGATGTCACTGCATAAATCGATACAATATGACATCACTTTATCGAGGTGTCTCTCGCACGCGCGGCGTCGCGCATCTCGGTGTCTCTCAGATCGGGATGGTCACTGCATCGCGGTGTCTCTGCATCATGATGGTCATCGCATCGGGCGTCGCGGTGCATCAGGATGGTCATTGCATCACGGTGGTCAATGCATCGGGGTGGTCACTACGTCGCTGTATCACTTCATCGAGGTGTTTCTGGAATGCGGTGTCTCTAGATCACGGTGTCTGCGATCGGGGTGGTCATCTGATCGCGGTGTCAACCATTCGCGGTGACTTTGCATCACGGTGTCACTTAATCGCCGTGTCTCTACATTGCGGTGTCACTTCATCGCGGTGTCTCTGCATCGCAATGGTCATCGCATCGGGCGTCGCGGTGGTCAATGCATCAGGATGGTCATTGCATCGAGGTGGTCAATGCATCGATGTGGTCAATGCGTCGCGGTGGTCATTGAATCGCGGTGGTCAATGTATCGGGGGTGGTCATTGAATCGCGGTGGTCAATGTATCGGGGGTGGTCATTGTATCGCGATGGTCAATACATCAGTTAAAAAAACCAACCACCTGAACAACGTCTAAAAAATAAAAAAACTGAACGCCTGAAAGAAAAAAAAAACACAAACAAACAGCGCCGCCTCTTCTCCCTTTTTATTTTTTTATTTTTTCTTTTCATTAAGGGTATTTGAGTCTATCTATCTAATTTTTGTCCTTATAAGTCCAACAGATTTTTTTTTGTCCATATAAGTCCAATAAGTACGTTTTGTGTACTTTTGGGTCTTTGGCCCTTTATTCTCCTCCTCCTCCTCCTCCTCCTCCTCCTTCCCTGTCTCGTCCTTTTTATTAATTTCTCCCTATAATACTACAACGGAAATGTTTTTCTCCATTTTTACACACCTGGCATCTTTAGTATCAGCAAGTTTATAATAACCAGCATGGTGACCCAAATCTTGAGGAGTAGGCCCTGTAGAAGAAACTCCAAGCTGTGAAAGATTCAAACGCTTCTCAACAATCCCATCCGGAAAATGATTATATAGTGGATTGATGTTCGCGTCGTGTTTCGGGAATAAATTGAGTTCTCTAATCAACTCTTCAACCTGTGTTTTTGGGGTAGTAGTAGTGTACTTTCTTGATGATGATGATGATGATGGTTGCAGGTGTTTTTGATGATGGTTGTTTATATTTCTTGCTAATGAGGGAAAAGTTGTGCATGTGAATAGGATGAAAAAAAAGTGTGAAAATATATTGAAAGCACATTGTTGATGATGATGCCATTTTCTTAAATAATTAAGCTCTGTTAATTTGGTGTTTTAGAATCACAAAAAAATGGAGGACACACCTTCAGCTAGGCAGCCCTTGTGCTTTCCTTTCCGAAAATGGCAACCGTTCCCTACTCAACCGTCGTTACCACCTGCTTCAACTTGCTGTTTAGCTTTATTGCTTAGTTCCTAGTCAATTTTGCAGCTCGGCTCTACTGTTTTTTGGATGAGAGATAAATTCCGACGCCGATGAAGAAGTGCACCAGAAAAACGATGTATTGGATGGATTATTTTAGGGAAGGCAAACGTTAGGAAAAGGAAAAAAAAATGGATTATTTTTTGGGTTGGACTGAGAATCACTATATGAAGCCGAAGGGGGAGACTAGCAGTGAGGGGAAGGGGAAGAAATGGTTTTTTGTTTTTGTTTTTTTAGTGTGTGTTTGGTGATTTTGAGTTTATAAAAATGGAGCAAACCGACGGCGTATATGCTTAGACAGGGAAAATGGATAGATGATCCCGTGCCTGCAAAATCATACACTTTGACTACTAAATAGAACCAATAACTCATTTTTTGTCGGGAAAAACATATCATGTCATGTCATGCTACTCTGCATTATGTAACATCACATTTTGCACCGGATTCGATCATGTGTGGGCAAAATACATAGTATTCAGTAAGAGGTCCATACTTTTTCATTCCTCCGTTGCCAAACAAGCCAAATTGATATAATGTAATGAAAAAAGCATTCCATTTCATTCCATTACCGCAATCCAAACACGCCAATAGAGTTTCTCTGTTGCCAAACAAGCCAAATTGATATAATTAATGAAGTGACATTGATGTCACTGCAGATGTCACTGCATACATTAGACAATTAATGAAGTGACGATGTCACTGCAGATGTCACTGCATACATTAGACAATTAATGAAGTGACATTGACTTCACTACATAAATCGATACAATAAGACGTCATTGAATAAATCGATACAATAAGACGTCAATGCATACACCGATACAATAAGACGTCATTGCATAAATCGACATAAGACGTCACTGCATAAATCGATACAATAAGACGTCACTGCATAAAGTAATACCGTAAGGCGTCACTGCATAAATCGCTATAACAATACGTAAATGCATAACTCAATATCATATGATGTCTCTGCATTACGGTGTCATTTCATCGTGGTGTCTCTGCATTGCGGTGTCTCTGCATCGTCAAATGTTATAACATCGTGATGTCTCTGCATCGCGGTGTCTCTGCAATGAGGTGTCACTTCATCGCGGTGTCTCTGCTAGGGGTGTAAACGATCCGAGCAGCTCGCGAGCCGCTCACCGCTCGACTCGGTAAATGCTCGCTCGAATATGGTTTTAATCGAACTCGAGCCGAACTCGAGCAGCTCGTCATAGTTAACGAGCCGAACTCGAGCAGTTTAATGCTTGACTCGACCTGCTCGCGAGCCTAATCGAGCATTACATTATATATATATATATATACATATATATATATATACACACACACACACTTATTACTATTTTTTAAAATTAATTTTTATTAGTAATACTTAATATAGAAATAATGTTTGGTATTTCTATATTTTTATTGTTCTTTGTTTTCGGGCGTTGGGTAGTAATCCTTCAAAACCCGAGTTTTCTTTTGAGGTCAACATGAGCAATGCCAATGATGAAGATTAATGACTATATTTTGCTTGATATCTTACACTTTACTGTCGGATGTAATTAAAGTGCACAAATGCATTTGACATTGTGCCACTTAATTCTATACATGTTGATATTTAAGCATTAGCTATATAATTTGATTATTATTGTTATGCTGCTAGACTTGATATTTTATGTTCATATCTTTAAATTTGAAATTGAATCATTTTTCCGAAGTCGCTTTCGAGTTCGAGTTCGAGTTGAAAGTGCTCGAATTTTATCGAGCATAATCGAGTCGAACTCGAGCAAGATTAATGTGTTATCGAACCGATCTCGAGCATTTTTTTTCATGCTCGATCGATCTCGAGCCGAGTTCGAGCAGCACTGTTTTATGGGGGTTGCTCGACTCGATAAGTAAATGCTCGATTCGGATCGGATCGTTTACACCCCTAGTCTCTGCAATGCGGTGTCACTTCATCACAGTGTTTCTGTATCGCGGTGTCTTTTATTCGCGATGTCTCTGCATCGTCAAATGTTATAACATCGTGATGTCTCTGTATTGAGGTGATCAATGGATCTGGCGTGGTCAATGCATCGTGGTGTCACTTCATTGAGGCGTCTCTGCATCGCGGGTGGTCACTACGTCGTTGTATCACTTCATCGTGTCTCTGCAATGTGGTGTCACTTCATCGCGGTGTCTCTAATTCGTGCTGTCTCTGCATCGTCAAATGTTATAACATCATGATGTCTCTGCATCGGGGGTGGTCACTGCATTGTGGTGTCTTTGCATCTGGGTTGGTCACTGCATCGTGGTGTCTCTGCATCGGAGGTGGTCACTGTATCGAGGTGATCAATGGATCTGGCGTGGTCAATGCATCGTGGTGTCACTTCATTAAGGCGTCACTGCATCGCGGGTGGTCACTACGTCGCTGTATGATAAGAGAATTTTGCAACTCGGTTATGCAAGTAAAAACTCGAAACCTTAGCAAAATCTACTTTCTAACCGGCAGTGGACCGGATCGATTGTAGGTAGTGCTTGAGGAGTCCGAGGTCAAACCCACAGAGATTGGCTTTGAGTACCACAGCTGACTTAGCACTCAGTTCAGGTCAACCAGAAAATAGGACGTTATACTATTGCGTAAAAGAAAGATTATACTAATCGGTTTCTTTTACGTTTAACGGAGGTATGGCCGAACTATGATCCAGGGAGCTAATTTACTCTCAAAGCGACTATCTCGGGGGAGTTTCCTATCTTAACTGTCCAACGAGTAAAGCCTAAGGTTGTAAACCCCGGATCAGAAAAGAACTCAACGCCTAGGGTGTCAACCTAGAACACAGGTAGGTGTCAAACTACCTTTTAAGCCTTAACTTCTACGATCCTGAAACCCCGGTTCCCACACCTAGCCGTAACATACATTTATAAGCTATGGTGTGTGAGATAACGAACTAGGTTGTCAAGCTAATTCAATTTTTTTTTTGTTTAAGAAAGTTTCGTGATGCAAATTACCCGTTAAAATGTTTAACTACGCGCTAAACTACCCCCCGAGTTCATCTCCCTGAGAGCGTTTTACCCGCCTTCACATAATTCGGCCATACAAGGAACTTAGCTACTCATAATATGATTAAAGAGAGGAGAAATAAGAGAAATCATTACAAGAACGATAACGAAATAAGAATTCATACCGAACTTATTGAAGAAATAATGATCCAAACAAAACCGAAGCCAAAGAATCAATTTCTGACAATCAAACTGTAAAAATCTAATGTTGTGATGTAGATAGTGTTGTAGGAAATCGAAAGACGATCGAAACGGTATATGGCACTTAATCGTATGCTTACGTATGAGGGAGATCGCCCCAAAACGGCCTAAGGTGTTCCAAATCGTCAAAAACTCCCGTATGAAATCGTTTGAGCTGCTATTTATACTTAGGGCGAATTTAGCCTATCCGTACGGATTGGAAATGTGTCCGTACGGAAAGTTCAGGTTCTTGTCCGTACGGATGGGCCATGGTCCGTACGGATAATTCTCTGTATTCATTTTCCAACTTCTGCCTTCAACTCGCTCCGTTTCCGACAGCTCTGCAGTAAAACCTTCATAACTTCTTCGTACAAGCTCCGATTGAGGTGATTCAAATTGCAATGGAAATATCTTGAAATTATCTACAACTTTCATGAAGAAGTAATATCCTGAAAATGCCTGTATCCTGGTTGCATCTGCATCTGAAGGGGATTGAGGGGTTGAGTCCCGAACTCCAGTTTCTCTTTTCTTCACTTTTCTCCTCCCCTTGATCATTCTCATCACCAAATATCACCTTCCGGGTCCCCGGATCACTTAAACCCTGAAATATTGTGCAAAGAACATACCAGACGATATCCCGAGGGTAAAAGTGTCCGGAATAAGGCCAAATATCGATAAAAAGAGGGGCTTTCCGAATATTTGTCGTTTTCACTCCCCGTGCATTATTCTCACGATAAAGCTCTACAAAAAGGCCTAAACCACCCAAAAATATGCTAGAAATGTGAAAACCATGGGTTAAACCGTACATAAATATACAGTAAAGTTGGTTCTTATCACCACCCCACACTTAGCCTTTACTCGCCCTCGAGTAAATCAGGCGATCAAACAATGCCAAGGAATCAACTTTACGGTACATGCACGCGTTTCAAAATATCAAAGCAAAAGGGACTTAGACAAGTGTATGTAATACCTTGACTCCACAAGATCACGAAACGGAGTGAGTGTGTGGTGAATGACGACGACTTTTACTCAATACGGTTACCGGCTTGGAATACCAGACAAACGACTACACACAATCCTGCCCTTCCTATAGTCTCCACTAATCGATGTTCACCAGGGCCAGAGATCCGGTCAGGTAGGACTTGAAAGTTTATAACGTTAGGCTCAGACGGGGGTTATCGAAGGATAATTTGGGACTGGAGAAGAGAAAGTACGAGTGAACCTAATTAGCTTGTGTACTCCCACAATCTCGAACATATAAACACCACCAAACTCCTTCAAATTTCATTTAAACTCATAGTCCAACCTCAACATCATACTAGGCTAGTAAGCACATCCCTTTTTCCGGCTTTCTTCGGTTCAAACTCTTATTCAATTTCTTATTCAAATATAAATATATTTTTTTTTTATTTTTTTTTGCATTTTCATTCTTCACTTTCCTTGAACCGAAGGCCTTATAAATATTTCCCGAGCTCCCCCCTTCTGAATGTTAGCTCACAATTCCCTCCTCGTAAGTATTCACAACTTCTCTCTCCCACCCCACACCAAAATATCGGCTCAGGGCTAGGAATTATGGGCTAAGTAACCATAAAGGGTCATATTTCGGGCAGTGGTCAGACCGCTCCTATCAAGGCTGAGAGGGGTTTAGAGGGATAATGTTGGGATGTTGGATTTTAGCTCTGGTCGTTTCAAAGAAACGCCTTTCCCGTCATTCCGAACCTACCAAGGTGAAACCTTTCTATTTCGCCTCAAAACTTGGGGTACAGGTGTGTAAAGCAATCGTACTAAGTACAAACGTCGTCAAACGTATATTAAATATGTTCCGTATCGTGAAAAGGTGTACTCACTGTAAGACATTCACAAGGCTAACAACCGTTTACCAACTCATTCTGAAAAACATGCATATATCGCGGTGTTAAAACCGTGGAAAAATTTGAAAACGCCTAGAAATCGGCTCGAAGACGAGTAACAACTAAGTTTAAATCACATAACGAAACAAGCTAAGCCAAGTCGTCCCACCCCCCACTTTAGTGAAACACCGTCCTCGGTGTGTAAACGAAAAAGAAGGAAAGACTTAGCTTAGTAGCCCGGAAAAACGCCGCAATCGAATCCCATGATAGTCCCCAAAAAGCTCATCCCGATTCCCTGAAATCATGATAACAGAAACCAAACAAAGCATGCACGGGACATAGTCCACGTGCCCAAAACATGCACAGGAATTGGGTACTATAAAATAGAGACTCGACCACGTCAGAAAATTCGATCCACAAATGTAGCATCAAACATACACCCTCAAAAGGAGAACATTGCAGACTCAAACGCACAAAAAACAAAAACAAAAAAAACAAAAAAAAACATCATTATTCAAAATGATTTCCTTATTCCAGTGGGTTGCCTCCCACCTAGCGCCTTTGTTTTACGTCATTGGCTCGACCAGATGACACTCACAAATCATAACAAACAAACTCAAAACGACTATAACCCTAATTTTTTCTAACACGCAACCATCAAAAAAATCATTAACCAAAATCTGAACTCAGGAAGACCAACAACTTACGATAACCAAACAATGCAAGAGCCACATAAATAGAATTCATGAGAAACTTACCCATTGGGGCTCTCGTTGCTAGAACTTCCCATCTAGATAATCTCCGCTTGTCAGCTTTCCGGATCATCCTCTTCTTAAAATCACCCCACCACCGTGGTCTTTCCTCTCTATCACCTCTACGTGCGTCTTCCACCCGGGACCCTTCGAACTTAACCTCGTAGAACTCATCCGCACAGAATGGGAGGGAGTAGTAATCCGGGACCGGTATATCAGAGATGACCAATCTATCCGGGGGTGTCAACATAATGGGGCTCATCCACATGACCTCAAACCACTAGCGAGCTAGGCGGCAGAATGAGCTGTCCCATCTTCTCCTCGGTTTCGAATCCCACCGGATCGACGACCTCAAATAAATCTATCGCACCTCTCGTCAAGGTGTCATGATGGTCATCGTCGGGATGTGGTATGGTAGACAACAGTTCCACCTCCCCCACTTTACAATCATGGGTATCCTCCATTTCCCAGAGCATGGCAATACCAAAAGCTTCCGGCTCACCCAAAACTGAGGTAGGCTCCACTACAAGTGGCTTGGCATACTCATAAAAACTCCCTACCGACTCTAATGGTACATCATCAACTAATGGAGAGATGGGCGATCCCATATCAATCTCTTGCATCTCAATCTATGGCTCCTCAAAGAATGTGCTCAAGTTTATTATGCAACCCTCCACGACATTGTCTTATGGATTATTGGAAGGCGGTGTAATAGATAACAATTGCACATCTTCCATCTCCAAGTCTTGCAGCTCATCTTCATCCCAGACTGAATCCGTGCCATCACCAAAACCGTCTTGCTCACTCCTATAAATGGTGGGTTGCACCACGGACTCTACCAAAACATCATCATTTTTTAGCTCACTGGTCGGAAGTTCACTCGGTAGAACTTGGAAACTGATACAATCAAATACTACAATGGGGGGTGGCGGTGATAAAACCAACTCAACCACTGGATCCTCCAGGACGAGCACCTCATTATAGCAACTTGACTCGTCAATATCACTATCTACCCGGACCGTTTCAATGAGGGTCACGTCGCCAACCTCAATCCCCTTTTGTGTGCAAGACTTTTCTTTTTGATCCGGCATCCGGGCCTTAATGAGAGACACGATATCCTGAGACATCCAAATTAGCCTGTCTCTCATATGGGACCAATCTTCATTGGCTGGGCAGGTCCTATACTCCCCGCTGGAAAACTTGTCTTGAATCTCCCAAGCCCGTTTCAAAACATCCGCGGCCTCTGCATATAACACCAACATCCGGTTCAACCAATCAATCAATTGATGTGCCGACACTTCCTCATCCATAGCCATAGAAACCCTTTCAATCGGCTCCGAATAATACCAACTTCGTTCCTCTTCAAAGATAAGCGAGGTCAATCTTCCGCAAGTCTTTGATTTTGAGAGCTCCAATTCCACGGTTTGTTCGAGTCATAATTCGATTATTTCCTTGTCCTTGATTTTGGCTCCAATTGTAGTCATGCGGCTTTGATTTTGCTGAAATCTCGATTATTCGGAGTGTCGTTCGGTTCAGTCTGGTTGTCTCCGATCCCGCCCCAACATTATTTATTTTGGTTGCCTCCCGGTTTCCCGGGTGATTATGGTTCCAATTGCCCCTGCACTCGCTTCATTATAGTTCCCTCATCATATCGATAATCGTCGTCCATTCCACATCCTATGGGCGCACACCGCTCGCTCTTGGTCATAAGGTTGATAATACTGATTTTGACCAAGCTCAGGTGCCCAAGGTTGGTAGGGAGATTGTTCTTCATATAAGTTGTATTGTTTAGAGTATCCATCCATTTAAGCTCAAGCTGCAAAATCACAGAAAACAACACGAAAACAATCACAGTGTCTCATCACCACCACCTCATCAATAGGTGGTGTGGCACTTCAGCAAAATATTTCCAACAAAATAAAACAGCAAGAAAAAACAATAATAAAAAAAATGACCTAAGCCCAAGCTTTCGGTCAACTTTTGTGATATCAAAATATTGCCAATCCCCGGCAACGGCGCCAACTTGATAAGAGGATTTTTGCAATCCGGTTAATCAAGTAAAAACTCGAAACCTTAGCAAAATCTACTTTCTAACCGGCGGTGGGTGGTCGATTGTAGGTAGTGCTTGAGAGTCGAGGTCGAACCCACAGAGATTGGCTTTGAGTACCACGGTGACTTAGCACTCGATTTCAGTCAACGAGAAAAATAGGACGTTATACTATTGCGTAAAAGAAAGATTATACTAATCGGTTTCTTTTACGTTTAACGGAGGTATGGCCAAACTATGATCCAGGGAGCTAATTTACTCTCAAAACGACTATCTCGGGGGAGTTTCCTATCTTAACTGTCCAACGAGTAAAGCCTAAGGTTGTAAACCCCGTATCAGAAAAGAACTCAATGCCTAGGGTGTCAACCTAGAACACATGTAGGTGTCAAACTACCTTTTAAGCCTTAACTTCTACGGTCCCGAAACCCCGGTTCCCACACCTAGCCGCAACATACATTTATAAGCTATGGTGTGTGAGATAACGAACTAGGTTGTCAAGCTAATTCATTTTTTTTGTTTAAGAAAGTTTCGTGATGCAAATTACCCGTTAAAACGTTTAACTACGCGCTAAACTACCCCCCGAGTTCATCCCCCTGAGAGCGTTTTACCCGCCTTCACATAATTCGGCCATACAAGGAACTTAGCTACTCATAATATGATTAAAGCGAGGAACAATAAGAGAAATCATTACAAGAACGATAACGAAATAAGAATTCATACCGAACTTATTGAAGAAATAATGATCCAAACAAAACCTTAGCCAAAGAATCAATTTCTGACAATCAGAATGTAAAAATCTAATGTTGTGATGTAGATAGTGTTTTAGGAAATCGAAAGACGATCGAAACGGTATATGGCACTTAATCGTACGCTTCCGTATGAGGGAGATCGCCCCAAAACGGCCTAAGGTGTTCCAAATCGTCAAAAACTCCCGTATGAAATCGTTTGAGCTGCTATTTATACTTTAGGGCGAATTTAGGCTATCCGTACGGATTGGGAATGTGTCCGTACGGACAGTTCAGGTCCTTGTCCATACGGATGGGCCATGGTCCGCACGGATAATTCTCTGTATTCATTTTCCAACCGCGCCTTCACTCGCTCCGTTTCCGGCGATTCTCTGCAGTAAAACCTTCATAACTTCTTTGTCCAAGCTCCGATTGAGGTGATTCAAATTGCATTGGAAATATATTGAAATTATTTACAACTTTCATGAAGAAGTTAGATCCTGAAAATGCCTCTATCCTGGTTGAATCTGCATCTGAAGGGGATTGAGGGGTTGAGTCCCGAACTCCAGTTTCTCTTTTCTTCACTTTTCTCCTCCCCTTGATCATTCTCATCACCAAATATCACCTTCCGGGTCCCCGGATCACCTAAACCCTGAAATATTGTGCAAAGAACATACCAGACGATATCCCGGGGGTAAAAGTGTCCGGAATAGGGCCAAATATCGATAAAAAGAGGGGCTTTCCGACTATTTGTCGTTTTCACTCCCCGTGCATTATTCTCACGATAAAGCTCTACAAAAAGGCCTAAACCACCCAAAAATATGCTAGAAATGTTATAACCGTGGGTTAAACCGTACATAAATGTACAGTAAAGTTGGTTCCCATCACTGTATCACTTCATCGATGTGTCTTTGCAATGCGGCGTCTCTGCATCACAGTGTCTCTACATCGGGGGTGGTCACTGCATCGCGGTGTCACTTCATTGCGGTGTCGCTTCATCTCCGTGTCTCTACATCGCGGTGTCACTTCATCGTGGTGTCTCTGCATCGCGATGGTCATCGCATCGGGCGTCGCAGTGGTCAATGCATTAGGATGGTCATTGCATCGAGGTGGTCAATGCATCGGGGTGGTCAATGCGTTGCGGTGGTCATTGAATCGCGGTGGTCAATGTATTGGGGGCGGTCATTGTATCGCGATGGTCAATGCATCGTGGTGGTCAATGCGGTGTATCTGCATCGCGATGTCACTTCATCGCGATTTCTCTGCATCGCGAGTGGTCAATGCGAGGTCTCTGCATCACGGTGTCACTTCATCGTGATGTCTCTGCATCGCGGTGTCTTTGCATCGTCAAATGTCATAATATCACGATATCTCTGCATTGCGGTGTCACTTGATCGCGGTGTCTCTGCGTCGAGGTGGTCATTGAATCGGGATGGTCAATGCAATGGTCACCGAAAAAAAAAAAAAAAACGTCTCTGCGTCTAGAAAAAAAAAAAAAAAAAAAACATATAATCAGATATAACACAGATTAATTGACTTAATTCCTTCAACTTTGAAGAAATTGCCAGCACCTTTACCATCGAATAGGTGCGTATTTCATTCACAATTGAGTTGACGAACGAGAATATTTGATTGATATCTAAATGTTAGGAATCAAATTTCGAGTAATAGTCCTTGATAACAATAACGTAATATAAGAAAGGAAGGGGGAAAAAATTGAATCAGACAAATACACTAAAATTTGTGTGTCCCGATCATTATGACTTAGATCTACAGACAAAAGAGACGGCTAGAGATAATATCACTATAACAAAGAAATAAATATAAGAAAAGATAAATAAAAATATAAAGTATTCCTTTAAACTTATAAGACAAGGGGAGTGATAGGTTTACTCCCTTAAGTCTACACCATTTTTACACCATCATCATCTCACCACATATTTTTCACTTGTAAAAAAAATTGAAAAAACTTGAAAAAATCATAACTATTAGATTATCTTGGGTGTAAACATGGTGTAGAATTTAAGGCAAGAACTCTATCATTACCCTTCTATTTTATTTGTTGTTTTGAAACTTTAAGAAAGTTTGTAGTCTAATTCTCATTCACACCTTTAGTTGAGTTCGTCAACTCAATTGTGAATGAAAAACGCACCTATTCTATTTATTTATTGTTTTGAAAGTTCAGGAAAGTTTGTAGTCTAATTCTCATTCACACCTTTAGTTTAATATTCTGGAGCAATATATATCCGATTAAACGTTCGACATGCTAGCTTAGGTCAAATATAAAGTGATCTAGCTATCTAGTACTAGTTTTTTTTTTTTATTGGTTTACTTTGATCGTAAATTGACGATGTTGGATTTCGTCAATTAATAATCCGAGACATGTTTATCCTAGTGATAATTTATTCAAGATCTAAAACTGGAAAAAGATGTAAACGGGGAGTGTTTTATATGAGGTTTAGACTGAAATTGAGATATTGTATCTCAAGATGTCTACGTATCCTGTGATTGTTCAGGAATCAAGCCTCTCGTAGTTCCTTAGAGATTGTTTATATAGGGTGGCTTGTGCCCTAGGCCTGCATGGGCCGTGTCCAAGGTTGACTCTGATTTCGTATTCCCTAAAGAATGGATAAACGCATTTTAATCCCTTTAATTGTAGGAGATAATCACAGGATTTGAAAATAGGATCAGAGCCTTTATGGCTGAGGATTCTTTCCATGTTTATCTTATTACATTATGTACGTGGGCTACTCTGCTAGGTTGTGAGGTCCTTGCTGCACCGACTGAGCTTTACTGTGCCATGGCCGACCTGCGGCTGGTCGGGAATCTTAGAATAGACGACCTCCCACTTGGGGTAAAAGTTCGGCTTTAACTCTGCTTATATCTTGTCTTCGTCACTATGGGGATGACACGTGTCGAGGCACTAGGCCGACCTCTGTCATAAGCCCCCAGATCTAGCTGAGCTCTTGTGGTCAGCTCAGATCTGTCAAGGTTGTGGCTCGGCTCGGCCAGATAGACTTGGAGACTTCAAATACTTAACTTGGCAGGTGGCAGAGCCGCCGTCATGACGCTGTCATAACTTTCACTGGATTTGAGGCGTTTGTTGTCCACTTATTTGAATTAGGATGGGTTTCGAGACGTGCTTGGGGCTTATAACCTCCATCACGTCCGTCGTTTCATTATGTTGCTTATCAAATTAGAGGATCGTGGCTATTGACCGTTGTTCTTCCTCTATACTTAACTTCAAATTACTCTTGCAAGTATGTTACTTTTTGTTCCCACTTGTGTTTTCTTCTTTGTTTTTCCATTTCTTACCGACCCCTAGACGGTTTTATTCGAGTCTTGTCAGAACCCTAAAAACCAAGATGGCCGTTTCCGGTAGTGAGGGTGTCAGATCCATTCTCTCTCAGGGATATTTGGACGAGATTGCACTATGTATGAGATAGATAGGGATAGGTATGACCCTAGGCTTCCTTCTGCTCCCAACACTTATGCACATCATCCCCCGGAAGGGTACTACATTGTTCACCGGGGACACTTTGAGGTTGGTCTCCGGCTTCCCTTATGTCCAACCTATATAGCCGTGCTTCGCCACTATGAGTTAGGGACTGCCCAGGTAGCTCCCAACGTGGTCGGGCCATTGTGGGGTTCACAATATGGTGTCGGTTGCTCGGCATCAAGTTCTCAGTGCGACAGTTCAGGTATTTTTACTACCATGTTAGGGTAAAGGACCATCCCGGACGGTATTACTTCTCCCGTAGAACCGGGCGCTCAAGTGATGTTCCCATCTTTCCCAAAGGAAAGACATCCCACAAACAGTGGAAAGAACGGTTCTTTTTCATCCGGCATGAAGTTTATCAGGAACTGAGTCGGTGGAATTCAGGGGAGCTCCCTAAAGATGAACGTCATTTGATTAATGATGAGTTACTAATGGGATCCATGAGTCAGGTTACTTCATCGAGGTGGATGAGCTGTACAACGAGCTTATTGCCACTGCCCGGCTAGAGGATGCGGGGCCTAGCCCATATGGACCCCTTAGTAAAGAGGAATGGGATACCTGTAGGGATTTCATTTTTTCGTTTGATGTTTTACATTTGTACTTATATATTTCTTTAACTAACAGTTGTTCTGTTTTGCTTGAAGTGGCCGATTTTGCCGAGCTGCTAGCTGGTGCTGAGACTGAGGCCGAGGTTAGCCAGTCTGAACAGAGCCTTGACTCTGAGAGGATGGCAAGTGTGGAGCCTATTCCTCCTCAGCCTTCGGGCATGAACTTGGATGCTGCTATGATAATTCCATCTTCCTCCCATTGTGTTCTAGAGGAAGTCGATTTGACTACCCATGAGGCATCTGTCCTGGGAGGGAAGAAAGGAGATGGCCTGCATCTTCAGAAAAAAAAGCCAATATAGGGTTGCTGATGACCCTCAAGAGAGCAGGCCTAACAAAAAGGGCCAAACTGGTGTGCTACGGTAAAAAGCCCAGGAGCACGAAGGCCAGCAGGAAGACACCGCTTCTGATCAGGAGTGGCTCTTCAAGATGTCGGACGAGGAGCTATCTGTTGTCGGCTTTAAGTCCATAGAGTTTGTGAGTCTTGCTCCTCCTTTTATATTTCATAATTATGCCTTGGCATCATTTCTTATGTCCGTTGTTTGTTTTGTGCAGGGAACCCTCGGCTAGGATGTTTTTCGGTGGTTGGGAAAATCTTATGTCGACGTTCCCGTCCTCAAAAAGTATATGGCTGATCTAAGGGCAGGTCGGGAGAAACTAAAAAGCTCCCTTGAATCCAGAGATAAGGAGACTGCGGCTCTCCAGAAGCAGCTTCAGGTTATGGAGGCCGATCTGAAGTCCATGAAGGATAAACTCATTGAGGAGAAGTGGGGAAAAGATCAGGCCACAACCGAACTCCAAACGAGATTGGCCGAGATGGAAGCTGGTATTCCGGTTTGGGCTGCTGAGGCCATTCGGGAGTATAAGGCTTCCGAGGATTTTGCCAAGACTTTGTAGATGCTGCTTATCCCAGTCTTGAATCATGGATACACTCAAGGCGTGGATGATGCAAGGGGCCAGTTTCCTAACCTAGTCATAGATAGCCTTCCCAAGAAGGTTTATTACAAACCTGGGATGAGCTTGGTCTATGACAACCATGTGAAAGACTTCAAAGAGGGTGTGGACATTGTGTCCAAGTACTCTAGCAAGTCTACGGTTGCACCCAGCTCGGCTCCTCCTACATCTTCAGAGCAAAACCCGACCGAGGCTAAGTCTAGTAAGGTTTACGGATTTTTTATGTTTTGCTTTGAAAACTTCGTTTGTAATTTTCTGACTTGATAATAGAAGCAATTTCTTGTTCAGTACTTTCTTTAATCACTTTATTTTGAGTAATTTCTTTTAAGTACTTCACTTTGAGTACCTCTATGTAGGGTATCCCGCCCCCAACTTTGCCATACCTTAACTTGCAGTTTTGAATGGCGTACTTTAGCTATGTTTTTGTTCCGATCCGTCCTATGGGAACTACATGTAAAATGTTGTCGGATGTCTGACTTGTTTTAGCCATATGTTCACTGAGTCCGATCGTGGAGCTCAGATGTCGGCTTTAACAATATGCTTGCTGAGACCGATCGCGGAGCTTAGATGTCAGATTTAACGACGATTCAGAAGTCTGCTGACTTTTTCTGACATATGTTTACTGAGTCCAACCGTGGGACCTCAGATGTCAGATTTAGTGATGAGCCAGAAGTCTGCTGTCTTTTGCTGACATATGTTTGTTGAGTCCGACCAGAAGAGCTCAGATGTCAGATTTAGCGATGAGTCAGAAGTTTGCTAACTTGTTATAGCTGACATATGTTTGCTGAGCCTGACCGGGAGGAGCTCAGATTTCATATTCAGCGATGAGTCAAAAGTTTGCTGACATTTGCTGACATATGTTTGCTAAGTCCGACCGGGGGGAACTCAGATGTCAGATTTAGCGATGAGTCAGAAGTTTGTTGACTCTTGCTAACATATGTTTGCTGAGTCCGACCGGAAGAGCTCAGATGTCGAATTTATCGATTAGCCAGAAGTTTGCTGACTTGTTACAGCTGACATATGTTTGCTGAGTTCGACCGGGGGAGCTCAGATATCATATATAGCGATGAGTCAGAAGTTTATTGACTTTTGTTGATATATGTTTGCTGAGTCCGACCGGGGGAAGCTCAGATGTCACATTTAACGATGAGTCAGAAGTTTGCTGACTTGTTATAGCTGACATATGTTTGCTAAGTCCGACCGGGGATCTCAGATGTCAGATTTAGCGATGAGTCAGATGTCTACTGACTTGTTATGGCTGACATATGTTTGCTGAGTCCGACCGGGGAAGCTTAGATGTCAAATTTAGTGATGAGTCAGAAGTCTGCTGACTTGTTATAGTTGACATATGTTTGCTGAGTCCGACCGGGGGAACTAAGATGTCAGATTTAGTGATGAGTCAGAAGTCTACTGACTGTTACTGACATATGTTTGTTCAGTACGACCGGGGGGGCTTAGATGTCATATTTAGCGACGAGTCATAAGTTTGCTGACTTTTGCTGACATATGTTTGTTGAGTCCGACCGGGGGGAGCTTAGATGTCAAATTTAGCGATGTTGCCCTTGGCAGATTTGTCGAGCGTGAGTTTGTCTTGCAAACTAATTAAAAGCATTCATAACGCAAAGACAACACAATACTAAAGTGATGCAAACATGGTACTCACTGAGTTCAATTTATTGAAACAGTTGTTCAATATTAGAAAAACTGTGATGGAACTACGATAATTGAAATCAAATCACAAATGATCAGAACCTGCCAAACCAAGTAATTCAGGACCACACCCTCACTTATGATTGTGGCTCTGTAGCAGCTTCTGGCTACTTCCACGTCCCCTTTAACTTCTACCGAGCCTTCTACGGTTAGGAACTTTAAGATGACGTGAGATGGGGAGATCACGGCTCAGAGCTCAATCAACGCAGGTCTCCCCAAGATAATGTTTTAAGCCGAAAAAGCCTTTACTACATAATTGATCATGAGGGTCCTACCCCTTTGTTCCGGTCCAAATGTTAATTCCAGCCTAATCATTCTCATGGTATGGATTGGAATACCTACGAAACCGAAGAGCGGTGCCGAAACGGGTATCAGCACTGACTCCTTGATCCCCATAGATTTAAAGGTTGAGTAGTAGAGGACATTAACAGCGCTTTCTACAGATCCTCTTCACCAGGTTCTTGCTTACCACGGCCTTTATCACCAGACTTTCGTTGCTCGTAACAAGAGGAAGTGGGTCCTTAGGACCATAGGTTACTTCCCGAAATGGCCTCTGACTTCTGTAAAATGAAGAAGTTGAGGTCGGTTATCCTGCTTTCTCATTTCCCCCAATTCATTGCTGGAGCCCTCCATAATGGTATTAATGGTGTTGATGGGGCGATTATCTAGTTGCCGATCACCACCCGGAGATCTATCTCTTCTTCTTTGGGGTTCATCATGCCTACCCATGTCTTGATTGTAGTTTCTTCGTTTGAAATCTCTGCGACCTCGTGGCTCGGCATTGTGAGATCGATCTATGACATTGTCCAACTTTCCTTTCACTATTGCTGCATCGATGTCTCTCTTAAGATCTCTGCAGTCCTCTACATCATGGCCAACATATTTGTGATAGGTGCAAAACTTACTCCTGTCCATTCTTTCTGCGGAACCTCTCATGGGTGGTGGTAATCGAGCCAAACCTTTTCTCTCAATGATTGCGAGAACCTGCTTGTGTGTCCTGTTCAGAGGGATGAATGTAAAGCTCCTATTTTCCCCAAATGATCTGTGATCGGGGCAGTCATGTGGTCCCAGACTGGTTTTCTTTTCCTGTCAGCTGATTCCTCTACCTCTTCCTTCTTAGATTCTCCTCTTTCTGATTCTCTTTTTAAACGGTTAGCTTCCTCGCCCTGGAAATGCTTATATGCCATTTCCATACACTCTTCCATTGATTTGGGAAGCTTTCTCAACTTGGCATACAACCTTCATTACCTTAGCCCTGCTACAAAGGAAGTGATCAGGATGTGCTCAACTGCACTTGAACCTGCGTAGACTCTTCGTTAAACCGTTTTAGATATTGTAGCACGGTCTTATCTTTTTTGTGCTTAATAGTAAGCAGATGCGTAACATTTCTCTAGAACGGTTTGTCCGTGATAAATGCGTTGAGAAACATCTTTCCTAGCGTCTCAAAGTTAGAGATTGTCCTTGTTGGGATCTTCCTGAACCATTCTCAAGCTCGGCATGTTAATAGCGTTGGAAAGGGTTTACACTTCATCTCGTCCAGGGCACAATCCAGATTCATATGAGTCAAGTACTGAAACAAATGATCATGTGGATCCTTGTTTCCGTCGTACGGGTCTAGCTTGGGCACTTTAAACCTTGCAGGTCGGGGATAGTTCTCCACCTGCTCTGTAAAGGTGATACGAGGGTAAGATTCGTAGATCTTTTCCCTAATATGGCGTTCAGCTCTTCTCTGGAAGCATCAATTGCTTGGGGATCTTGTAGTTGCTTCCCACGATTTCAGGAGAATGCCTGATCATCCTTCTTTCCTCGCTTAGGCTTTGGAGGAGGAGGAGGCGTTTTCTCGTGTGATTCCTCCTCTTCCTGGTCCTCATCCTCGTCATTATTTTCTTGCAGATTTTCTTCCAGTAGATCTTCCTCTTCCAGATCCTCTTCTACATCTTCCTCTATTGTGGCTGACTCGAGTATGGCATGTGTGGTAGCAGTATCCATAGCCACCAATTGATCTATCAGTGCTTGGTGGGTAGAATTGAGAGTGCTTTCTTCTTGCACTTGGTTCTGATTTGTTGGCATTGGAGGCTGAAGCGCCGCCATCGTTGGCGTTATGGCCGTTTGCTACCGGCTGTCGTGTTGCACCATGGTGATTCGACACCTTGAACAAAATTGTTAGTAAGAGGCCCTCATTCAAGCACCAATTGAAGATGTTGGATTTCATCAATTAATAATCCGGGGCCTGTTTATCCTAGTGACAATTTTTTCAAGATCTAAAAACTGGAAAAAGATGTAAACGGGGAGTGTTTTGTATGAGGTTTAGACTGAGCTTGTGATATTATATCTCAAGTTGCCAACTGTTGGTCTCAGAGAAGGGTGGAATATAGTCAGAGGGGGGGGGGGGTGAATGACTATATTAGGAGTTCAAAAAATTTTTTCTTGATGAAAAGCTTTTGTGCAGCGGAAATAAAACCCTTTTGATGTATTTTCAAAACACTTAAGCAATCACAGACATATAAAATAAAATACTGAATGTTAACACAGAAAGTAAATGTTGTAAGTAAATGACACAAGGCTTATAGTGACCTTGGGTGGTGTAATCCCTTAATCCATTCTTCTCATGTGATGATTGGAGGAAATCACTAGTGTTTTTCACCAATACAATAGTTCGATTGTCCTTGGCTACACAAGCTTCACAATCTCAAGACTATTACTCCCTGACTACAAAAGCTTCAGTGACTCAGTCTTCAACACTGCTCCTTGAGAGTAAATCCTTTAGCAACTATCACACAGGGTTGCAATTCCTTCTCAGACAATCTGATTCAATTGCTCAAGTTAGATGTGAATTATATTCACGAGGCTTGATCAAACTCGGTCCTTGATGTAGATTTGATGCTCTATTTTTTGAGATTGATCTTCTAGATATTTCTTGTAAGAATAGTTAGAAGGCTTGTGTAATTTGACCGAGTTTTAGCACTTAGAATTCTTGATTATCAAAATGTTGTTATCCTTGTCTGTCAGTGCCTTCTAGTTATAGCCATGATTCCTTGATTTTGAATTTCAGTCCATTGGCTATTTAATGTAGAGATAATCCTTGATTCTTCATTGATTTCATTCTCCTTGATTTTAATGATGCGGATTATAATCAAACGTTCTTCATAAAATCCGTCATTGATTGATTCAGCATTAATTGCTTGATTTGCATACTTTTCACGTTCTGAATCATGTATAGGAAGTATGCTTCACTGTTTATACTTTACTGGGCTGTTGCTTTGTTACTTAGCCGGTTCAGTGACTACTTCGCTCAACTGCTGGTCACTGGGCTGCTATCAGTCTGCTGCTTCCTTTCAACTTGTGCTTATCAGTATATATTTGTACAGATGATAGAGCTTCACTTCACTGATCCTTGTTTTGCGTGAGATCAGTGTACACCATATTTATAATTAATTAGGTTCCATCACTTGTAATGTATATCTTAGACTATCCAATGTCATCACAGACTTCCTTGGTTATAAGTCAGTCCATAAGAATCTTCACTTCACTGTGCTGGTCTTTGGCCATCTTCACTCAGCTGGTCTACAAGTCTTCTTTTCATTGAGCTGCCCTACCAGTCTAGTATAGTGCTTGTCTGACTGAACTTATACAAAATGTCAGACTCTAAGTAAAGTCCTATACAAACATTACTAACTCATTTGGACTTATTTCAGGCTTGCTATAACAGCTAGTATGGACATCAACAAAACAATAAAATGTTCCTAACACCAACGTATCCTGTGATTGTTCAGGAATCAAGTCCCTCGTAGTTCCTTAGGAATTGTTTATATCGGGTGGCCATGGGCGGCGCCACCTTGTATGATTTAGGTCACTTGCCCCCAAATCAAAAAAACTATATGTATTTTTCACACCATTTAAATTTTTTATGTACTAATATATACTCACTGACCAGCTAAAATTTTCAAATATTGTCCTTTGACCCATAACTATATATATATATATATATATATATATATATATATATATATATATATATATATATATGTTAAATAATGCATTAAAAACTTGTAATACGATGTGTCGTTCTCGATCTCTGACCCGTTTCACATAATTCCTGCAGCCACCCTTGAGAGTGGCTTATGCTCTAGGCCTGCATGGGCCGTGTCCAAGGTGGACTCTGATTTCGTATTTTGTAAGGAATGGATAAATGTGGTTTAATCCTCTTAATTGTAGGAGATAATCATGGGATTTGAAAATAGGATCAAAGCCTTTATAGCTGAGGATTCTTTCCATGTTTATCTTGTTACATTATGTATGTGGGATACTCTTCTAGGTTGTGAGGTTGGAGCTGCACCGACTGAGCTCTACTTGGCCCTGGCCGACCTTCGGCGGGTCGGGAACTTAGCCTAGCCGACCTCCCACCTGGGGTACAAGTCCGGCTTTAACTCTGCTTATATCTTGTCTTCATCATTATGGGGATGATGTTGAAATGGTGTCCTAGCCCCAATCGGGTTGGACCGGATCCGACCGGGTTGGATCATTTCTACTATTTCGTTATGTCATACATATGATAAATGGTTTTTCTGTAATTATATATTCTGTTATTTATATGAACCAATTTGCGATTGTAAATATGATAACGTCCATTATATCAAACCGTGATAGAGAAACAATGATAAGTGATTATGGTTGATGAGATCTTGAATCACTTTAATGAGTTTGAACTTAAATGTCTCAAACGTATGTACTATTAAATAGGGCATTAATGGTACGGTTAGACTAGCACGTATTAGATGTCATCTATCTTATTGAAGATAGGGATAGATCTCTTCTATCAAAGTGTTGGGATGCTTGGACTATACGTGGACGTGTATTAGAGAATGCGTACGTTAGAATGACTCACTTACTTTATTAAGTGTCACACTATGTGGCGGTTGTGTAATTATCCTAAGACCGGAATCTTCATAGCATTGCGGTGTGGATTGTCATACTTTGACACTATTGAGGTTTCCCCTAGCCATGGGCGACCATGCGGTAGTGATTGGGTGTGATATTGAAGCATGCGTAGGATTCATGTTGCTCGTCCGGAAATCCCGTATCTTATGAATAAGAGTAAATATCCGAAAGGGCCTTCTTATAAGGAATGTCTAGCTCTCGTGAATCTTTGCAAAGTAGGAGTAAATTAATTACTTCAAGTGATCATGATATCCAGATTATAAGATACGGTCGTTGATATTCTACACTCGACATACGACCATATGGATATTGTAACAGCGATAGGATTCTATTTACACCATAATTGTTTCACATGAAAGGTACTAGTCATTGCATTTGACTCTTCCGATGATTGAAGGTCATGGCGTGTTGCTAGACGCTATCCATGATCGTTAGGTTTGAAGGGTATTTTAGTAAATTCACTTTGTGCCTATGGCCATATTCTGTTACAGTATAGAGGATGAAGAGAATGTTGAATGCAGTCAGCTGATACACTCTGTTGATTGTATGAAGACACAGCAGCCTGCTGACAGTATGACACAGTATCCTGCTGAGTAATCTAGTGTAGTATGATGTAGAAATCGGTTATTCAGTTATAGTTTGTTGTAACCGCTTGCAACTTGCTTCTAACTTATTCATGTGGTGTATGAAGTTATAAATACCCCATGATCAGCCACATTGTAATCCAACTTGTAATTTTTCAGTTCATAGTAATAATTCCGCATTTTACTTTCAATTTATAATTCTATGAACTTCATCATGGTATCGGAGCAGAAATTTGAGAATTTCTTAATGCTTTCCTGTGTTTTCCTTAATCTTTGAAGAATCTTGAGAGTGTTCTTCATCTTCTTTGTGATTCCAGTTTCTTGAGAGTAAACTGTGATCGATTTTCCTAAGTTTTGTGATCATCTCTTGATCGTTTTTTTTACTTTCATTGTTGATTTGTGACAAATTCTAGAGTTCTTGGTAGCCATGGCAGCAAAGAAACAAGAAATAAGTCGCTCCAGTCCATTTTATGTTCATCATAATGAGAATCCGTCTCAGGTTCTTGTTCATCTATTGATGAATGGCAACAAATATAATATAGGGAAAATGTCTATGGAGATGGTGTTAATTACAAAGAATAAAATTGTCTTTGTGGGCGGCACAATCAAAAGGCCAGAAGCAGATTCAGCAGATTTCCATGCATGGAGACAATGTGATACAATGGAGAGATCATGGATCTTGAATTCTGTAGAGAACAGCATTGCCCAGAGTTTGATGTACTTCAAGAGTGCACATGCAGTTTGGAAGAATCTTGCAGCTAGATTTTCTAATTTTGCGGCCTCGAGGCTTTCAGATCTTCTTGAAGACATGCATCTGCTGAAGCAATGTACTATTTTGTCAATCAATATTTGGAGATTCTTTGTTTATACTTGGCCATTCTGATGAGGGCTATATCTCGAGCTTCCTCCAAGTTGTCTTTGGCATGCTTGAGCTCAGTTTCTCGATCTGCTTCTGTATATAGCTCGGATTGGGGCGAGAAGAGCCCGATTTCAACAGGAATTACTGACTCGCTTCTGTATGCTAGGGAGAAGGATGTTTCTCCTATGGCCGAGTTCGTTATGGTTCAGTACGCCCACAACATGTTGGGCATATGTTCCTCCCAATTCTCCCATTCTTCTTCAAGTCTTTTCTTTCAGACCAGTCTTGATTGGCCAATTATTCTGCTAGACTTGTCCATTAGCTTGCGGGTAGCCAACAGATGTGAAATGCTGGGTGATCCCTAGTTCGGAGCACCATGCCTGTAATGTCCTATCCTCAAACTGAGTTCCATTATCCGAGACCAGTGTCTTAAGTATGTCGTATCTACATACAATATTCTTTCAAAGGAATTTATAAATAGCTTTGGATGTAATCTTGGTTAGAGCCTCAGCTTCTGTTCTCGGTGAATTTTATGATTTATATTGCAATATTTCATAACAATAATCCCCGTGTTTTAGTAATTTTTATAGAAAATTACGTATTAAATGAATAAATTGAAGAAATGGTTTTAAAGTTATAAAAAGTGTAAAACGTGCCAATTACGTGCTTAAAATGATGATTTTATGTTGGTTTGAGTTGTGTTACACTTTGGTATGCTTTCAATGACTTGCAGGTGTTAAATGCGACTGGAAAAAGATGATTTGAAGTGTTTAATCGTGCTTTGAAGAGTGGGAGCTGAAGAATAAAGAGATCAATTAAATCAATCCCAGGAGCTCTGGACGGGCGTTTGATAAAATGGACGAGCGTCCAGGAGGATATTTTAGATTCAGTCTTGAGATTTTAGTGGACGACGGGCGCCCGCCATATCAAAACAGCGCCCACTTGAGAAAGTTGATTCAGAGAGTTTGGACGTTGCATGGACGAGCGTCTGAACTGGCGTCCAAAAGAGTGGACGGGCGTCCGGGTGCCGACTTAACCCTAGCCGCCTCAGTTTCCTATAAATAGCAGCTGCGCCCAACCCTAAATGAATGAGATTTTTCATACACAAAATATAATTCACAGCAGCCGCACACAGGACAACAGCCGCACCAAAACCCTCCAAAATTATGAATTTCTTTCCTTCAACCGTGTCTTGGATCATCACAAGGATGCACGGCTAAGCGTATAGCGGTAGAATAGCTGGAGGATATCACATCAACATCACCACAACCACGAATTGTTAGGTTATCTTTATTTATGAATTCGAATAATGTATTTTATTTATCGATTGGTAATTGGATTGATTGTTAAGTGTTTTGTTAGATAGGAATGTCAATGAAACCACATGTTGATTTGAATTTGTATGGAAATATAATTCAACAATAGAACCTTTTCGATCGATACAATTAATAATATCTTGAGGAATCATTTGTTGTTAATTGGGTTATGTAATTTGGGAACAAATTGATGATCTTGTGATGTATGTTAAATTGTTTTGCTTGGAAAAGAAAACAAAATCCTAGAAATTGAGTTAAAGGAATTTAATCGATTTTGAGATTGATCATACCAATAAAATCGTATTCTGATCATAAAATGGTTGTGTGATTGTTGTGTGGTTGATTCTGGTTGTTCTACTGTTCTTTTAATTATTTGATACAATCTTGATCTCCAGTTTTTATATTAAAACTAATTTCAACAATAGTTTAATTTAAATTTTCGTGACATTATTTATAACGACTATACTGTAATCCGATAATTATACGATTCCCTTAGGACGACTCGGTAACACCCTATACTACGAACCTTATACTTGGGGTGTTCCGATAAAATAAATTTAAAACTAGTTTTATCGAACAAGTTTTTGGCGCCGTTGCCGGGGAGTCGGTAACGGTTGTCGGATTCTTCGTAGTGCAGTTTTCTGTGTCGGCAGTATTTTGGCCATAACTTTCGGCTCGAGTGTCCGTTTGGCGCGCAGGACCCCAATTCGGAAAGCTCGTTCCGACGCCGACGACGTGGTGAACCGCCGTAGGCCGTTCAACACCGTTTTCAAGGTCAAAATCTGCTGTTTTCCCTTCCATTTTAGCCCTAGAAGATTTCAACATGTTTTTTTTCACCGTCTTAGTGTTTTTCCTGTTTTAAGTTTTTCGTAGGTAGGTTTCTTTTCCTGTTTTTGTTTCTATATCGTTTCTAAATTTAAAAAAATATTTAAAAATAAATAAATAAATAAAAAGAAACTTTCTGAACGGGCGTCCAGCATTTGAACGCCCGTCTGCTCCCCAATTTGTCTTCTGAACGCTAGTTCAGTGACCTGAACGGGCGTCCATTCTAAAATTTTGTATCCTGCATTAGTTTAGCAGATCAGACGAGCATCTGGAGTATCAAACGCCCGTCCGGTTGTCTCTTCAGGAGGACGTCCGTCCAAGATCTCGGACGCCCGTCTGCCTCCTCTTTCTTATTCTATTTTATTCTAATTCATTCTAGTCTATTCTTTCCTTTTCTTTCCCTCTCTTAACCCTTGCTTACAAGGTTAAAACTCTTTCGTCAACCTGACCTATTGTCAGTGTTGACTTTTCTGTTTTGCTCCCCTGGTTTATGCAAACCAGGAGCAAAAAGGGACTGTTATTATACTGTCCTGAACCTGAACGGGACATTGTCAAGAGAAGACTTTTCCCAAATCCTAACAACATGAGCGAACACGATTCTAGCGATCACGACCAGGAGGACCAAGAGAATAATAACCAAAATCCTCCTGGCATGGATCCCGCTCAATTAAACATAATTACGATGCAAATGTTGCGAACCAAAGAATAAAGAAGCAAGCCTGGATAAACCGGCCAGATGCAACAACAACAACCTCGGATAGTCGTTTCAACAAAGAACAGCGACCCATGCACCGATTGCACATCCACCAAGAATCGGGAATGTTCAAAGAATGACCCCAGCGGCGTTTGCCATTGTTGTCTGAAGACCCTTATGCGCCATATCTTGATCAAGACTTCTTGGAAGGGCATAGACCAATTCGGCCTCCGGAGATGGGGGGAATGCATTTTGATTTAAAGAATGGAGTTGTGGGGATGGTCCAAAATAGCTCATTCCATGGCACTGCTCCAGAAGACCCACATGACTTCTTGTCTACTTTTGTGCAAATATGTGAAGCAGGCCACTACCCTGGCGTTCCTTTAGAAGTTGTTAAATTGAAACTTTTCCCGTTTGCCTTGAAAGGTGAAGCAAGTCGATGGTTTAAGTCCTTACCCCATCACTCTCTTCATAACTGGGCTGATGTTAAAAGAGCCTTTGCTCTGAAATTAGTTTCACCTGGAACGATAATGGACCGTAAACGAGATATAGCTACTTTCGAGCAATTAGAAGGAGAGAGTGTGGGAAAGGCCTGGGAGAGGTTGAATTTGTTAATGAGGAAATGCCCTAACCATGGATACAATCGACATGAACTTCGAGAATTATTCTATCAGGGTGTTTCTCAACCCAATAGAGATTACCTAGATTCCACAGCTCATGGATCGTTTTAAGGGGAGCAGATGATCTGCCTGCTGTGGTATGTGAAACAATAGCTAAGAATAACATGTGGGCTACTCAAAAGAAGACCCATGTTAGTGGAAGCAAAAAGGAGGCTGATGCAAGTAACTCGGAGACAAAAATGCTAGTTGCTCAAATGGAAATAATGAACAAGAAACTAGCCAACCTACAAATGAAGCAGCAAGAAGGGCCAGCAGATGTGAATTACTTGGGCATGCAGGCCGGGAATGTGGTGAATGAGGAAGTGCATGCCATGGAGAACCAGAATCAACCTTTCAGAGGCTTCAGTCAAAATTCTGGTCAATCGAGCAACACTCAAAACCGTAACTATTCGGGAAACCCGCGAAATAGTTATTATACACCACCTGGTGCATCCAATAACCAAAGACCCCAAGGTAACTGGGCTCAAACGCAAAATCAATAGCCCACCTATGTCTCTCAGAAGAAATTTGATGAGCTAGTAGACATGGTGAAAACATTAGCCACCGGTCAAAAAACGATGGAGAGACAGATTGGTCAGATGGCTGATCAACAAGCGAGCAGACCTCAAGGAAGACTGCCTAGTTATACAGATAAAAACCCTAAGGCAGATGTCAGTGCTTGTAATGCCATCACACCGCAATGGGATTATGGACAAGAGGAGGAGTTGAATGCAGTCACCCTCAGAAGCGGTAAGAAAGCTGGACCCGAAAAGTTATCGGAATGAGTAGCCCCTCCCGACGCCATGAGTTCGGGAGGGGTAGACAGAGATAAATGCCAAAGAAAGCAATAAAGGAGGAAGAGTGAATGATGATGATTCTTGAGGGGATAGTGATGAGGATGTTGAGAAGAGAAGTCGTAATGAACCCTCGACTAAAAAGAAAGCGAGAAGTGCATCGGATGGAAGGATAAGGAGGACGAAGCCATTAAAAGTCAAACTATAATAAATCATTCGAAAACCCTTCCTTATCCAGCAAAGAAAAGAGAGAATATCTTGAACTCTGACAAACAGTATGACGGAGTGAGAAAGATGCTTAGAGATACTATGGTGACTATGCCACTTGCTGAGGTATTAACTGAGATGCCTAAATGCTTTAAGTATCTTAAGGATGCCTGTGGAAGTAAGAAGAAGCTAAAGGGAATGGCAGAAGAGGTGCTAAGAGAAGAATGTTCAACGGTTTCACAGAGCGTTGCAATCAAGCGAGGTGACCCCGGACGACCTTCAATCTCTTGCATGATTGAAGGCCACACGTTCCACAATGTCTTATGCGACTCAAGGGCCTCTGTCAATGTGATGCCATTAACGTCTGCAAGAGTCTCGGGTTGGACAAAAGGCTAAGGGAGTGCCCCGTCTCTCTTCAGTTGGTGGACCGATCTAGCCGTTTAGCAGCTGGTTGTGTTAACAACGTCCTTATCCATGTTAAACATTTAGTTTTTTCAAGCCGATCGGGTCATACCGATTACCCGATCGACAAGGAGATGCCCCGATTTCGGGCGGACTTTCTTAAACATTCGCCTCCACCATTGACTTCAAATCGCCAAATCACTCGAGAGTGGAGGACATTTCCGTTACCCTCGAGCAAGGAAAAAGTTCTGCGGAAGCCCCAACCCAGGAGATTTCATTCATTGAATCAATCTATGGAGATGAATCCGACCACGATAAAGAGCTCACGGAGATAGGAGCCTGGATGTTATAATTCACGAAGAAGGAAATAAGCGTTCACGGGCGTAATCATCGTAGAGTTGTCTCAACAACTTGCGCTGCTTGAGCTTACATGAGTGAACGGAAAATGGGACATTCCAGGATGAGCGGCAATGATTTGAAGGAGCTCAACCAGCGGATTTTTACCTTGCGAAGAGGAAGTTTTAATGGGTAGTTGGGACGAAATAGATTTTGGAGAGAAACTACCAATTGGGAGTTGGATGATTGGGAGCGACTTCTGTGTAAGAGCTTGAAGAAGAAGAACTTAAGAAGATGGTTAAGCATAAGAAAGAAAAAATGGAAAGGCGACAGGAAGATTCCTCTAGATGATGTCATTCAATACCTTTCTAGGGTTACACCTCAGGAAGATGAGGTGTTTTTCAGCCAACCGGTCCAAGCTCACACGGAAAAATGTGGTCCCTTAAAATCTAGTATCGAGCAACCACCTGCTGACTTAGAGTTGAAACCACTTCGCAAAGACCTAAAATACATCTTCCTTAAAGACGGTGATAAGTTGCCTTGATCATCTCGCCTAAACTCGAGCCGGAGCAAAGAAGCGAATTAATCAAAGTGCTTGAGAAACATATCCTCACGTTCGGATGGCAGGTGGGCGATATCAGAGGAATCAGCCCAGACGTGTGCATGCATAAGATTCGAACGGAGGAAGGAGCGAAAAAGGTCAGACAACCTCAAAGGAGGTTAAATCCGCACATGCAGGAGGTTGTCAAAAAGGAGATCATCAAATGGCTTGACATGGGAATTATTTATGACATAGCTGATAGTGAGTGGGTCAGCCCCACTCAAGTTGTGCCAAAGAAGGGGGGAATTACAATGGAAAAAACGAAAAATTAGAAGAAGTAGCTTTACGCCTCGTGACAGGCTATAGAGTCTGCATAGATTATCGTAGACTTAATGAGGTTACTGCCAAAGATCACTTCCCTTACCCTTCATTGACCAAACTTCCGAAAGGCGAGTGGTCACAAGTACTATAGTTTCCTTGATGGCTATTCTGGTTACTTCCAGATAGCCATTGACCCTAATGACCAGGAGAAGACCACGTTTACGTGTCCATCTGGCACTTTTGCCTTTCGCAGAATGCCATTCGGCTTATGCAATGCACCCGCAACTTTTCAACGGTGCATGTTAGCCATTTTTTATGGACTTGTGGAGCAGTGCATGGAGGTCTTCATGGATGACTTCTCAGTCTATGGCGACAACTTTGATGAAATCTTAAAGAATCTAGATATGGTGCTCCAACGTTGTGTTGAGAAAAATCTGGTGCTTAACTGGGAGAAGTGCCATTTTCTAGTCGAAGAAGGGATTGTTTTGGGATACAAGGTGTCCAGTGATGGTATTCAGGTGGATAAGGCTATAGTAGAAGCCATTGAGAGAATGTCGTACCCGAAGACAGTGAAGGAGGTACGAGGATTTCTGGGACATGTGGGCTTCTATCGGCGTTTCATTAAAGATTTTTCGACTATAGCAAAGCCGTTATCCAACCTGCTGAAAGAGGAAGTGGAGTTCTTGTTTGATGATGGGTGTAAGAAAGCTTTTAATTGCCTAAAGGATAAGCTCATAAATGCCCCTATCTTAATCGCACATGACTGGACTAAGCCTTTTGAATTAATGTGCGATGCCTCTAACTACGTAGTGGGCGCAGTTCTAGGGCAGAGGATTGACAAAAAGTTCAGGCTGATCTACTATGCGAGCCGAACTTTGAACCCAGCTCAGTGTAACTACACTACTACGGAGAAAGAGTTCCTAGTCATGCTGCTTTTGCTATGGATAAATTTAGAAGTTACCTTCTCGGTCTCAAGTTGTGGTCCGGGACGAGATCACACAAAGACTACGCTACCTTATGGAAAAAGCAGACGCTAAACCAAGGTTACTCAGATGGATTCTGATACTACAGGAATTTGACCTTGAAATTAAGGACAAGAAGGGTAGTGATAATGTTGTAGCTGACCACTTATCTCGCCTAGTGAACGAGGGTGGCGAAATCCCCAGCGAGATAGGCATTGACTTTCCGACCGAGCAATTAATGAAGCTAGAGACCGTGAGGTCGTGGTATGTCGATTACGCCAACTACTTAGCAAGTGGGCATTTAGAAGAGATGACGATCGTGAAAAGAAGAAATTTTTCAGCGACTTAAAGTATCTCGTATGAGAGGACCCATATCATTTAAAGTCCGCAAGGACGGGTTGCTTAGAAGGTGCGTTCGGAGCATGAACAATTGATATTCTCGAGCAATGTCATAGTGGTCCCATTTGGTGGACACTACGGAGCACCTAAGACACCACAAAAATCCTTCAAGCTGGTTTTTCTTGGCCTACTTTGTTTAAAGATCTGTCAAGCCTTTTGCAAAGGTTGTGATAGATGCCAAAGAGTAGGGAGACTCAGTAATAGGATGGAGATGCCTTTGAGGCCTATCTTGGAATGTGAAGTTTTTGACGTCTAGGGCATTGATTTTATGGGACCGTTCCCATCATCATGCTCTAACAAATATATTCGTCCTGTGTGGACTATGTTTCCAAGTGGGTAGAGGCCATAGCCACCCAAACCAATGATCACAAAGTTGTGAAGAAATTCTTGCAAAAGAATATCTTTACTAGATTTGGTCGTCCTAGAGCCCTTATCAGTGATGAAGGTTCGCATTTCTGTAATGCACCACTGGATAAAATTCTTGAGAGATATGGTGTCAAGCATAGAATTGGTACACCATACCACCCCCAAACCAGTGGCCAAGTCGAGGTGAGCAATAGAAGTCTAAAGCGGATTTTAGAGAAAACGGTAAATTCAAATAGATCCAATCTGAGTCGAAGTTGGACGACGACTTTGGGCTTATCGTGATCTGCGTTCAAGACCCCTATGGGTACGTCACCATTTCAAATGGTTTATGGCAAGGCTTGCCATCTACCGCCGAGTGGAGCACTGAGCTTCTTGGGCTATTAAATTCTTAAATTTCGATAGCCAACTCTGTGGGGAGAAAAGATTACTGCAACTACATGAGCTCGATGAATTCAGACTCAGGGCCTACGAGAACGCCAAGCTGAGCAAGGAGAGAACGAAGGCGCTCCATGATGCAAAGATAAAAGATAGAGATTTCAAGGTAGGAGAGATGGCTTTGCTTTACAACACCAGATTACATCTGTTTGCTGGCAAGCTTAAGTCCAGATGGTCCGGACCCTTTGAAATTGTCGAAGTTCATCCGGGTGGAGCAATTTCCTTGAAAGGGTACAGCGGTCAACCTTTTAAAGTGAACGGTCATAGATTGAAAAAGTATTTCGAGATGACCTTATGAAGCACCTGAAGTCCTATACTTTCAAAAGTTGGTTGACATGACTCGATGTCTTTGATTTGTGATGAGATCCCATCCGACTTTACTTTTCGGATGATGACATTATCGCCTTAACCTTAAAGATACTTCTACCACGACTCTCGCACCTATCGGTAGATGGCGCCACAATTAAGCAACAACACGAAGAAGAAAATCGGTGATGTCCGGATGGCTAAGTTCCAGGACTCGATCGCAGACTTGACTTGTTGTTGTTGTGTGACCACACCGATGTTCTTCACTCGACTACGATGAAGGAGCGCCCCGATCAAACCAAAGTGGCCCGATCCGGGTTGACTTTTTGCGACTGTCAAGCTCATCGACATAAAAGAAGCGCTACTAGGAGGCATCCTAGATATCCTTTCAAGTATTTTAATTCCTTAGTTTAATAAAACTTGTTGTTTGGTGGTTGTCCCGTTACCTACTTGCACCACTTGCCTTGTTTCACGGTTCCATGTTTACTCATATACCCCTTGTCCCCCGAGATTATACGATATGTCGAGTGTTGCAGATACTTTTGAGCGGTTTTTGCCAGCTATTCCTTATGTTGTCTGTTCTTGATACGAGTTGCAGCGGTACATTAATGTTCCAGCCGACAACCACTCTGCAACCAGCTAAGTATTCTTTTCTTTCATTTGCACATTCTGAGGACATAATGTGATTTAAGTGTGGGGGGGTGTCTACATTGTCTACATGCTTTCATGTTATATTTATTGGAAAATGAGTAAATGTGGATTTCATGCCAAATTTAAAATTTTTTGTGAGTTACGAGCATATGATTGAAACAAAAAGGCTCGCTAGTTGTAGTTTCTTGACGATGATTGTATGTAACTTTTGTGAGATAGTTATAGCATGTTTTTACTGATACGAGATAGTATTCATTTCATATTCACGCAAGCCTTTGAAATTGAAGCGAAGGTTCTTTAAACTTTATCCATTCACGATCCTAGTGGTTTATCCTAATGAGACTTGTGCTTAATAGTAACAGTAAACGTAACACCTAAATTATGAACGTGTACTGTGAATATCTGAAGGTTTGAATGTGATAGGAAGGATATAATTTAAGGTTTGAATACCAATCTAGGATGAATTATATATATATTTATGTCGGATGTAGCTGCCGATGATTTGAGTGCGATAGGGCATTATCACGAAATGTCCTATACCACTATGAGGCTCAATAGCTCCCGACTGCCTTATGATAGTAGTCGGCTAGGGTGTTATCACGAAACATCCTATTCTTTGGGAATGAGGGCATATGCTATACATGTGGTAATAAGTGAACTTTAAAAGAAAATTAGCAAATGGCAATGTGGAAAGTTAGTAAAGTTGGTAGGAACCGTAGTTATCTCTCGACTATCCCAAGATAAACCGAATGATATGCATTAGGGATTATCCTAATAAGTACACGGGAAGACTTTTGTGTGAAACGGTTCACGCCTATACCTAGGAAAGTCATTAGGATTGTTTGAAAGGATTTTTGTGCGAAAGACTGGTGGAGATTGAAAAGGGCTTTTCACACACACACAGAATCTATCTCTATGGTGGTATTAATTGCTATCATTGTCGTATCTTTGGTTACGTGAGTCGAGAGCCTATGTGGATTACATGTACTGATGAGCCGCTTTTGATCGTTTTGTTCGGGACGAACAAAAAGCTAAGTGTGGGGGAGTTGTTCTCGGTGAATTTTATGATTTATATTGCAATATTTCATAACAATAATCCCCGTGTTTTAGTAATTTTTATAGAAAATTACGTATTAAATGAATAAATTGAAGAAATGGTTTTAAAGTTATAAAAAGTGTAAAACGTGCCAATTACGTGCTTAAAATGAAGATTTTATGTTGGTTTGAGTTGTGTTACACTTTGGTATGCTTTCAATGACTTGCAGGTGTTAAATGCGACTGGAAAAAGATGATTTGAAGTGTTTAATCGTGCTTTGAAGAGTGGGAGCTGAAGAATAAAGAGATCAATTAAATCAATCCCAGGAGCTCTGGACGGGCGTTTGATAAAATGGACGAGCGTCCAGGAGGATATTTTAGATTCAGTCTTGAGATTTTAGCTGGACGGGCGTCCGCCATATCCAAACGAGCGTCCACTTGAGAAAGTTGATTCAGAGAGTTTGGACGTTGCATGGACGAGCGTCTGAACTGGCGTCCAAAAGAGTGGACGGGCGTCCGGGTGCCGACTTAACCCTAGCCGCCTCAGTTTCCTATAAATAGCAGCTGCGCCCAACCCTAAATGAATGAGATTTTTCATACACAAAATATAATTCACAGCAGCCGCACACAAGACAACAGCCGCACCAAAACCCTCCAAAATTATGAATTTCTTTCCTTCAACCGTGTCTTGGATCATCACAAGGATGCACGGCTAAGCGTATAGCGGTAGAATAGCTGGAGGATATCACATCAACATCACCACAACCACGAATTGTTAGGTTATCTTTATTTATGAATTCGAATATTGTATTTTATTTATCGATTGGTATTTGGATTGATTGTTAAGTGTTTTGTTAGATAGGAATGTCAATGAAACCACATGTTGATTTGAATTTGTATGGAAATATAATTCAACAATAGAACCTTTTCGATCGATACAATTAATAATATCTTGAGGAATCATTTGTTGTTAATTGGGTTATGTAATTTGGGAACAAATTGATGATCTTGTGATGTATGTTAAATTGTTTTGCTTGGAAAAGAAAACAAAATCCTAGAAATTGAGTTAAAGGAATTTAATCGATTTTGAGATTGATCATACCAATAAAATCGTATTCGATCATAAAATGGTTGTGTGATTGTTGTGTGGTTGATTTCGTCGTTCTCATTGTTCTTTTAATTATTTGATACAATCTTGATCTCCAGTTTTTATATTAAAATTAATTTCAACAATAGTTTAATTTAAATTTTCGTGACATTATTTTTAACGACTATACTGTAATCCGATAATTATACGATTCCCTTAGGACGACTCGGTAACACCCTATACTACGAACCTTATACTTGGGGTGTTCCGATAAAATAAATTTAAAACTAGTTTTATCGAACAGCTTCTACCCACTTTGTGAAATAGTCTATTGCAACCACTAGAAATTTGAGATCTGCTGGAGCTCGGGGGAGCGGTCCGACTAAGTCAACGCCCCATTGATTGAAGTGTCATGGTGATATTATTGGAACCATGTTTTTAGATGTTTGGTGCGTAACGTTGTCGTGTACTTGACACGATTTACACTTCTAAACAAGGCCTTGAGCGTCTTGTTGTATTGTAGGTCAATAGTAGCCGAATATCCGACATTTCGAGCCAATGTTTGAGCTCCCGCATGTTTTCCACATATTCCCAAGTGTATTTCACGAAGTAGATAGTTTTCTTCATCTTCCGAAGTGCACCTGAGTTAAGGGGATATAAAAGACTTTCAATATAGAACGTCCTTGAAAAGGGCGTACCTGGTGGCCAGGAATTTCATTTTCCTGGCTTGGATTTTATCTGTGAAAAGTATCCCGTTTTTGAGATAAGATATAATGGGATCCATCCACGTGTATTTCTGTGAGATGGGCTGAACTTTTGGGCTGTTATAGCTCCGTTCTTCCAGCAGTTCTACTAGCACTTTTTTGTCAAAGACAAAATTAGAGGCTAACTTCAAGACTGCATCAGCTCGTCTATTTTGAGACTCAGAAACTTACTCGATTTGCACATTTTTAAAGTCTTTCAGGTGAGACTGAGTCGTAGCGAGATACCTCTTCATAGGTTCTTCCTTTGCTTCATACTCTCCTTTTACGTGATTAACCACTAGTTGGGAATCGCTGTAAACTTGAATTTTTTTTGGCTCCAAGCTTTGACGCCAAGTTGAGCCAAAAAATCAGTGCTTCGTATTCGGCCGCATTATTGGTGTCCTGAAAGCTGAAGCGCAAGGCATAGGGGAATTCTTCCCCTTCAGGGCTGACCAGTAGAATACCTGCTCTGGATCCCTCTTTACTCGATGCCCCGTCGATGTACAGGGTCCATTGTTCCAATTTGCAGCTTGGCTGCTCTTGATCGATATTGATGGTTGTTCCTTCAGCAAGAAAATTGGCTAAAGCTTGAGCTTTAACAGCGGTTCGAGGGAGGAAGTCCATATCGTACTCTGCCAACTCTACCACCCACTTTGCTAGCTTGTCCGAAGTTTCTGGTCGGGCTAGTATTTGCTGAAACGGCTGATCCATGATCACGGCTTTTGGATGATCTTAAAAGTAGGGCCTTAGCTTTCTAGAGGCATGGACTAAAGCGAGTGCTAGTTTTTCAGCATTTGAATATCTGACCTCGAGGCTGTGAAGCTCTTTGCTCACGTAGAAGACCGGTCTTTGTGCATTATCTTGCTTCCTAGCGCGAACAGCCCTTATGGCCTCATCACATACAGACAGATAAACCAACAAAGGTGTCTCCTACCTGAGGAGAAGTCAGAGTGGGCAGCTCGGCCAAGTAAGTTTTTAGGTCTTCAAAAGCTCTTTGGCACTCCTCGTCCCACTTAAACGGATTAGCATTCCTTATGGTCTTGAAAAATGGGAGAGTTCATTGTGCTGACCTGGACAAGAATCTGTTGAGGGGAGCCATTCGCCCTGTCAATCTCTGAATCTCCTTAATAATTTTTGGTGGGGGCATAGTTCTTAATGCCTCAATTTTATCTGGGTTGTCTTTAATCCCTTTCTTGGATATCACGTAGCCCAAGAATTTACCAGGTCAGAGTCCGCACATGCACTTCTTGGGGTTGAGCTTCATTTGAGTTTTTCTGTGTACCCCAAAGACTTCTCTAATTCCGACTAAGTATTGGTCTAGAGACCTGCTCTTGATGAGGAGGTCGTCCACACATACTTTCATGCATTTGCCAAATGTGCCAAACTCGGTAATAAACAACGTTTTCTTCACATCCTGAGAGGCCATAGCTATTTGATGATACCCCTTATAGGCATCCAAGAAAGCAAACACTTCAAAATTGACCTTTGAATCCACAAGGCGATCTATCTTGGTCAACAGATAACAGTTTTTGGGGCAAGCCTTGTTGAGGTCGGTGAAGTCGACGCACATCCTCCAATTGACATCCGGTTTCTTAATGATAATGGGGTTGGCTAGCCACTCAGGGTATTCCGATTCTCAGATGATACTGGCCTAAAGCAACTTAGTCACTTCCTTCTCAATTGTGGTGATTCGATCCTTGGCGAAGTGCCTCTTCTTCTGCCGAATTGGTTTTCGGCTTGGGTCAACGTTTAGCTTATGCAAAGCCAGCGCAGGGGATAAGCCGGGCATGTCTTCTATCTTCCAAGCGAATGCATCCCTGAATTATTTCAGTAAATCCACGAGCTATCATTTGTGTTGATTAGGAATCCAGGATCCGATCTTTACAGTTAGCTCTGCTTGATTCTCCCAAAGGCAGACTTCCTCTATCTTGTCGTTTGAGGACCATGTTTTCTCGTCTTCTGGGAGTAATTCCTCAATGAAAACCTGCGGTGTTGCCATTATTTCCTGTATGGTGGCCGCATAGCAACTCTTAGCTGTGTTTACGTTGCCCCTGATTTCTACGGAGCCTTCGATTGTTGGGAACTTCAATCTGTCATGTGTTGGTGAGATTTCTGCCCATAGGCCGATCAAGGCGGGTCAGCCTATAATGATGTTATAGGCAGACGGAGCCTGAACTACTACATATTCCACCAAGAGGGTTTTACACTTAGGTGATATGCCAAATGTGGTCGCGAGGACGGTCGTTCCCTCAGTGTGAAAAAGGGGTCCGGCAAAGCCGAACAACGGGGTCGGACCAATTGTCATCTCGGAATCCCTTAACTTCATCGCCTGGAATGCAGTGTAGTAGAGTATGTTTACTGCACTCCCTGTATCAACAGAGATCCACTTCACTAAGCTTTGGTTCACCAGTGCCTCGATCACGAGTCCATCGTGGTTGATTGTTAAGGGAAGCGAATCCCTTGGGCCGTAGGTCACCTCCCTGTAAAATCTCTGCCACTTGCGGGGCGTGGAAAGACCCGCTGGTGTGCTACTTTCACTATTCTCATCTAAGTCCGCGTTGTTGGGTCCTTTAGAGATGGTATTTACAACGACGGTGTTAACCGGATCATTATGAACCCACCGATCCACGTTTGTGGACCGGCCTTTTGTTGATTGCCACCTATTCTCCATGAGGGATGTTTGATTGAACGCTTGCATATATCCAGAAAAAGGAGGCCCTCCTTCTAAGTCAATTGACGATATTAGAAATCGACGGATATTAATTTCGGGGCCTTTTGATCCTATTGACAATCTACTCAAGCTTCGAGAACACTAAAAATGATAAAGATGGGGGTGGTTTGTGGTGATTTGGACTGGATTTGAGACGTTGTATCTCAAGCTGCCTACGTATCCTGTGAATTAGTCAGGAATCAAGTCATCGTAGTTCCTAAGGATCGTTTATATAGAGGGGCTATGCCCTAGGCCTGCGTGAGCTGTAATATCCCGATTTTTGAAAAAGGGCAATTCGGTCTTTTACCAAAAATCAGAATATTATGTTATTTAATTAAAAGATTTAAGAAAAAGAAAAAGGGATAAACAAGGATTTATCTTTTTAAGGAAAATAATTAGATAATTGGGATTATAAAAGGAAAACTAATCCTATTTTTAACCTAGTTGTTTTTGACAAAAAAGTGGAGAGGGCCTTGAGTAAAAGCGGGGCGCATTTTGAGAAAAAAACCGAAGAAGAAGCTTTCGCTTTTCGAGGCTAATCCGTTGCTCTTTTCAACAGACGTCTCAAGAGAGAAAGGATCACCGCGAGACGAGGATCGTTTTGATACCAACAATCCCTAGATCCGTTGACGTAAGTTTTCTTCGTTCTTGATTTAAGGTTTGTTCATCCTCATCGTTAAGCAGCGTTTTCTTTGGTTTAAACACCATAGTGATCCGTTTTGGATTGATCGTTGTAGATTGGAGGTTAAAGGTTTAACCTTTTTCAAAGCTTTGGTAGTTTGGATCGTTGTACCACGCAAATTAAGGTAACGTGGTTTTCTTATCGTATAAGTAAGTTTTCGTAAAGTTGTAGAGCAATGTGTACTGTGTCCTTTTTATGGTTTGAGGACATGAGATGTTAAGGCGATGTTTTTCTGTTGTTTGGAGGGTTAGAATGATGCTAAGTTTGGTTGGATCTGAGTAGAAAACGCAAAGTGCCGAAAACTGTCTTTTGGTGTGGTCAAGGTCATCCGTACGGATGATTTAGTTATCCATACGGATATTTCACAGTATCAAGTTGAGGGTTGTGTGGATATCTGTCCGTACGGATAGCTCAGCCTATCCGTCCGGATGGAACAGTCTATCCGTCCGGATAGAGTCTTTAATGTGTGACCTCCCTTCTATGTGTTTCAAGCTTCATGATAGCGTATTTACTGCTTAACCTTATGTGACAAAGCCTTGAATTAGCTTTTGATGCATTTAGTTCCGGCACCATATGGATTCCCTGAAAAGATGAAGTGTGGGACCGTCGAAAGCTTTGGATTTGCCTTGTGCTTCGATAAGCTAGAGTTTATCGATGTCTGTGTAATTGCTAGGCCTTGTCCGTGTCTAGTGGTCTAGGAAAGAGAGTAGGAGATGTGATGGAGCTTACTTGAAAACACTTAGGCGGCTAGTTAAACATCTAATCAAACGTATGTGGTAGTTTAAACTCTTAAACATCATGCAATGCTTGGTAAGGCATAGTACAATATCGCGATGTGTTCTCTGACCAGACAAAGTGGACTGTACCCACGCCGGTCAATCGATTGGCTAGATAAATCGTGTGGTACATTCTGCCGGTCATCACACTATCGGGACTCAGATATTCCCGGGGCTACTAGAGCGTGTCTCTAAGTAGGTTGCACCCAGTTGTCCTAGTACATCTTATTACTAGGCGTAGTGCCCTTGTTATTCATGATGTAACAAACTTGAGCTAAGCTAGATACCCTTTGGAACCTCATGTTATGCTATGAACATAATATGATAGTTAGCTAGGGTTAATAACGGAAATGAATTAATAAAAGACGGCGTTGCTTTTATTTCTTTATGAGAACATGGTTATAAGATCTTCTACTACAAGCATTAAGTACTTATGTACTTACCCGTTACTTTTGTTTGTCTTTCTCTTCCCCAAAGAAGATGAACAGTTGCTAACGCTGATGAGTTCTTTGACGAGGACGTGTGAGACGGAGCTCGTGAAGATTTAGTTCTTTTAGTTTTAATTCTTTCAACGATGTTGTTGGTTCAATTCAAACATTGTTGTCTTTCTTTTGGATTAGTTCCGTTTGGTTCTTTTGGATTTAACGTTGGATGTTTAGTATTCTTTATTGGATTTAGTTTTACAGCATTGAAAACCGTGTGTTCGATCTTTTGTCTTTTGTTTTCCCGAGTCGTTTTGTCTTCCGCGTCATTTGGTTCTGATGTATGACGTAAGACTTACATATATTATTGAATTTATTTGATAATATATGTGCCGAGCGCTCTTTCCGGATAAGGACTCGGTGTCCGAAAATGGGGCTTTACATGAGCCGTGTCCTTGGTGGACTGTGGTTTCGCGTTCTTTAAGGAAGATATAATTATGATTTAATCTTCTTAATTATAGGAGATAATTTCGGTGATCGGAATATCGGATAATAGCCATTATGGCTAAACATTCTTTCCAAATTTATCTGATTAATTATGCACGCGGGAAATCTAGTCCATGATAGACTCAGGCTGACTTGTGAGATCCAAGCTGAGTGGACGGATTCCTTACTCTCTAGCCAACCAGCAGAAGTCGGCAAGGATGGCTGAGCTCGGTTCAGCTCGGATTCTTGGAACTTCTTGCCTTTAAGATGGATTTTCTTTGTCTTTATTTATTGTTGAATTACTGTGGAATGACACGTAACGATGTGTTAATCCGACATCCGTCAATCAGATTCAATTGTCAACTCATCTTATCGTAAATAAGATTGACCACCGATTCGGAAGGAAGTGAATGTTGGCATTTCATATGTGTATATTTGGAATTAAATGACATAAAATAGTTTGAGAAGTAGGCTGGGGTCCCATCCCATTGGTTAGATCGATGAGAGAAAGTGTGGACGATTAAGTTGAAGAAAGTGAAATACAGCTAGTAATTACTACCAAGTGTCAAATTAAGCGAGTTCGTAATAAGCTAGGAAGATGCGTAGATACTAACAAAATACAGCGACATGTGAAAGTCAACTTAATGAAGTCTTCTTCCTCCTGTTCTGTTCCTTATTTTATACTATATATATATATATATATATATATGGCGCATAGCTCCCCGCAAGGAAGGGAAGATAAAGGGGCCCATACATTAATTTGTACATCCCAAAGTCTCTCTCTCTATTTTCTTTCCTTCCTTTGTACAATACATCTATCCTGCACCTGCCGGCCGGACGATCTCTGTGTTTGACAGCTGCCGGCGCACATTATAACCCATGGGTACTCAAGCACCTGGAGATTATCAAGACTACAACTCCACCAAGGATCATGTAAGTCTCTTCCTCCTCCTACTTTTTTTTTTTCTTTTTGCGTACGTAATTATTAACCATATAATAACAGTACATTTTGCGGTTCTGTTCGGGCCGGCCGGAGCTTTTAAAAACGCAGACGGCGGACTTCATTTCCTCCGGTCCGGAGTATTTAAGCTTAATTAATATTCTACCACTAATATTCATTTGTAGAAGTCCATATCATCCACAAATTTTCCTAATAGTTATGGTGCACCAATTAGGATTTCCAACGTAACCGTTCTAAAAATTGCTCTTTGTGATATTCTATTTCTACGTATGATACTTACTGCTCTCAATTGGCCATTGAGTTATAAGTTCATTTATTCTTTTTTGTTTTGTCCTATGATCTAAGTCGATTTAGGTTTATTACATTTTTCTTCTTTTAAATTATTTTACCATCTAAGTCCATTTAGGTTTATTACATTTTTCTTCTTTTAAATTATTTTACCCATCTGAGTGAAAAAAAAACTTATTTTACCTATATAATTTTCACTACTTTGCTAATAACAATCAAAAGTTATTTTAGATTTTTTTCATCAAAATTAATGACACATAAACCAATTTGACCAATTTTCTTAGTAAGTATGAAAAACTCTAAACAGATTTATATTTTGAAAATGATGTAGTATATGTCTATATATATATATATATATATATATATACATATATATATAGCTAAGATCTCTTCTTGGAGTTCTACTTTGTGGTGTGGTGTAAACGAAATGAGTTGAACAGCAAGTATTTCTAAACGAATGAAAGAATTTAAAATATTTCGAATTCGAGTTCAACACACGAGATTTCAACTCGAAATTTCGAGATTCAAGGAAGTTTTAAGAACTCGAGCCGAGCTCGAGTTTTTCATCGAGTCTAACATGTTTCAAAACTTAACTAAAAAAATAATTCAAATTATTACTTTATAATAACAAAAAATATCATTTCGACCAATTAGTATATGGTTTTTCTGTTAAAGATGAAAATAATATTTTAATAGGTATCAAACAATGTATTTAATGCAAATTGTTTGATAAACCACATGATACAAATGATATGAAATCAATGAAAACTTAACATTTTATACATTGACTACAAATATAAAGATACACATAAATATCTAAAAATAACATATATGTATGTATACTTGTATAGATATACATATATACCATTTTAGCATATATAAATATATGTATTCGAGCTTGCTCGCGAGTAGTCTAGTCGAGTAATGCATTGCTCGTTTAATTTTCGTGTCGAGTTGATTTCGAGTTCGAGTTGATTTAAGCCGAGTCGATTCGAGTTTAGAATCGAGTCGATCTCGAGCTACTCACGAGTAGCTTGACTCACTTACAGCACTATGTGGTGGTGGAATTAATGTTTTAGTTTTAATTACCACCTTCAATTTTATGGCCCAAGTTATATATATCCGGTCATTAATGGCAGGCATTCACAAATTTTAAGTTGATCATGAACCAAATGGTGTATTAAAACTAATAGAAATTTTTATAGTTAAAATGGGCTCTTATGTGTAGAAGAAACTATCAATCAGTTGTCTTGAAATTGATGATTTAATGGTCGAATATTTGTATATGGACCATCCTAAAGTTAGTGGTATGCATTAGTCATTTCTTACACAAGAAAACTAGCTACTACTAGTATATAACTATATATGTATATATCAAATAATTAAGCCTTATAGGGGATTTTAATTAGTCATGATTTCCCCTTATCAAGTCTTTGGAAATAGCAGAGACAGAAACAAAAAAACAAAACAAAAAAAAGTAGTAGAAAAACAGCAAATTCATTTTTATATTTTTATTTCCGACGTACCCTATTTTTTTTGGTCATCATCGATCTTTTACTCTTTCTCATCCTACAACATAACCAACTATGATGCACGGATACTCCGTCATGCAAGCGTATTCCGTATCCGATACGTATCGGATACTGTTACTCCACGGATACACAGGATATACTCCGTTGGATATGTATTTGGGGCAATTGTAATTTTTAAAAGTTGGATACTTTACAGGATACACGTATCTTGACTACAGATAAGTGTTATAAAACGGATGGAGATAACTTCAGATGCAAGAAATAGAAACAGAAGCAATCAAACATAAACAATCAAAGGAGAAAACAGAAACAAGAAGAACACAGATTTTAACGTGGAAAACCCCTCGATGGGAGAGGTAAAAACCACGGGCGTAAAAGAGATATTTTATTATGCCTTCGAATTTTACTGATTTCAACACACTCGGATAATGAGACAACAATCAGATTTATAGGCACAAATCCCTAAACCCTAGCCGCCAGGAATCTTTGTCGTCTCGCCATAAATACCCTTACACGTGTCCTCCTTTTAATGACATCAGTATAGTTGTCACATAATGAATTAACAGATGTGGGACCTGCCAGATTCGGTACTCACAGATTGTCACACCCGGCGATAGTCACCTGCTGAAGCCTCGATGACTCCACCCTACCGATGCATGAATTGAATACACTTCTCAATTTGTCCATCACACGGTGAGTCTTCTTGATTGGTTCCACCCAGATGCAGAGTTTAAGTCACTTTATCGACAAATCTCCACCTTGACTTCAACTCTCACTCAGAGTCAAACAGATTGCATAACCAGATGTACTTGTACCGGATGCATTCGTCAATGCCGGATGTACTTGTACCGGACTATCTCCACAAAGATCCACTCCACCGACCGCCTCGGTAGAGTTTCGAGAAAAAAGATTACAAGCTTTGAATATTCGGTAAGTCCAGGCAAAGCCGAACTTACTCTCCGAATCTGGTTTAGTGAACATATCGCCAGGATTCTCCTTTGTGCCAATCTTCTTCACTACAACCTCTTCTCATTTCTCGAAAATGATACGACATCAATATGCTTGTTCTCTCTCATGATGAACTGATCCTTGGCTAAACATATTGCACTTAGATCTGTCACAATATATATCACTGATCCGATGCAACCTCAAATCATTGACTAGCCCCTTCAACCGGACACCTCCTTAATCGCTTCAAGAAGAGCCATATATTCTCGCTTGGTGAGTTGATAAGGCCACTTGAGCCTCAAGAGTAGCTTTCGGTGACCACTTTGCATTTCCCAATGTAAACACATAACCGGATCATTGATTTTCATCATCAACATCACCAAAGATAATCAAGATCACAACGGTAACTTTGTGACTGCACCAAGATCACCACCATAAATGAGACCAACATCCGTTGTACCTCTCGTGTATTGAATATCCTTTAACTGACTTTCCAGTGTTCCTTTTCAGGTTGAGCCATAAACCTCGCCGACAACACCGATCGCTCGAGCCAGATCAGGCCTAGTGCATACCATGGCATACATCGATCGCTAACCGCACTAGCATAGGAACTTTGACATATACTCCTTCTCTTGGTGATCGTGAAGCATAAGCAGACAAATGAACATTTGATGCCATAGAGTATCTATTGGTTTTGCAAACAGACATCCCAAACTTGGCCAATATCTTCTCGACATAACCTCTTTGAGACAAGAACAACTTCTTCCGACTTCTATCTCTCCGGATCTCCATCCCAAGATTTTCTTGGCGGCACCCAAATCCTTCATTTCAAATTCAAGACCGAGAAGGTTCTTTGATTTTGAACATCGACTTCCTTGTCTGCAGGCTATCGCATGTCATCCACATACAGACAAGATAGATATATGATCCATCTTTCGCCAGATCAGTAGTAAACACAATTGATCATAAGGACTTCTGTTATAACCTCTTTGAAGCATGAAAGCTGTCAAACCTTTTATACCACTCGCTTGGAGCTTGCTTCAAACCATACAATGATTTCTTCAACTTGCAAACATAGTTTTCTTTGCCAGGAACTTGAAAACCCTCATTTGTGTCATGTATATCTCCTTATCCACCTCACCATGTAGAAAAGCAGTTTCACATCTAATTGCTCAAGTTCCAGATCTCTTTGTGCCACCATTGCTAGTAACACCACGATTGAAGTGTGTCTCGACCACCGGTGAAAATATTTCATCAAAGTCAACCCCTTCCTTTTGATGAATCCTCTTGCAACCAAACGTGCCTTATACGACCCTTTCGCGCTTTGTTATTCCTTCCTTCCTTTTCTTGAAGATCCATTTACAAGTCACAACCCCTTGTCGAAAGGTTGTTTGACCAATTCCCAAGTCCGATTCTTCAATAATGACTCCATTTCATCTCTCATGGTCGCATGCCACCGAGATGCTTCAGACATGTCATCGCTTCCTGTAAGTAGTAGGTTCAAAGAACCTCTACTTCTTCAAAGAACTTGGAGTGCATATCCACCAAATCATCATATCCATATCTCCTGGAGGTATCCCAACATTAGATCTTCTAGGCTCTTTGGCGCCTAGAGACTCTGCTTGATCAATGTTTGTATGACGCCTCGCCGAGGTCTCAAAGCAGATCGGCTTGGATCGATTCGGTTCATTATCCATTTCAAGATATAGTGTTGATTTGGATCCACCGATTGTTGCATATCGATGGAGACTCCACTGAAGCTCCACCTGTTTCTCAACACTATCAGATTCAAAGATCGGTTTTTGACTCTCAGTAGACCTCTCCACCGATGAGTTTAACATAGAATTTTCATCAAACACAACGCCCCTCTGCCGAGGATTACTCGGACTCTGTGATGACCAAATTCTATATCTTTTACTCCATCACCATACCCCACAAACACTCCTTCTTGGCTCTTGGCTCCAACTTCCTTCACTAACATGATAGTAAGTTGTACTTCCAAAACCCTTAGAATCGAGTAGTCAAGAGGCTTGCTCGACCACATCTCAAATGGTGTCTTGAGATTGATTCCTGTGTGAGGACTCCTGTTGATTAAGTAGCAAGCTGTCTTAACAGCTTCTGCCCAAAATCTCCTTGATAAACCAGCTTGAGAAAGCATACATCTTGCCCTCTCCAGAAGAGTTTGATTCATCCTTTCAGCTACACCATTCTGCTGAGGTGTATTCTTACTGATATGATGTCCGGCAATACCTCATTGCACAAAATGAATCAAAATCCGCCCAGTGAAATTCCGGACCATTATCCATGCACGAAGCTTCTTGATTTTCTTGCCTAACTCGATTCTCCACTAGGGCCTTCCACCGCTTGAAGTTCTTGAATGCATCACTTTTGTTCTTCATCATCACCACCCAAGTCATCCTTGAATAGTCATCTATGAATGACACAAAATATCTGTGACCACCCAATGACTCAACTCTTGATGGGCCCCAGCAGTCTGAATGGATATAATCAAGTATTGCCTTTGTATTGTGCAACCCTGCTGAGAACTTACTTCTGTGCAATTTTCCAAACACACAATGTTCACAAAAGTCCAGATTCTTGACCTTATATCCCCAAGAAAACTCTTTGAAGAAAGAAACTCAGATACCCCTTTCACCCGTGTGACCAAGTCTCATGTATGCCCATAATTAGTCTCTGGCTGAGATCGGTGAATCAGCTGAGGATGCAACAAAGAAGAAGTGCAGATCTGATAGATCCTTGTAATATATACAAGTTCCCTCTTGATGCCTTTGAGGACTGGCTGAATCTTTAAAGACATTTGGTGCCCACCTTCACCCTTGAAATTGAACCCCTGTCTTTGTCCAAGAGATCGAGAGATACCAAATTCTTGGTCATCTGTGGAACATGTCTTACATCTTTCAAGTGTACAAAATTTACCATCCTCTCGTCCTTAACTTTCTTGAGCCAATTCCCACAACTTTGCAAACCTTGTTTGTTGGCCATATAGATTTGACCACCATCTATCTCGCTTCATAAGTAGAAAACCACTCTCTGTTTGGACAAATATGGTAGGATGCTCCAGAATCAAGTATCCACACATCATTGTGGTGTGTAATCCTCGCAACTAGAACCAGATCCTCATCGATTGCTCAAGAGCCAAAGCCGTGCGCGTAACTGCCTTCTCCGCTGCTTTCTTCTTCCTGGACAATTGGACTTCCAATGTCCCCGCCTTCTGATGAATTACTGGACATCAGTAGACTTAGGACCTTTGGACCTCGACTTCTTTTTCTTCTTTCGTCCATATCCTTTTCCACTATTGTCGCTAGCTACTAGCCCAAAGAGCCTGACTGTCTGTGTGCAATGACCTTGTGTCTAAGCTCCTGGCATGTAAAGCGGACTCACATCCTCTAAAGCCATCAGATCCTTTCCAACTATGAAAGATCGCACAAAGTTTTCATATGATGCCGGTAATGACACCAACAGGATTAGTAAGTGCATCTTCATCTTCAATTTTAACATCAATATTCCTTAAATCAAGCAATATTGTGTTCATTTGGTCCAGATGTTCCCTCGGTGGACTTCCTTCATGCATCTTCAAACCGAACAACCTCTGTTTCAACAACAACTTGTTGGTCGGTGACTTGGTCATATCTGAGGCTTTCAAGCTTCTTCCACAACTTGGTCTGCGGTGTCTTCCTCAAAGAACCTCGGTGATAACATCATCGATAAGCACAACATGATGGTTGAATGTGCTTTCTCTTCCAGGTGGCATAATCTGCCGCACTTTGTATTTGGTTTGTCGGATAAAGGATTCCACAAACCGCTTTGTTTCAACAAAGGCACGATCTTGATTTGCCACAGACCAAAACTGTTCCTTCCTCGTAAATTTATCGATTTTTACGTTTATGCGACATCTTTCCTTGCTAAAGATCACAACTTTGTCACAGATCCTAGCACCTTCTTGAAGGCCTTGGTGAAGACGAAGTTGATAGTCTGATTGTTTTCCTAAGAACACATCTCGATACCACTTGTTATAAAGCGGATGGAGATAACTTCGGATGCAAGAAATAGAAAGCGAAGCAATCAAACATAAACAATCAAAGGAGAAAAGCGAAACAAGAAGAACACTGATTTTAACGTGGAAAACCCTCGAGTGGGAGAGGTAAAACCACGGGCGTAAAAGAGATATTTTATTATGCCTTGAATTTTTCTGATTTCAACACACTCGGATAATGAGACAACAATCAGATGTATTTATAGGCACAAATCCCTAAACCCTAGCCGCTGGGAATCTTTGTATCGATCTGCGCCATAAATACTTTACACGTGTCCTCCTTTTAATGACATCATATATAGTTGTCACATAAATGTAATTAACAGATGTGGGACCTGCCAGATTCGGTACTCAGCAGATTGTCACCTGGCCGATAGTCACCTGCTTTGAAGCCTCGTGAGACTCCACCCTACCGATGCATGTAATTGAATACACTTCTCACCGCCCATCACACGGTGAGTCTTGATTGGTTCCACCCAGATGCAGAGTTTAAGTCACTTTACTGACAATAAGGGTATCCGAAAAACATGATACTTAAAAAATGAGTTTGAACCTTAATATGTATACATACATATATATATATACATATATGGTCATTATATTTTAATTATTTACAGTTTAGTTCTTGTATTTTTTATTATTTACAAATACACCCCTGTATCCGTATCCTATATTTTCGTAAAAGCACTGACGATACCGAATATCGCACCTCCACGTGGCGTCACGAGATAGTCCTCCTGAAACGAGAATAAGTGATAGCCCAAGGGTCGAGTTACGAGTTGAGACATCGACAACCGACATGATCAGAGAACCGAGACGATGGGCCTCACAGTTGGTCCCCGCCATACGAACAAACGTCCATATGCAGGTCGGTTCCCCGACTCGGGAATACGACAATCGACTCTAAGCAGTGTAGGATAAGGGTCCCGAGCTCGACTAACGCAAGTCGATTAAGTCGGCCTCGAGGGCGAGTCCGCACTGGTGAAGAGGCCCATTATCCATAGGATAACTAGAGGCGATGGGCAAAGCCCATATAAGCTAGTAAAAGCCCAAAGGGCTAATACGGTATTTTACCCAAACCGACATGGTTTAGGGTTAGGGTAATGAACTCCCTATAAATATACACTTTCAGGAACTACGTGTGACTTGATTCCTGGAGCATAACAGGATACGTAGGCAACCTGAGAGAGACTCTCAGGCTCAGTCTAAAATCATCCCCAAAACCATCCTTGATTCAATCATCCCTAGATTAAACGGCCCGGATTTATTCATAGATGAAATCCAGCATCGTCATTGGCGCTAGAAGGAGGGCCTTCTATCGGTGATGGATCAAGGAGTGGTGGTGATTATGTTAATGGGAAAATAAGGCAAAAAAACGCAGCAAGATCGGCGGCTGATTTATGAAGATTGAACCGTTGGAATGCAGATTCCTCCGGTCAAATCGAAGAAAATGGAGAGAAGAACGATCCCTCAAAATTTCAGGCCGATCAGAGTTCGTTTAATGGCCCGATCATCTCCAAGAAGTTGTTCTTTGTATCAAAAACGCAGCAAACCCTAATTGGGGGCAGACAGATTGGCAGCCTATTCTGCCGATTCAACCGTTGGAAAAACAATCCCACCGGTCAGAATCATGTATTATTATGAACGAACAAGACCTAGAAGTTTCAGGCCGATCAGAGTTCGTTTAATCACCCGATCATCACAAAGAAGTGGCTGCTGTATTAAAAACGCATCGAAGCCTAATTGGAAGCAGACAGATCGGCAGCCTATTCCCGCCGATTCAACCGTTGGAACAACAATCCCACCGGTAAGAATCATGGATTAGGAGGACCGAACAAGCCCTCAAAATTTCAGGCCGATCGGAGTTCGATTGATTTTCGATCGTGGCAAAAACGTTACGGCAGCACCAAAACCGCAGCAGGATTCTGGACAGCAGCTGCCGGATCGGCGGCCTATTCCCGGAGATTGAGCCGTCAAAAGGACAATTCCACCGGTCAAATCGTAGAAAAGTGAGGAAGAACAATTCGTCCAAATTTCACGCCGATCGGAATCCGTTTTGAGGTTTGATTGCCACCGGAAAGACGCGCTTTGTGGCGTCCGAGAAAGCTGCGAATTATCTACCGTGTCTCAGCTATCCACGAAGCACGTTCTCGAGCTCCAAGGATCGAGCCGAGCTCTTTAGCTCTCCAGGTTCTTACAATAGTCATTTGAAATTCTTAAATACTTTGTAAGCCTTTATTATATGTGCAATGATTTTTATTACAAATACATTGCACCATAAAGACTCGAGATATCGAGCACCGGCATCCGAGATCTACGGACTCGTCTTGCCTAAATCCGAGCTCGACTCGGCATCATACTTGGAACTCTCCGAACTGCATGGCGGGACGAGCCTAGCCGTGCATGGCGGGACGAGCATTGGCAGCCGTGCATGGCGGGACGAGCATTCTTATTTTGGGAACTATCTTATTTTGGAAACTCGACCCTTGGAAGGTCGAGCCATCTTATCTTGGAACTCACCTAGCCGAAATGGCGGATAGAGCTATCTTGTTTGGAACTCACCCTACCGAAACGGCGGGTAGAGATATCTTATTTTGGAACTCGCCTAGCCGAAATGGCGGGTAGAAATATCTTGTTTCGGAACTCGCCTAGCCGAAATGGCGGGTAGAGCTATCTTATTTTTGAACTCACCCTACCGAATTGGAGGGTCGAGCTATATTATTTTGGAACTCACCCTACCGAACTGGCGGGTCGAGCTATCTTATTTTGGAACTCACCCTACCGAATTGGAGGGTCGAGCTATATTATTTTGGAACTCACCTACGTAACCCGGAGGGTCGAGCTATCTTATTTTGGAATTCACCCTACCGAACTGGAGGGTCGAGCTATCTTATTTTGGAACTCACCCAACCGAACTGGGGGGTCGAGCTATCTTATTTTGGAACTCACCCTACCGAACTAGAGGGTCGAGCTATATTATTTTGGAACTCATCCTACTGAACTGGCGGGTCGAGCTTCCTTATTTTGTAACTCACCCTACCGAACTAGTGGGTCGAGCTATATCATTTTGGAACTCACCCTACCGAACTGGAGGGTCGAGCTATCTTATCTACTAATCCTCGACATGTTGAAGTCTCGAATAAAATAGTGAATAAAGCCAAGTCAATGGCAAGTGCTTATATCACTCCCAATCTGCCGATAAGCCACGATGCGAGGCAGTTGGAAGATCCCACGATGAATACCTTATTCGACCAGTTCATAAGCACCACGAAGTGCGATAGTCGAATAAGGAGTTATTTAATTCGACCAGTTCATAAGCCCGACGAGGCACGATAAATCGAATCGAGCTCGACCAAATAGCCAAGTCAAGCCCACGTGAGGCAATACAAAGCTAGGTCGACTTCATATTCAAGTGTACCATGAGTCATGCACTCATACTACACTTCGAGGGCAAGGAATTAAGTCCAAAGGACTACACCCTAGGCAAATATTCAACAACGAGTGCAGTAAATCCGCAAGTCGGACATCTCAAGATGACCAAATGTAAAGTTAGCCTAATGGGCGATTTAATGCAAAGGCATAGAGACGGTTCGCAGTGGTCGGGCCAAAGGTCCAAGCTAAAAGCGAACGAGCCCAAGAGGCTAACGAGGCTAAAGCAAAGGGCGGTTCGCATGGTCGGGCCAAATGTCCCGATCGAAAGCCGAATGAGCCTAAAAAGCGAAAAAGGTCCGGACAAAGGGACGGTTCGCATAGTCGGGCCCACTGTCCCATCGAAAGCCGAATGAGCCCAAATGGCGAAAAAGGCCTGGACAAAGGGCGGTTCGCATAGTCGGACCACCTGTCCCAACCGAGCCAAACGAGCCCAAAGGCGAAAAAGGCAAGGTCGAGGCGATTCACACTGATGAATTAAAACGCCACCCGAAGTCGAATAAGTCTATGAGACAAAAGGCTAAGGCAAGCGGGCGATCACAAGTGCAATAAGAACCAGAGGTTCATAATACACTGGGGGCAACACGATATCGATAAAGCAAAAGCGAACAGAGCCAAAGGCTCGACAAGCTTAAGAGCTAAAAAGCATCGACACGTGAAAGAAGAGGAAATAAAATATCGCAAAAATTGAAGCAAAATAAAGCTCGGCATCGTATTTGGAGCTCACCGATGAGCGCATCTTTAATAAGTCCGAGTTCGACTCGGCATCTCATCTTAATACTATCTTATTTTGTAACTCTCTAGCCGAGCGTGGCGGGATGAGCCTCCTTATTTCAGAACTCTCCCACGCCGGGATCGACCTATCTTATCTTGGAACTCTCCTAGCCGAGCATGGCGGGACGAGCATTCTTATTTCGGGAGCTATCCCCACGGTTATTGTGACTTTTTGACTAGCTTACGTATCTCGAGAATCCACTCCCCAAAGAATCTACTCAACGGTCTACGAGGACCCGCAAGTCGGACTCCTACAGTGTCGACATCCAACGTCTATAAGTCCTAATGGGACGAAAACACAATGGCATCGAAGTCCGAGTCAACAAATGACGTAATCTGACTCCTAAAGGAGAGGATTTACCAGGGCATCGAGGTCGGGCAACATGATCATTTCAATCGACAGCCACTAAAGCTAAAAGTTCCATGGAACCAAAAAGCTAAGGCATCGAGTTCAGATCATGTCCAAATCTCTCGGCAGTCATGTGTCATGAGTCATGAACGACAAAGAAACACCACGACGCCGAGATCCGGAGCGACAGTCACGCATTACCAGTCTTTTTAGACAGTAATTACTAGGACATCGTAGCCGGAAATATATATCGACAGCCGAAAGGGCATCGATTTCGACAAACGAAAAGAGACAGCCAGGGGCATCTCCTCTACTACGCAACAACAAAGAAAAGTCCAAAAAATGCTAAGGCAAGGAAGACAATTGCGTGAATTCCGACTGGGAAGACCCCTACCAGGCTCTTAAAGCTCTCCCATTGGGTTCTTCTCAGCTAGGTCGAACAGACGGTCGACAGTTCCTCGACATTGGCATGCCGACAATCTGAGGAAATACTATGCCTAAGTATAGGATAAGTTAAGTCCGCAAGTCGGACAATACTAAAATCGATACAGTCAAGGCTCATTTTCTAACAATGTCAAGGCCCTTTCAGTCCGACGGGACAAAAAGGTCAAGGCAAATAAGCTAAGTCCGCGACCGGATAATGCTCAACTATATAATAAAGTCAAGGCATTTCAACGTCCGACGGGATAGGAATGTCAAGGCTTAAATAGTAAGTCCGCAGGCGATTTAAATTTGAGCATTGGATGACAAAGTGGCGAGATACACCTTTGACAGACGACGACCTCAAGAGCTCGAGATAGATCTGGGGGGCTTATGACGATACCGAATATCGCACCTCCACGTGGCGTCACGAGATAGTCCTCCTGAAACGAGAATAAGTGATAGCCCAAGGGTCGAGTTACGAGTTGAGACATCGACAACCGACATGATCAGAGAACCGAGGCGATGGGCCTCGCGGTTGGTCCCCGCCATACGAACAAACGTCCATATGCGGTCGGTTCCCGACTCGGGAATACGACAATCGACTCTAAGCGGTGTAGGATAAGGGTCCCGAGCTCGACTAACGCAAGTCGATTAAGTCGGCCTCGAGGACGAGTCCGCACGGTGAAGAGGCCCATTATCCATAGGATAACTCAGGGCGATGGGCAAAGCCCATATAAGCTAGTAAAAGCCCAAAGGGCTAATACGGTATTTTACCCAAACCGACATGGTTTAGGGTTAGGGTAATGAACTCCCTATAAATATACACTTCCGGGAACTACGTGTGACTTGATTCCCTGGAGCATAACAGATACGTAGGCAACCCTGAGAGAGACTCTTGATGAGCGTTGTTTTCACCAAACAAATTTATAAAATACTCAAGACAACGGTGACTAAACAAGCTCTCAACCGGCAATGTACCGGTCGATCATGAGTAAAGCTACAGTGAGTCCGAGGTCGATCCCACAGAGAAGATGTGCTTGTAAGTACCAAAGTGAACTTATTGCTTAGTCTAGGCAAACAAGTCGTTGGAATGTTTGTGCACTTCAATTAAACTAAAGTAAATTAAACTAACAAGTCTAAAGGAGAAAGGGACATAGCCGAACCATGATCAAAATGACTAATTTCAACCCCAAGGATAGACAAAACCGGAGTGTGCAATATAATAAACGAACTCTTGCATTCAATTTCACGGGTGCGAACTCCTAAACCCGGTGCTAAGCGTCTCGAACAACTCTCTTCTAACACCTTATGCCATGTTAAGGTCCGAACAACTCTCTCCTAACAAGTCATGTTTTGCACTCGAGCCGCTTAAACGTATAAACGAGTAACCTCACGATGAGCTCGGTTTAACAACTAAACCGAGACTACACCACGATCCTAAAACCCTTTTCCCACACCCTCTCTCGAACAACTCTCAAGAGTGATGTGTGTGATATTTGACCTAGGTAGCTAATCTAGCTCAAACCGTTATAACAAGTTCTAAGACGTGAAACATGCAAGAAACAACAATAAAACACACTACCCACTCCCAATTTCATCACCCAAAGGGTGATTTCATCACATATCACATGACCCGGCTATGGGGAGGAATTAACTACTCATTATACTAATTAAAACATGAAAGAAACAATGAATTAAAGACATAATAAGTAAAAGATAGAAGAAATGTACCATTAAAGTGTAGAAATTGAGTTTGGAGAAGAAGAGCACAAAAGTTGAATACAAAAGATCGAATTTTGCCCAATGAAATGTTATAAATCGAAGCTAAGAGTTAGAGAATCAAAGAGAGGATTGAAAGACGATTCTAACGGTATATTACACTAATTCTAACTCCTAAAAACGAAGAAATGCGCCCAAAATTACCCTAAACTCGCCCCCCCTCCCGCCTCCTGTTCTTGTGTGTTTTTATAGGTCAAAATCTGCAGAAAATGACCCAAACGCGCTTTGGAGGTCCCCAAACGCGTTTTCAGTCCCCAACTCTCTCAGACATGAAAAAAACAGTCCCAAACGCGCGTTTGAAAGCTCCAAACGCGCGTTTGAAATGCCGCTGTTTTCTGCTGCAGTAAAACCTTCATAACTTCTTCGTCCGAGCTCCGATTTGGGTGATTCAAGATGCGTTGGAAAGCTCTTTCAATTCTCTACAACTTTCATGAAGAAGTCGTGACCAGAAAATGCCTCCATCATTGGTCAAAATGCTTCTGAATCAGAACAGTACCACTCGGGCACCAACTCTTTCTCTTCCTTTTCCTATTCTTTCTTCTTTCTTGGCTCATTCTTGCACCTTGATCACACTTATCATCATAAATCTTCGCCTTCCGGGTTCTCGAGACACCAATACCCTACATCATCACAACAACCAAAAACAACCAAAACATTCCGAGGGTAAAAGTGCTCGGAATAGGGTCAATATCAATAAAAGGAGGTAGTAAACCATCAAAGTGACGGATTTACTCCCGTGCTATAAACTCACGATATTACCCCTAAAACGGTCTAAATTACCAAGAAACATGCTAAAAGTGTGGTAAACGGGGTAGAAAATGCACCGGAATCACGTAAAGTTGATTCCCATCACCACCCCACACTTAGCCTTTGCTCGCCCTCGAGTAAAATAGGCGTTTTAAAACAAACCAGTGGATTCAACTTTATGATGTAGGTGCTACTACTCACACTCTCGAGGTGGCCCCAAAGTAAGAAACACGAACATAAACACATTGGTACAACATTATCAAGAAAATGGAGTGTGTGTGGTGCCAAGCTAAAACCAAATGCTCAAAATGATTGTCGGGCTTGAATCCCAACCAAAAATCTACCAACCGTTTCATAATCACGAGCCTCTCCACTAATCTAGTTTACTAAGTTTGGACACGATCAAGGCGGGACTTGAGCGGTTATAACGTTAGGCTAGTGGAAATTTCGTTAATCGAAGGGTATTTTGGGAGGCGGAGAAAAGAAGTACGAGTGAACCTAATCAAACAAGTACCAACTCATCTTTATCATGCAAACCACCCAAAACTCCTTTTTGATCAACTTTGACATTTTGGGAACCATAGGTTACCAGTGCACCCGAACTCATTGCCAAACTCGACTATGTTTCAAGTGTCGTGAGGTGAGTTCAAGCACACTAGCACCTATCTCACTATCCCAACTCTAACATCATAAAAATTTATCATTGAGCTCCTTACTTTGACTCCACGCCTTTATTTCTATGTACATCCTCTCTTTTTTTTTTTTTTTTTTTTTTTTTTTTTCTTTCTTTTTTTTTTTTTTTTTTAAGGAAGAGATAAGAAGAGATTTTCTTTTCTTTTGGCCCAAGAGTCGAACACCAAGCCCAAACGAGCTCCTCAACACTTTATAGCTCAAAACGAAACAACAACCCAATCAAAAACATCATCTCTCACCCCCACACTTGCCTTAGCAAGTGTGGTCTAATGTAAGACTAAGTCCACTCGTAGGGTATAAAATGAAGGAAATGTGACCATAATAAGGCTCAAGGGTAGGTTTCGACTAAGTAACAAAACGGCTATAAGCGAATGGTGGTGGTCGACCATTCTATCAAGGCCGAGAGGACTCTGAAGGAAAATGTTCCGGTTAAGGCTTATTTGGCTACGGTGGTAGGGTCAAGAGAACGCCAAAACCGTCATCCCATGTCCTACTTAGGTAAACCTATGACATTTCGTCTCAAGGCTAGTGATATGAAAGGTGGTAGCAATCAAATTGTGCACAAAGTGTAGCTTTCGTGAAAGTAATAAACTTCATTCTCAAGATAATATCAAACCACAATGTACATGTTCGGGATCCCGACTAAGGTGATCACCACTCAAATGTGAAAATAACACATACAACACGGTGTTAAGACCCTTGAAAAATTTTAAAAATTACCCAAAAATCGACTCGAGCCCGATCATAGGCTAAGCATACCACATTTATAGCACATTTAACAACGAAAACAAGAAAACAGATAAGTCTCCCACCCCACACTTAAACGAAACACTGTCCTCAGTGTGTGAGAGATAAAAAGAGTAAAAAGACTTAGCTGTTTGACCAAAACCCGGCAGAAAGGCGCACTTTAGCCCACGTGACATCTTCTAGTAAGCTCCATCTCGAGTACCTGAACACCATGTAAACAGAAAACAAGGCAAACACATGCACGGGAAAAAATCCACGTGCCAAAAGATGGTGATAGATACGAGATATATAAAAATAGAAGCCATGCCACAATCAAGGTATCAAAGCATATCAACCATACTAGACATGAAGTGCACTGGATGTAAAGATAATCAAAAGAAACACAGAGCATCCACGCATAAAATAAGGCCACAGAGGCTCACATAAAAACATCCCCGTCTACATACAAAAGCAAGAACCAACATGGAGCTCTCACCCCAACCTCTCTTTTTCAAGACAAAACTCACCCTCTTCCAACCAAAAACCACTTCAAAAACATAATTATTACCAAAAAGGTGGGTTGCCTCCCACAAAGCGCCTTTGTTTTACGTCGTTGGCTCGACCAAGTGGCACTTAAAATGGACTCAAACCACAAAAGACTCAAAACAACATGCCAACATTTTCATTTCAAACAAGTAACACCAAACACCATCAACCGAAATCCGAACTCAAAAAGATCAACAACTTCAGAAGAACAAAATAGCAAGCATAGGGAAAACGAGTTCACAAGGAACTTACCTCGCATGGCTCTCGAGGCCACCTCTTGCCAACTCGGGAGTCCCTTCCTTTCAAAGTCTTTTATCTTCTTCTTCTTGAAGTTGCCATCCCATGGTAGTCGTCCATTTTCAAGAATCTTGTGAGTTTCATCTACCGGGGAGTACACAAACTCGATCGAATAATACTCCTCAACACATTGTGGAAGAGTGTAGTAGTCCGGGACCGGCATGTCAATAATCTCCACTTCTTCCGGTAGCTCTACCATGGATGTCATACCAAGCTCATTAGATTTCATCACACACTCCAAAATTGCATCATCATGCACTTCAATCGGGAGTGATGGTGAAACGGGCGATCCCGTCTTCTCTTTCGGCTCTATCTCCACAAAATCAACAACCGCAATCGAATCCACCACACTCTCTGTCAATTCATCATTTTGCACATCATGGGAAGGTGGTGTAGTAGACAACAATTGTGCCGCTTCCATCTCAAAATCTTGCAGTTCTTCTTGATCCCAGAGGGTTTCATCACCAAAGAATTCTTGCTCACCATAACAATGGTTGGCTCCACCACACACTCTTCCAAGGTATCATTAGATATTTCAATAGAATGTGATGGTGTGATGAATGACCCCAAATCAATGTCCGGCTCAGAAACCTCGTCATAGTGAATCGAATCATCAATCTCACTCTCAACCCGAACTTCTTCAATAAGCACCTCATCCTCCTTAACCACCTCTATTGCACAAGTCTCTTCCACTTTCTCGTGCCTCATCAGCTCAAGCAATTTCCCATCCGGTCTCCAAGATTGCTTATGTCGGAGTCAAATCTTTTGTCGACCTCTTGCATATCCTTCTTGAACTCTTTCGAACTCTTGCAATTGATTTGACAACCGCTCCATTTGATTGTCGGTGAATTCTTCTTGTGGCATGGAGGGAACCGGTCATACCTGAAAATCCTCATAATGTTGTGGCTCATAGCTCGAATAACCATAATTTTGACTTTGGTATGCACTAGGGCAATCGATAAGCCCATGAACTTTGGTTACTCTCAGCTGGCGATATTGAGGATGAGGCATGAATCGTTGTTGATAATATCGCCAGTGCCTCGAGGTTGGTAAGGGTATTGTTGTTCAGTGAGTACCATTGATTGAAAAATCCTTCCATTTAAGCACAACCGCAAAATCTCGAAAACAACAAGAAAACAATAAAACAAAACCTAGGCCCAAGCCTTCGGTTCACTTACAAGATATCACAAATAACACACACCGTTCCTCGCAACGGCGCCATTTTGATGAGCGTTGTTTTCACCAAACAAATTTATAAAATACTCAAGACAACGGTGACTAAACAAGCTCTCTAACCGGCAAAGTACCCGGTCGATCATGAGTAAAGCTACAGGAGTCCGAGGTCGATCCCACGAGAGAAGATGTGCTTGTAAGTACCAAAGTGAACTTATTGCTTAGTCTAGGCAAACAAGTCGTTGGAATGTTTGTGCACTTCAATTAAACTAAAGTAAATTAAACTAACAAGTCTAAGGGAGAAAGGGACATAGCCGAACCATGATCAAAATGACTAATTTCAACCCCAAGGATAGACAAAACCGGAGTGTGCAATATAATAAACGAACTCTTGCATTCAATTTCACGGGTGCGAACTCCTAAAACCGGTGCTAAAGCGTCTCGAACAACTCTCTTCTAACACCTTATGCCATGTTAAGGTCTGAACAACTCTCTCCTAACAAGTCATGTTTTGCACTCGAGCCGCTTAAACGTATAAACGAGTAACCTCACGATGAGCTCGGTTTAACAACTAAACCGAGACTACACCACGATCCTAAAACCCTTTTCCCACACCCTCTCTCTCGAACAACTCTCAAGAGTGATGTGTGTGATATTTGACCTAGGTAGCTAATCTAGCTCAAATCTGTTATAACAAGTTCTAAGACGTGAAACATGCAAGAAACAACAATAAAACACACTACCCACTCCCCATTTCATCACCCAAAGGGTGATTTCATCACATATCACATGACCCGGCTATGGGGAGGAATTAACTACTCATTATACTAATTAAAACATGAAAGAAACAATGAATTAAAGACATAATAAGTAAAAGATAGAAGAAATGTACCATTAAAGTGTAGAAATTGAGTTTGGAGAAGAAGAGCACAAAAGTTGAATACAAAAGATCGAATTTTGCCCAATGAAATGTTATAAATCGAAGCTAAGAGTTAGAGAATCAAAGAGAGGATTGAAAGACGATTCTAACGGTATATTACACTAATTCTAACTCCTAAAAACGAAGAAATGCGCCCAAAATTACCCTAAACTCGTCCCCCTCCCGTCTCTCCTGTTCTGTGTGTTTTTATAGGTCAAAATCTGCAGAAAATGACCCAAACGCTGCGTTTGGAGGTCCCCAAACGCGCGTTTCAGTCCCCAACTCTCTCAGACATGAAAAACAGTCCCCAAACGCGTTTGAAAGCTCCAAACGCGCGTTTGAAATCTTCTTGTTTTCTGCTGCAGTAAAACCTTCATAACTTCTTCGTCCGAGCTCCGATTTGGGTGATTCAAGATGCGTTGGAAAGCTCTTTCAATTCTCTACAACTTTCATGAAGAAGTCGTGACCAGAAAATGCCTCCATCATTGGTCAAAATGCTTCTGAATCAGAACAGTCACTCGGGCACCAACTCTTTCTCTTCCTTTTCCTATTCTTTCTTCTTTCTTGGCTCATTCTTGCACCTTGATCACACTTATCATCATAAATCTTCGCCTTCCGGTTCTCGAGACACCAATACCCTACATCATCACAACAACCAAAAACAACCAAAACATTCCGGAGGGTAAAAGTGCTCGGAATAGGGTCAATATCAATAAAAGGAGGTAGTAAACCATCAAAGTGACGGATTTACTCCCCGTGCTATAAACTCACGATATTACCCCTAAAACGGTCTAAATTACCAAGAAACATGCTAAAAGTGTGGTAAACGGGGGTAGAAAATGCACCGGAATCACGTAAAGTTGATTCCCATCAACTCTCAGGCTCAGTCTAAAATCATCCCCAAAACCATCCTTGATTCAATCATCCCTAGATTAAACGGCCCGGATTTATTCATAGACGAAATCCAGCATCGTCAAGCACGTATCTGCGTATCCGAGACGATGGGCCTCACAGTTGGTCCCCGCCATACGAACAAACGTCCATATGCAGGTCGGTTCCCCGACTCGGGAATACGACAATCGACTCTAAGCAGTGTAGGATAAGGGTCCCGAGCTCGACTAACGCAAGTCGATTAATTCGGCCTCGAGGACAGAGTCCGCACCAGCTGAAGAGGCCCATTATCCATAGGATAACTAGGGCAGTGGGCAAAGCCCATATAAGCTAGTAAAAGCCCAAAGGGCTAATACGGTATTTTACCCAAACCGACATGGTTTAGGGTTAGAGTAATGAACTCCCTATAAATATACACTTCCAGGAACTACGTGTGACTTGATTCCTGGAGCATAACAGGATACGTAGGCAACCTGAGAGAGACTCTCAGGCTCAGTCTAAAATCATCCCCAAAACCATCCTTGATTCAATCATCCCTAGATTAAACGGCCCGGATTTATTCATAGACGAAATCCAGCATCGTCAAGCACGTATCTGCGTATCCCATATCCGCGTATCTCGTATCCACGTATACGTATCCGTGCATCCTTGATAACCAACATGGAAGGGTATACACACTTTGATTATAGATGAGTGACAATCCAAAAAATATTCATTCTATATTATACAGAACGAATATCCGAATATTGTAGCTGTAAATATCAAGCACGTTGTTATTTTTATTTTTCTTTTTTCCTCTCCGAGAAGGGGTGGCAAACATGGGATACGACATTAATTATTTCATATATTGGTGGTAGCAACAACTTTTTTTCGGAGATCCTCTCCGAAAAGGGGTGGCGACTGGCAAACATGGGATACGAACTTATTTCATACGTGGGTGGGGGCAAAATATACATCTTTAGATAGATGCTATTGTGAATTTTTTTTTCGGAAGCTCTATTGTGAATTTTGAATTTGTATTAATTTGCTTATAATATGAAAATAAAAATAAAAACAATATTACGAGATTTGCTTATAATGATATAACTGTGTTTAATAATCATTATGCATTTTTTTGAGAAACAATGATCATGACAATGATTATCGATCAATATGTTATATTAAAGAATTACTGATGCTATAGACAATGATTGTGACACGATCAATAAAACAACACATCTTTGAAATATCTTTCATTATGTTGAATCCGTATGATAATTAATGTAGACCATACATCACGATGAGAGGCGAAAAGAATATGCGGTGTCATTCACAACCGTTGTGACCATAACATTAGTATCTTGTTATTAACATCTCCTTGATGAAATCAACACAGTAAAACTAAAACAGCTAAGAACATGAAGAGTAAACAGAAAGAAATATCTATGTATTCATTAATCAACTTGATAATTTACGGTGTATGATCATGAGCTATATATAGACTAACTAGCTACAGTGTGAATGTGCTTGAGACTGTTACAGGCGGTTATTCTGTTGGAAACTTCCTAACTGATTTTACACCTAAGTGTTCGACCTAATGCTTCTAAAAGAGTTGAGTCAGTTCAGTGTTCAGTTTGTTGTTGTTGCTGCTATATCTCTCAAACTGGACACTTTGGCTTGTAGATGTTGTTGAGAGGATATGAGCTAAGTAGTGATTGAAATCTAGATCTGTCCAGATGTTTTGTAAACAAGTCTGCAAGCTGCAATTCTGTTGAAACTAGTAGAGGTTTTAGGAGTCCTTGTTGATATCTATCCCTTATAACATGGCAGTCTATTTCTATATGTTTAGTTCTCTCATGAAACACTGGATTTTCAACTATATATAGAGCAGATTTGCTGTCACAAAATAGAGGGATAGGCTTGCTTTGTCTGATATTGAACTCTGCCAGTAAATAAGTAAGCCACTGTAATTCACAGGATGCCATGGCCATTGCTCTATATTCAGCCTCTGATGAACTTCTAGATGCAGTGGATTGCTTCTTTGATTTCCAGCTTATGAGTGCACCACCAAAGAACAGAGAAAACCCTGTCACAGACCTTCTAGTATCATTGCATCTTGCCCAATCTGAATCCCCAAAGCATTTCAGTTCCAGATTGCTTTTTGATGGAAAGAAGATGCCTTGTCCAGGGGACTTCTTTAGGTACTTTAACAGTTTGTGGGCTGCCTGAAGCTGTAATTCTGTTGGTTTGTCCAAATATTGACTGAGCTGCCGTGTGGCATATGTGATGTCTGGTCTTGTTAGGCCTAAATATAGAAATTTCCCTACCAAACTACTATAATAGCTGTTTGATTTCAAGGGTTCTGAGTCTTTGCTATGTAAACTTATAGAAGTATCCATAGGTATTTCGCTTGGTTTACATTCTGAATATCCATATTCTTCCAATAGTTCCATGCAATACTTCCTTTGGGATAGTGCAATACCTTTCTTTGATCTGGCCACCTCTAGGCCTAGGAAGTATTTCAATTCTCCAAGGTCTTTTATTCCAAACTTATCATTCAAAAATTGTTTCAGTTTCTTGATTTCTTCTATATCAGGACTTGTAATGAGTACATCATCTACATAAACTAAAACAGCCACAAAAGATTCATCTGAGCCTTTGATAAACAGACTGTAATCCTGTTTGGACTGTCTATACCCCCTCTCAAGCAAAGTTTGGGTTAATTTGATGTTCCACTGTCTGCTTGCTTGCTTCAAGCCATATAGGGATTTGACCAGCTTACACACATGTCATGGTTCTGCCTTGAATCCTTGTGGAACTTGCATATACACTTCTTCTACTAAATCTCCATGAAGGAATGTATTATTGACATCTAGTTGATGTAAATTCCAATCTTTTGATGCTGCAATGGCAAGTAGAGTCCTTACAGTTGTGAGTTTTGCCATAGGAGAGAATGTATCCAGATAATCCAGGCCTAATTGTTGTGTGTAACCTTTTGCTACAAGTCTTGCCTTGTATCTCTCTATGGAACCATCAAATTTCCTTTTTACTCTGTACACCCATTTACAACCTATTGGTTGTTTTCCTTTGGGTAGGGGAACTATCTGCCAAGTATTAGTCTGTTGGGGAGCTTTGATTTCATTATCCATAGCTTCTCTCCATTCTGCATGTTTGACAGCTTCGTTGTATGTTTTTGGTTCTGTTATGACTTCAGTACTGAAAATATAAGATCTGTAAGGAATAGATAAGTGATCTAATGTGTCTACTTTTGCCATATCATGAGGTGATGTATGTGTGGAATTATTATGACACACATAGTCTTGAAGGTAAGAAGTTGTACCTCTGTTTCTAGAGGACTTTCTTACATTCAGGTTCTCATTAACAGGCAGTGCTTCCACATAATCTAGAAAGTTGACATCATCAACATGGTCAATAATGTCATCAACAGGTTCTTGATGATGTACATGTTCCTGATGATCATGTATTGACTGAGATGTATTAACATGATCATCAAGACTTTGATTATGTGAAGTACTTGTGCTTTGAGGCAAAAGTGTATCAGAAATTGTAAAAACATCTTGATCAAAAGGAATTGGCAAAGGTAATTCTTGGATGTTACCTGACACTGTTCCATCTTTATAAGGAAAGGTGAACTCATGAAATGTTACATCCCTAGCAATAAAAATTTGCCTATTTTGAAGGTTTAACAGATAGAAGCCTTTCACATTAGGCACTCCACCTAGATATACAGACTTGATACCTCTTGCTGCAAACTTATTGTTGTCATGATGTAAATTATAAGCAAAAGTTAAACAGCCAAACACCTTGACATTATCATATTTAGGTTTGACAGAATATAATATTTCATAAGGTGTTTTATTGTTTATCATTGGAGAAGGTGTTATATTTATCAAATTTACAACATGAAGAACAAAATAAGACCAGTATATTAAAGGCAAATTAGACTGAAATCTTAAACTCCTAGCAACATTTAAAATATGTTGATGTTTTCTTTCAACCACTCCATTTTGCTGGGGAGTTTTGACTACAGATGTCTGATGAAAAATGCCTTGGGATGCATAAAATTCAAGTAGATCAAACTCTAAGCCATTATCAGATCTCAACACTTTATTCTTTTATTGAATTGAGTTTGTATCAACATACAAAACTGTTTAACAAGGTTTCTAACTTCACCTTTAGATTTTAGCATGAAAATCCAACAAAATCTACTAAAGTCATCAACAACTGTGAGGAAAAATCTATGTCCATGAATCCCAATTACTCTATATGGACCCCAAATGTCCATATGAACTAGATCAAAACAAGAATTTGAAACAGAATGACTTAAAGGAAAACTAAGTCTGGATTGCTTTGCCATAGGACATATGTCACAAACTTGGCCTTCAGAAATCTGAATGTAATCATGTTCATTCTTTAGAACCTTCAGTCTTTGATCAGAGGCATGACCAAGCCTGTAATGCCACAGCAAATGCTGATTTATAGAAGAATGAACATGATTGCAGCAGGAAAAGCATAACAAGAGCTATCTGCCTTCAGAATGTATTGACCTTTAACAAGGTAAGCTGAACCAATCCTCTTGAGACTTATCATATCCTGGACCACACAGGAATCCATAAAAAATTTAACATTATAAGCTCTTGACCTAATGAGTTTTCTTATGGACATTAGATTACAATGAAAGCCAGGAACACACAAAACATTGTCCAGGATTAAGTCAGAATTAATTTTGACCTGACCTATGTGGGAATTTTGATGTTATGTCCATTTGGCAAACTCACATATTTGTCAAGCACTGGTTCACAAGAGCTAAATAAATCTTTATTGAATATAATATGGTCAGTAGCACCACTGTCTATGATCCAATCAAAGCAGGTAAGGGACTTAGACATACCTGTCTCCATGGGGCCAAAATTGGTGGATAGAACAGTAGAATTTACTGAATTGAAACCAGCATCTCCAGAATCTTGAGAGACATTAAAGGAAGAGGATCCTGCCTTTAAAATTTTCAATATCTGTTGATATTGTGCTTGAGTCAGAGTAGCCTGAGAATCTCCCAAAGAATCTGCTGAACCACAATCAGAAGTACCATCAGAACAAACATTGTTAACTGCCACATACCTCCCTCTACCTCTGCCCCTGAAATTTGAAGGAAAACCATGCTTCTTGTAGCATCTATCAATTGTGTGTCCTTGCATTCCACAATAAGTGCACTGGGGTTTCTTATTCCCATTGTTGTAGGACTTCCTAAAATTGCCATTAGAAGGCTGATTCTGGCTTTGATTCTGGATGGCCAAAGCTGCTTTGTCAAAAACTCCAGAAACATTTCCAAGATTGCTAACAGAACTAGCAACATGAGACCCATAATTCTGTTGCCTTTCTTGCTTTAAAGCCATTGAAAAAACACTTTTAACGTTGGGAAAATGGGAGATCAACAGAACCTGAGATTTCATAGTAGAAAAACTGTCATTAAGACCTTTCAGAAATCTGATTACATGATGCCTCTCATTGTGTTCTTGGTACCACTTCTGTCCACAATTGCAAGTAGGGGGAGGAGTCAGAGCTATCAATTGATCCCAAAGAATCTTCAATCTTGCAAAATACTCTGAAACAGAAAGATCTCCTTACTTCATGGCTTGAATATCATCCATTAAATCTGACAAACGGTCTGCATCTCCTCCACCATACCTATCATCAAGATCATCCCAAATTTCCTTGGCAGTTCGATAATTCATCACACTTTGCGCAATGTTCTTGGAAACTGCATTTCCAAGCCATGCCTTAACCATACTATTGTTCTGTCTCCAAAGAGGGAAATGAGGATCATCACTGGGTGGAATTGGAACAGAACCATCAATGAATCCAAGTTTATTTTTCGAAGAAAGTGCATTTAGCATAGCAGTCTTCCAACTGTGATAATTGGATTCATCAAGAACAGGTTGTACAAGAACAAACGCTGGATTTTCACCAGGATGAAGAACCAAATCCAGTGGAATTTGAGTAGCTGAATTAGCCATGAAATAAGAAACGCAGAAAACCAGTAACAGACGAAAGAAGAAGAATTAAGATTCTTCAACAAATTTCTGAAAATCAAACGAAAATCAGATGTTTAAAATGATAAACATCAAGAATCGATGCGGAAGCTACCAGAATTTCTCTGATACCATGATGAAATCAACACCGTAAAACTAAAACAGCTAAGAACATGAAGAGTAAACAGAAAGAAATATATGTGTATTCATTAATCAACTTGATAATTTACAGTGTATGATCAGGAGCTATATATAGACTAACTAGCTACAGTGTGAATGTGCTTGAGACTGTTACAAGCCGTTATTCAGTTGGAACTAACTTCCTAACTGATTTTACACCTAAGTGTTTGACCTAATGCTTCTAAAAGAGTTGAGTCAGTTCAGTGTTTAGTTTGCTGTTGTTGCTGCTATATCTTCAACACTCCTTGACTCCCCTGCTTCGCGTATTTTTTTCAGTGTTGATACGGGAACAAGATTGTGCCACAACGATCATCTGCATCGTTGATCATAATGAATCTAAATTGATAATGATGTAAATCTAACATGATCATGAACGGTGATGATGGCCGTTATGGAACAACCGTGCCCGTATTATTATTAACTTTTTTAGCGTCGCTCTCCATATTTTTATATTTTCATTTTCTTATTTCAGGTACCGATAGATATTAGCAATTAAATATCACGACTTAATCCCCTATAAGGCTTAATGTGGAGACACCGTGTGACACCGTATACACCACACAAATTTATTCTATATTTAAACTAAGTGCTTCTGATAATTTCACTCGTCACTTCATTTCAAATCCCTCATCACACAAGAATTTCCCGTGTATATAAATTGACCGAGTTAAAAAGAAATGACAACTTGTCCTCCTCCCACGTGTAATGCCACTTGTCCTCGGAGAGTGATGTACTTATTTGCTGCAAATCTATATCTTTTTACAATATATATATATGTATATATTTTCCTGTGAAATCTTTCTATATATATTCACCTGTAAAAGAAATAAATATAAAAAGTTGAAGCAATCACCATCATAATCTTATTACATATTTTTCACTCATAAAAAAATAAAAATAAAAATTTGAAATTTATCACGACCACCAATCATACCCTTCCAAAAAAAATAAAAAAAAATCATGTAGACTTTTTTTTCGTTTGACAGAAAAATCATGTAAACTTAAAAGGCAAATAATTCTATCATTTCCCATTGCAATCCGCTTGCAGTAGAATTTTCTTCGACCCACATGGCTTTAATTTCTTGTACTTTTCGCAACTGCATGGGAAAAAAAAGTAGAAAGGGAAAATAAATAAACCAGTTTGATGGAATTTTTTTTTTTTTTTTTTTTTTTTTTTTTTTTTTTTTTTTTTTTTTTTGGGAACATGTTTGATTTTTTTCTAGATAATAGGAAATCTACCATTTTATGACTATATATAACATTGACAATAGGTCATCAAATTATACTTAGTTTCATAGCCATTTTAAAAAAGGGGGAATGAGGGAGAAGGACAGAAATATTTCATCAATTGAGTAGAAGGACAGTTTTTTAAAACTTTTGCATAAAGGACAAAACTATTTATTCACTGTCGAAATTCACTTGTGTTTGAAATTCACTGACGAAATTCATTGTTAAATCCACTAATTTTCAAAATTCATCGTCGAAATTCACTAATTTTAAGGATTATTTGTCAAATTCATTTCGTCGAAATTCACCGATTTCGGGATTATTTGAGAAGATTCACCGATTTTGGGATTCATTTGTTTGTCATTCTCATTATAAAATTATCTGGTTGTCCCTCTCCTATAAAAATATGTAATTTGTCTCTTATTCTTAAAAATATTTCAGATTGTGTCCTTATCCCTAATTTCCCATTTAAAATTTGGGTGGCACTATCGGTGACAAATACTCCAGATTTTATCATTTAGTTCTTGTCTTGATACAGTGGCAGACTCATGAATTTTTTTTCCCGGTGAGGGCAAAATTAAAACCAAAAAAAAAAGTTGTAAAAACCTCACATGAACTAAATGGATTATTGATTTTAATATTATTAAAGAGGTATGCCGTCAATTCGTTCGAAAATTTGAGCTGCTCTATGGACCCAGCTGGTCCGCCCCAGTCTTGGGTTAGTCCGTTATCAATCCATTGAGAAACTAATCAAAACTAAAAATTTCACAACATCCCCCCTGAGAGGGGTTCAGATCACTTGTCCCCTCCTGAGAACGAGCGCGCGTGCAAAAGAAAAAAGTCATTAAATATTATTTCATCGTTTTAATAATATAATAATTTGAAGAACCAACCAAATATGTGACAAGTGACAAACATAATATATATATATATCTGACGGAATCTAGCTGATGGTATGTGGACGTAATTAATTGTCACAGACACAAGTGATTAACGATGGTCGATCAGCAGAAGACAAAGCAATAGATGCGTGGCTTCCTATTTCCTCATCCAGAAATGCAAAATGGTGGTACTCAGCTTTCCACAATGTCACTGCAATGGTGGGAGCTGGAGTACTCAGTCTCCCTTATGCCATGTCTGAGCTCGGATGGTATGCATGCATATATGCATCTTTAATTTCTTTTTGGTATAATTGTAAATTTTAATGAGTATATATATATATATATATATATATATATATATATATATATATTATTTTTGTGATGAAGAAATTTATTGAGTTAAATCTTAATTATCGTGTACGTGTGTAATATGTGGCGAATGAATTGAATTGTAATTCCAGGGGACCGGGAGTAGCTGTGATGGTAATATCTTGGATAATCACCTTATACACGTTATGGCAAATGGTTGAGATGCATGAAATGGTTCCTGGGAAACGCTTTGACCGGTACCACCAGTTAGGTCAACATGCTTTTGGGGAAAAACTTGGACTATGGATCGTAGTTCCTCAACAACTTATTGTTGAAATTGGGGTGGACATCGTTTATATGGTTACAGGGGGGAAATCACTGAAGCAGTTTCATGATTTAGTGTGCAAACAACCTTGCAAGAGCATCAAGACTACTTACTTCATTATGATTTTTGCCTCAGTTCATTTTGTGCTGTCCCATCTCCCTAACTTCAATTCTATCTCCGGCGTCTCTCTTGCCGCGGCAGTCATGTCGTTGAGGTACGTACGTACGTACAATTTTATTTAATTTGTTCGGTTAATTATTTTGTAAAATACATCCATCCATCCATCCATCCATCGTTGTATATATGGCTGGCATGGGTTGCAGACGTCGTAGTTAGTTTAGTTTAGTTTAGTTTAGTTCGTTGATTGAAAGTAGTTAACAAATTAATTAATAAATGTGAGCGCATTTGATGGATGGATGATCACTATCAATTATTCAGTTACTCTACTATTGCCTGGGGTGCATCGGTCCACAAAGGCGTGGTGCCAGATGTCCAGTATGGATACAAAGCAGCAACGACCTCTGGAACAGTATTTAACTTCTTTAGTGCATTGGGAGATGTTGCCTTTGCCTATGCCGGTCACAACGTGGTGCTAGAAATTCAAGCCACCATCCCGTCCACGCCTGAGAACCCTTCCAAAACACCAATGTGGAGAGGTGTTATCGTCGCTTATATTGTGGTAGCCTTGTGCTACTTCCCCGTCGCTTTTATTGGTTACGGGATGTTTGGAAACATGGTCTCGGACAACATCCTCATCACTTTGAACAAGCCTACTTGGCTTATCGCCATGGCTAACTTGTTCGTCGTTGTTCATGTCATCGGCAGCTATCAGGTCAGCTAATCCATTTAATTATTTATATAACTATGATCATCTATCATCTTGGATTTCTATTCCTTTATCAACTCATTAATTAGTTTGTTAAATCAAAATTCTCAGACTCCTCAGCTAGTTGTATATGCAGCATACATATATGTTATTAGTTAATTGGTAATGATGTGAATGGATTGATGATTTAATTATTTTTTTTTGGTTGCAGATATATGCAATGCCAGTTTTTGACATGATGGAAACTGTTCTCGTCAAGAAACTACGTTTCAAACCCACTTGGTATTTACGTTTCATTACAAGGAATGCTTACGTGGGTAAGCTAGCTTGATTTCTCCCTCTTCAGTATTTTGTCTTTTTAATTATATATAGGTACTAGTGGAAATAATCGTGCCCCGCACGATGTGGCCCACGGTTGTTATGTTATAAACTTGGAATATTAGCTATCGAAACTAAAAAACATACATGCATGCTTAAAAGCGCGCGTCGCGACGCTGCGGATTGCCTCACTTTTTTATAAATCGGTTATAGTTTTTATGTCTACCAATAAATTCACTTTAGTTAAAAAAAAAATATGAACCCACTTCAATGCGTAGAAAAATATTTAAACCCTAGTGAAGATCGAAATGTACCCTAGTGATAAACACGTTACTGTGATAACACCGTACCAAATCATACGACGTCATTTTGCCTAACCCAAAAATGTTACCGTACCAAATCATACCACGTCGTTTTACCTAACCCAAAAAATAAATAAATATAAAAAAAGCTGCTGGATTCATACGACGTCGCCTAGTGAAGATCGAAATGCACCCTAGTGATAAACACGTTACTGTGATAACACCGTACTAAATCGTACGACGTCATTTTGCCTACCCAAAAATGTTACCATACCAAATCATACGACGTCGTTTTACCTAACCCAAAAAAAGAAATATATTAAAAAGCTGTTGGATTCATACGACGTCATTTTGCTTAAGGCCGGAAAAAAAAAAAAAAAAAAAAAAAAAAAAAATCCTTTGGTCGTTTGGTCGTCCCACAGGTTTGCACAATATATAGTAAGAGCAAGGTTGACAAAAATGTTACCGTACCAAATCATACCACGTCGTTTTACCTAACCCAAAAAATAAATAAATATAAAAAAAGCTGCTGGATTCATACGACGTCGCCTAGTGAAGATCGAAATGCACCCTAGTGATAAACACGTTACTGTGATAATACCGTACTAAATCGTACGACGTCATTTTGCCTACCCAAAAATGTTACCATACCAAATCATACGACGTCGTTTTACCTAACCCAAAAAAAGAAATATATTAAAAAGCTGTTGGATTCATACGACGTCATTTTGCTTAAGGAGAAAAAAAAAAAAAAAAAAAAAAAAATCCTTTGGTCGTTTGGTCGTCCCACAGGTTTGCACAATATATAGTAAGAGCAAGGTTGATATATAGTTGTATAAAAGTCTCTATTGATGATTAATATAATATTAACATGGCATGAAAATTAATACTACATGTGTATAAATATATATATATACAGCGTTTACAATGTTTCTTGGGATGACATTCCCCTTCTTCGGAAGCCTTCTGGGATTCTTCGGAGGCTTTGCTTTCGCTCCAACCACTTACTTCGTAAGTAATTTGTCTGTGTACGTATGCATGCATGTCACTTCCTTCTAATTCACTGGCCGGTATGGTATGTATACATTAAATAATTAGTACTACCTTCACAACACACGTATAATAATAATAATAATAATAATAATAATAATATTGTTGAAAACTTTCTCAGCTCCCTTGCATTATGTGGCTTGCCATATACAAACCGAAGAAATTCAGCCTGTCTTGGATCACAAACTGGGTACGAATATTTTAACACGTACTCGATCATCATATTTACATTTATGTATATATGCGTATATACACTCGGGAAGTGGAATCCCATCCCATGCATGTTTGATTGCTAGCTAATTAATTAAGATTTCATTAACTTGCAGATCTGCATAATCATCGGGGTTCTACTGATGATTATAGCACCAATTGGAGCGTTGAAGCAAATCATACATGACGCCAAGACCTATAAATTTTACTCTTAAACCAGCATCCAATAATTAATTAGTCAATCAATCCAACAATTACCGAATGACAAGCATATAGGTACCTACCTAATAGTCTAAGGAGCAAGCCAAGCATGCATTTTAAGATACGATGATGATGATCTTCAAGTCTGATTTTGAGTCGGTCACGTTGAATGTTTCAAAAAAAGGACCCACCTTTCATTATCGATCAAAGGGTTCAATTCTTAGCGAGCCTTGAAAACTTTATTTTTCTAATTTTATTTTGATGCGTGCGTGTATAAATAGTCTTTCCTACTACCTCATTTTGTTTTCTCTTCTCAACTAGATGTCCCTTATTTTCTTGGCACAAAATCAAATGTCTGTTTGTTGTTTGCATATACATACGAGTATACGGGTATAGAATTTCAGGTAATATAGCTTGGATTATACTTGATTTTATATCCAGTATGCTGTGTTGCGCTATGTATTATATATATATATGATGAAAAAACTATGAAGAGAGAATTGCCTTTCGTATGAAAAATGATATATTAAATTTTTTCTTGTCCCTGCTATATAGATTCAAATTCCATTTAGTGTGTGTTTCCCTTGGTTCCCCCTGCACTCGTTTATTCCTTATACACATAATTAAGCAACTCTTGCCAGCATATATATAAGATATTCCTAAGCTAATGGTTCTACCCAAAGTTCCAGTATAAGGTTTTTAACAAACAAGAACTACCTATTGTTTTCTGGAAGCACGGGTCAATCATAAAGCAAAATCATCGGAAAAACTCAAATAGTTTGAAAGTAAGAACATCACTAACTATATATATATGACAACAACACAAAAACTAGAATCGTACCGCAACCTACATCTTAAGATTTAGGCATTAATTCAATCGTCCACGGTAAATTTTATAGTTAATTGTCAATTAGAACATATTTAGAAATATGTCATGATTTTTTAACTATAAAAAAAAAAAGATTTTTGTCAAAAAGGACATTTCACTAGTGAAAGTGAAAATGATAGTGAATTTGAAAGTGAATTACGTTGGTTTTGTGCTGAAAATCAACGTAATTCACTTTTACTTTCACTAGTAAAATGTCATTTTTGACAAAAATCTTTTTTTTTTTCTTATAGTCTTTTTTGCCTGACATCTTTCTGTATATTTGAACAAAGTAGAAGAAGGCAACAACATGAAGTATATAAAAGTATTTGAAGTTTTTCAACCCTGAAACACTTGGTTTTCTGCTCCAAAATCTGATTTTCAGCCTTATTCTTGGCGTATATATGGCTGAAAATCTCACAATCCACAGTAACACAGTAACACCCCCAAAACTAGTGTATTAGAAAGTTTAATGATATAAACCAAGTGAACAACACAATCAATCTTCTTTCCAACACCGAAAGAAAGAAAGAAGCAACAACATGTCCATTTCAATTTCATCAGCAACCCATGCAACAGGCAAGTTTAAGAGAAGCCTAATAATTCATTGCAAATTTATTAGTTTAGAATGATGTAGAAGAACTTATGTCAAAAGAACAGACAATAATGGAACGTATGGGATTGTTTTGAACAGACCATTGATCACAAATTTAGAACTTACAAGTTTTAGAGCATAAGAAAACCAATCGAGTGTGAGACGCAAAGTTCAATGCCATGGTTTATAGAGCTGAGCTGAAATGCAACCTGATTTGTACATCCATTTTCTTGTGCTTTCAGAGGATGATGCCACAAACTACATAGATCCAACAGAAACAAAAATAAAACAAAAATCAACAAATCTGAAAATTAGAGTTTTCTGAAAAATATAAAGGCCAACATATCATTAAAAGTGGAAAGGCCGATGGATAAAAAGAGATGAATAAAATGAAACTAATTAACAAATACACAAAAGCAAAGAAGAAAGAGCAAGAGGAAGCAGATTGTGTAATAAGCAGAATAAAATAATAATAGCCACAACTATTTGCAAGCAAAAGAACTAGGAAATTATATTTCAATCAAATACAATTAATTTGTAAGTAAAAATACGCCTGCATCTTGGATGGTTGGGAATAGAGTTCCCCAATCCAAAGTTGTAAGATCTGTCAGCAGGGAAGAAAGGTTGATCTGCAGACGCCACGGAGGAGAGTGTCTGGATCGAAGAGATGACGACGGAGCTGTAGCTTTTTTTTTTTTTTCCCCAAGAAACGAAAGATTTTATGGATATTTGTTTATAATGACTAGTTTGAACACTTAATAGGCATTTAGGACACACTTAAATCTATTTGTTTATAAGGACACAATACCATTAAATTTTCTATATTACCCTCCGTTATATGACTGGCACTGATAAATTTCTCCCATTTTCTATTTCTTCCTTATCTCAAAACCTCCTTTGGCCGGCGTCGGCAATGATGGATTCCGATTTCCGACAGCCCATTGGATCGAAGATAGTGTTTTTTTGTATCGAATCTTCATATTAATCTTCATATTTCTTCATATTTTGTCACTTGCAACATATTTCTCAATTAGAGCAAAAATGTAGAGCTTCAATTCATGGGTGTTCACAACAAAGTTGAGCTGCAATAAAACAATGAAGAACACACGATCAATGAGAGTGAAGAGTTGCATATTTCCAGCTAAAGTATTGAGCAGCCATTAATGAAGATTTCAAGCTCTGCATCTAAGCTATTTGAAGCAGGTATTTAAGATACATATCATGATGTTATTGAGCAGCAAAGAACGAGCTAAAATTGACAAGGATTTGGAGCTATTTTTGGGCTGATATTTGGATGGTTTTGAGCTGCTTATGATGAGCAATAGCAGAGCTGCAAAACCGATAATTGTTAGAGCAAAAAACGAGCTGAAACTAGGAATGTGGTACTATCTAGTTGAATATTGAGCAGCAAAGTGAAGCTGAACAGAGCCTAAATTTGATGAAGAAATCAGAGCTGCAATCAAGCCATTCTTCATGGAAGAACAAGTGCCTTCATAGGTACTTACTTATGCCGACGTTTATGGTCTGCTAATTGGTTGATGCTAAAGCTATTATTTGGGTTGCAATGCATTGACAACAAAGCATCAATTTAGAGGGTGAAATGCCGAGAACAAGGCTGCACCATATCAGATTATTTCATTATCAGATTATCTTATTATCCTTCATAGATATATATTTTGATTGTTAGAGTGTCTTTCTATAGTGTTTAGCATGTGCGCTGAGGATTTTGTCTCTTATTGTGCTCAAAATTGTAATACTTGACTCAAATATATACTCGAATAAATAGTTGGGTGTCACTACATAAACCGTTGCAAATGTTGTTGTCACAGCACAAAAGTCTCATTTGTTAACGATGTCACATAATAAATGTCTATGCATCATGGTGTCTCTGCATCGTGGGTGGTCATCTTTGATCGGGGTGGCCTTTGCAATGCGATGTCTCTCTGATCGGAGTGTCTCTCACAGCAGGGGTGGCCCGCAGATCGCGGTGTCACTTCATCGCGGTGTCTCTGTATCGCGGTGTCTTTGCATCGGGGGTGTCTCTGCATCGGGGGTGTCTCTGCATCGGGGGTGGTTACTGCATCGCGGTGTCACTTCATCGCGGTTTCTCTACATCGTCACATGTCATTAAATCGTGATGGTCACTGCAATTAAGTCGGAAAAATATCGAATATCATTGTGGTGTCGCATCATCAAATGTGAGTGCATCACGGCGTCTCTGCATCGCGGTATCTCTGCATCGCGGTTGTCAGTTTTCAGTGTATTGCGGTGTCACTGCATCGCGATGTCTCTGCATCGCGGTTGCCAGTGCATCGTGGTGTCTCTGCTTCACGGTTGTCAGTGCATCACGGCGGTCACTGCATCGCGGTGTCACTTCTTCGCGGTGTCTCTGCATCGCGGTGGTCAATGCATCACGGTGGTCACTGCATCGCGGTGTCTCTGCATCGCGGTTGTCAGTGCATCTCGGTGGTCAGTGCATCGTGGTTGTCAGTGCATCGCGGTGTCACTTCATCACGGTGTCTCTGCATCGTGGTGTCTCTGCATCGCAGTGTCACTTCATCGAGGTGTCTCTGCATCACGGTGTCTCTGCATCGCGCTGTCTCTGCATCGCGGCGTCACTGCATCGTGGTGTCTCTGCATCGCGGTGTCTCTACATCGCGGTTGTCAGTGCATTGTGGTGTCACTTTATCGCAGTGTCTCTGCATCGCTGTGTTACTTCATCGCGGTTGTCAGTGCATCGCAATGTCACCTCATCGCGGTATCTCTAAATCACGGTGTCACTTCAACGCGGTGGTCAATGAATTGCGGTGGTCAATGTATCGCGGTAGTCAATGCATCGGTGTGGTCAATACATCACCGTGGTCAATGAAAAATAAAAACTTTTCACCATACATAAAAAGAATAATAATAAAAACAAAAACAAAACAAAAAAAAAAAAAAAAAAAAAAACTTTCAATGTCATGAAGGAAAAAAAAAACAAAAAAAAAACAGAAGCTATCAACGCGCAGAGGAAAAAAAAAACAAACACAAACAAACATTAGTGTTGTTTTAATAAAATAATATTAAAAAAAACAAAACACAAATAGCATTCGCGTTCTTCCCCCCTTTTTTTATTTTATTTTATTTATTAAGGGTATTTTGGTCTATCTATCTAATTTGTGTCCTTATAACCAAATAAGATTCCTTGATGTCATATTTGCCTAATTAAGTCTATTTTGTGGGGAGCTTTGTCAAAATACCATTTTTGAGAAATGCCAATTGTTGGACTACCCTAATTGGGAAGGAGAAACCCAATAGGGGATTTGTGTACCCTAAGATCGTGCACATTCATGTGGCAGGGGTGAAGATCTGCGTTTTTCCGGCGAGAACCAAAATTGCCTTAAAGTGGTATATTGACAAATCGCACATAGAATGGGTGGTATATTGAAAAAAATCCCTTTTTTTGTGTCCTTTTGGACCCTTGGCCCAAGATTTTATTAAACGCCGGATTAAAACCGGTAAATTACAACAACGCCGGACACTGCCGGGAAAGGCCGGAACACAACCGGACAAAGCTAACTGAAAACAACAACAACACAAAGCCGGGTAATAGAATGAAAGAGGGTGCTGAACAACGAAGAGAAAAATTCTCCATATGACAGAAAGACGCTCAGACACGGATCCTCTTATACCATCTATTACCAGACAAACAAAAAGAACAAACAAGACATTAAAAGACACATAAGAAGTAAAAACAACAAGCACCGCCAAGATACCACCGTGCCCGTGCAAACCAGACGCCCCTCCTGAAATCCAACCAACTAACCACGAGCTGCCGCGTAAGATGCCACAGGTGACGGTTGAGCACGAAAGATTGCCACTAGTGACCGACAACAACTCAGATTAGCAGCAGAAAAAGGAAGCCGAAGACTGAGCCTCCGAGAAACAACTCACCGGAACCAAACTGATCAGGTCATCGACCATGGGAAACCGGCAGCAAGAGCAACGCATCAGTAGCAAAAGCAGTGTCACCGGAGCACAAAATCTTTAAAACCGCCCCCACAGTCAGATCCAAATCCAACACGGCGATCACAAGAGCACTGACTCCAAAACAACACCACCGAAGGACGTCGCCGGAGCAAGCGCACAGAAAATACCAGAGTCGTAGCAGATCTAAATCCACGGCCATGGAGAACAGCCATAAAGAAGAAAACAAAGAGAAGTATCTACAAGAACACAAAGGAAAGAAAATAGATTAAAAGCCTCCTCCGGCGAGACGCCGAAGGGGCGACGACGCTGTGAGAAGTTTCTAGGCGGAGCTTTTTGAGAGAGAGAGAGAGAGACAAAACGCTTACTGACGACGGAGCTGTAGCTATGTGGATACGGAGGGTAATTTGGTCCAGCCCAATATTTTTTGTCCTTAAATCAACCCAAAAAAAAAGAGTGTGGATTAAAATTTATATACAAGAGAGAAAGTGGACTAATACCTAATTTTCTCTATAAAAAAAAATACATTTTCAATACTAAAAACTCCAAAAGTCAATTTGACTCACTATTACCCATGCATATATTCAAAAAATCAAAGAATAATTTAATCATATTATACTATATTTTCGACATATTAATTATTTTTTTAATCTGTGTAATTCTTCTCTCTACGACAGATAAAAAAAACGGAGGGAGTATATATGATGCGGAAAAATATTGATAAATTTCTGACCTCATGTCAAAAATTCTGCAGCCACCCCTGTGCGAGTGACACGTGCTTCTTGTGGTATGTATAAAAGCATTAATACAAAAAAAAAAAAAAAAAAATAGAGCTTCAATAATACATGCACCACTTCACTGGTTAAGTTGAAGATTAATGTTATGTTCACCCAAAATGGTTACAACAAAGTTACACAACACATAATACTCCATTAATCATGTTGTGAGAGCCATCATAATATGTTGTGTACATTTATTGTGACTATTTTGTTGAGGATGTAGCATTTTTGTATTGTGCTTTCAAAATGTTAAATAAAATAGTTTACCCATTAGTTTAAAAAACAAGACTGATCACTAATGTAGCATAATTTTCCGTTGGTTGATAGTCCTTAAAAAAGCCTCTTCTAGTTAACCCAAACAAAATAAATCATATGGATATAAGAATTGATCAATGAGCCGTAAGGGGCACGAAACTATCAAGTACTACCTCTGTCCCATAAAAGGTGTTCACTTTTTTAAAATGAATTGTTTCATAAAAAGTATCCATTTAGAAAACCAATACATAATTTAATGCACTTTTTCGAAACTTACCCCTATCATAACATTTAATGTTTATATATTTATTTAATATTCATAAATACTCATCATTCAAAAAAACTGAGGCAGTTGCCAAAAACACGCTTATTAAGGATGTGATTTAATGCTGTGACTTTAAGGATGCTGATAACGTCGAAATCATCTAGGGTGTTCAGCGGATGATTTGTGGTGGATATCTAGCTGTGATTTGCATATGAGAGTGGTGGTTTGAGGTGGAGCTAAAGAACTCCGGTGGTGGAGAATGGTGGTGAGTGATTATATAATGTAAGTAAAGAGAGAGCAACTAAATGGGCAGAGTTTTGCCTTGTTTTGCATATATTTCACCTTTTTCATGAATGTTACATGGTGCCTTATTTATAGAGTGAGAACCGACTTATACTCAACATAATTACAACTAAGGACACATTATGACTAAATCTGCGGTGGCCAGTCGAATCGCATCCGTCTGAGGGCGGTGTGGATCCTCGGACCGCCATTCCATATCCTTAGCGGACTGGTTGGGTCGTCAGTCTGCATTCTCCAAGTATTGGGGGTGAAGGACCTCTGGCGGACCCCTCCCTCTTGTGCTCGTGGTGGGCCTATTGTCGAGACCTATTTCTAGAGTGATTGTGTTTAGACGGCAGGGGCCTAGCCGCACCACCTCTCCTCGGCCCCCGTTCATCAGTATTCGCCGGTTGGCGGGCTGAGAGACGGTGTCTCCCTATCAATGGCCCCCTACTTCGTACCCATGACATCTCGAGATGTCAGGTAAGGAGTAGCCCTCTTGTTCTTTTGAAATGTCTTTGAGGGGTGAATAACCGTGAACGTCGGAGGTCATCTTAGGCGAGTAGCCTTGACTCCGTGGGATTTTGGCATTTCAGGACCTTTGATCCCTAGCCGATTTGAAGTTGTAAGTAGGCGGATAGCCTTAACCTCATATAATTTGGCTCATTTGGGCCCTTAGCCTTCAGCCGATTTGAAGTTGTAAGTGGGCGGATAGCCTTAACCATTTTTGATTTGGCTTATTTGGGCCCTTAGCCTCTAGCCGATTTGAAGTCATAAGTGGGTGGATAGCCTTAACTTCGGATGATTTGGCTTATTTGGGCCCTTAGCCTCTAGCCGATTTGAAGTCATAAGTGGGCGGATAGCCTTAACTTTGGATGATTTGGCTTATTTGGGCCCTTAGCCTCTAGCCGATTTGAAGTTATAAGTGGGTGGATAGCCCTAACTTCGTAGGATTTGGCGTTTCAGGATCTTTGATCCCTAGCCGATTTTGAGGTTGTATTTGAGCAGATAGCCTTGACCTTATAGGATTTGGCGTTTCAGGATCTCTGATCCCTAGCCGATTTGAGGTTGTATTTGGGCGGATAGCCTTAACCTCATTGGATTTGGTGTTTCAGTATCTTTGATCCCTAACCGATTTTGAGGTTGTATTTAGGCGGATAGCCTTACCCTCATTGTGATTTGACGTTTCAGGATCCTTGATCCCTAGCCGATTTTGGACGGTTGTCTGGGGTTGGCCCCCTTGCTAACGTGTCGTTCCTTGGGTTAATTCCATGCAGTTTCTTCCCACTTTCGTTTGACGTGACAACTGATGCGTCCCGTCGCTTATTCTGATTGGCTATAGTCCTTTCAATTCCTGCGCCGTAATGATGGCAGTTTCGAATTTCGAAACTTGAGATTCCCGCCCTTGATCTTACCCTTTAGATCAGAGGCGTCGTGGCCATTGGATCCGTTTGCCTTAGCCTATATAAGGGGGGCGGATCCTTGACCTAAACACTTTCAAAATCTCTAGTTTTCTCCGGCGGTGATTCGTAAGCAATTCGGTAGTGGAGGCGTTCCGGCGAGACAGTTTCCGGTGAATATCTCGACAACTCGTTCCATCTTTCTTCACCCCCTTCACGATTTCCCCCGATTACCAGGTAAACCGTCCTTTATCGTTGGTTTCTTATGTTTTGTAGATAATTCCGTGTTTTTTCCGTTTTCGATGATAGTGCATGCACTGTGTTCTCGCCGGGTTTAGGTCCGTGGGTATTCCGGATGCTATCGGTCCTTGTCTGAGTTTTCCAGAATTCCACATCCTTTATCGTTGCCCTTGACTCTTGTCCCTATGCTACCACGTGTCTTTGAGTATTTTTTTCAATGCCTTTACCCAAAATTTCTAGGGTTTTACGTGTCTAGATGTGAGACAAAAGACTGGGCGTCAGGATGATAACGATTCATCTTGGCCTGACTTTGACCGTCCTTGGTGATGCTTATCCGCCTCGTCCTTTTTTTTTGCAGGATGTCCCAGAGCAGCGAAGACGAAAACGACGGTGTCCGCGGTAATGCCTCCGGGGGCAAAGAGGAGGCGAGCTCTAGCTGAACGGCTAGCGTTTGTGAGGAAATGTTTTGATTCAACCCGGCATGTCTCGGGGTGGCCGACAAATGGCCGTTGTTCATAAAATGGTTACCGAGCGAGCCAAACCTAAGAAGACCGCGTCTAGGACTATTAAAGGCGCTGTTAGGATCCCGAGTTCGACGTCTGGGGTAGCAGCCAGCAAGGTTGGTGATGATGAGGGTAAACGGAACAAGACACCCAAACCCGACAATCTGGAGGTTGTAGAGGAGGAAAAGTCGATAGCCACCATGGATAAGGAATTTGAGAATCAGTGGCCTGATATCCGCAGAAGTCTCGCTGCCTCGGGAACCTTCACCAGCCACAACATCTCCCCCGACTGTCTTTTCACTAGTTTTCCTGATGATCCGACCACCATTTCTGATCGGACGAAGGAAAGCTCTGAACCGAGTGGTGTCGCTATAGATGTCGATCGAGCTGGCCAGCGTCTCGAGATGGATGGCCTCGTCTTGTTCTATGATCACTTCGTTTCGGGGTTGCGTCCACCTTTCGACCCCTTCTTCGTGGAGGTGATGGAAAGGCTGGATGCCCTGCCCTGCCCAGCGATTTCGTCCCTAGGGCAGTGAAGATAATCTCGGCTTTCATCATTCTATGCCCAATGTTGAAACATGAGCCTACCCTCCCTGTGTTCTTGAGGTTTTACACCTTTGGGAAGGCCGCGAAGAATATTCCTAGGGATACTCGCAATCTGCTGTTGGTCTAGAGTAAAGTCAATTCTTGCCGATTATTCTATTGGCTTCCTGCGAAAGTGAAGGATTGGGAGCAATGCGGCTTAATTGTCGAGTCCGTTGTGGGTTGGCCTTTTCCTAAGTTTGAAGTGCGGCCTGAGAAGAGGAAGAATTCAATCACGGTGTCTAAGACGCTTGAGAAGGATGAACATGAGCTTATCAACAAGATTCACAGTCTCTTTGGATGGGATGGAATGAATCAGGGGAGGACTTTTAGCTGGATGTCCTTGATCGATATTCGGCTGCCTTTCAGTGCTTTGACGGGTATCCCTGGCTCCGGCACCGACAGGGCCGCCATGGTCGAACCTTCGACACTACTACCCGACAAAGACTGGTACACGGAGGCCATTATTCTATGACCTATCCGTCCCGATGTCAGGTCTGTTTTGGAAATCCGAAGGGCGCCGGAATAAAGATAACCGTAATGCTTTTCCCTTTGTCTCATTTATTTATTGTCTCTTCGTCATTTTAGCTTCAGCTCATTGGAAATTTTTTGCTTTCGTTTGGCAATCTGTAACCGACTCTGTCCTTTTCAGGCAAGATGTGTGATGTTGTTGATGGTAGGGCGTCTCGCTTCACCAAAATCATGGAGAAAAGGCTAGCGAACGAGGCTTTGTTGGCTAAAGTCGCAGATGTGGAGCTCAAGACTATCAATATGTCTATGTTGTCTAGCGACATTGTTTCTCTTGGTGAACCTCTGAGTGTTGAGGCAGGGGTCTCGACCGTTGTTGCAAAATCGAAACCTAAGAGGAAGAGGGGTGCCGTTGGGGCAAAGTCTTCGGTCGAGGTAGCCGACGAAGAGGAGATCGATGCGGGAGGTTTCCTTAAGAAAAATCAGAAAATCGCAGACTAAGGCGGTGCTGCGGCTGTGGCAGCGTCTGGGTCTGTCGATGCCGTTTTTGCGGGGCCGAACCCTGAGGTGGCCTCTATTTCGCCTGCGGTGATTGAACTGGCTGACAGCCCAAGAAAGCCGAGTGATGAGGGACTGAAAGAATCTGCTGTTCCTCATCGACCCTTACCGCCACCTGTCTTAAGGGGTCCTGTCAGTGCCCGGGGTCGCCCGGCTTTATGGATGGAGAAGGGGTTTGCTGACAAACCGTTGGAGTTGAGAGGGGCCGGACAGGTAGCTACTGCCATTGGCAATGTGTTGCCCTTAAAGAATTTCAAGTTTACTATGCCCAATGCGGCCGAGCGGCTTGTGGGACGTGGCATTATTTCCCGCTGTATGCAGGAGGACCTACCTTCGTCTGTGATCACGAGTTCGTCGAGTCAGTCTCCGCGCCTGGCCGGCGCCCTTGGGCTATTGGGGGTCTTTGCTAGCCAGGTATGTGATTTTGTTTTGTTCAAGTCTTGTTTTGGTTTGGGAGTTCATAACTGACCGATGTTTCTCTCTTTTCAGCTTGGGACTGAGCTTGTCCAATCCGTGCATGAGCATGATGCTGCTCAGGCCGAGCTTCTTGGGCAAAATTATGATCTGAAAGCTGCGTTGAAGGCGGCTGGGGAGAAGATGATTGAGGCGTAGAAAAAGGCCGTGGGCTGAGAGGCAGTCCGCCGATGCTCAGGCCGAGCTCGCCCAACTTCGCGAAACAAACACGGCTAGTGCTAAGAAGGCCCAAGAAATCAGTGAGTCGCTGAATTCCTTTGAGGCTCAGAGGGATGAAGTTATGTCTCAGTATGCAGAGAGCCAGAAGAGAATCAGTATCCTCGAATCGCAACTGATTGACCCTGACAAGGATTTGGAAAAGCATCTCGTGGAGTTGCGGGTTGCTCGGAAACAATACTATGACCGGGGTTTCTTTCATGTTACCCGATGCTTCAAGTCGGCCTTCGGAGCCGACATGGTCAGCTTGAACACCTTGCTCTCGTGGCAACTCACTCCTCAATTCAATCATGTTCAAAGGGCTCATAATCCCGATCTCCCTTACACTCAGCCTCGGTTGTCCGATTTCACGGCTCAATGCAGGAAGGACGATTTGCCTGTTTGGGACCCTCCTCCCGTTAGTGATGTTAATCTTCATTCGATGATGGAGGAAGTGGAGAGAGAGGCTGTTGAGGCTGAGAGGGCGGGTGACGAGACCGAAGATGATGGTGGAGAGCTCGAGGACGTTGCGAGCAGAGAGAAAAGTCCTAGTGAGGCCAGCACCCCTCAGCTTGGTGATGAATACTTGAACCTGACCGGAGATCATGTTAGGTATAGTGCCCGAAAGACAATTTGTGTAATTGTTTTTGATAATGGATAACATAATTTATCTCACCTTATTACTTGCTTTGTGCTTGTAATTAATACACTGCTGCAAACCCTAAGTGTATCAGTATATAACTTCTTAACTCAGTGTATGGCATGCACGTGAGGATTGAGTTAGTGGTGATATACTTAAACTGTTAGTCCGTGGTGAACTTAATTAGAATTTAGGGTATCATGATTAAAACACCAATAATGCGTCCAGAACACCTTAGGGTGTGATAGTCTTATCCGGACTGTCGGTAGAGGGTACCTGAGTGGGGCATTTATATACGATGGCATTCATATAGGATTGGACCGATTTAATCTGGGTTTCACGATATAATTCTGTAATCGAGAAAACTTATTAAATCATTATATGATCATATATGGATTGACCTTAATCCTGAGGTGATCACAGGGTACTGCTTGTCTCGAGGTAGTGTTTGATGTGTTAGTTAAGGATCACTTTGATATGTGATCTGAGTCACTTCTCGTTGGCACTATTCCCTGATGAGTGAGTAGTTCTGTGTTTCACAGACACGGAATCCATTCCTTCCTGCGGGAAGTAGAGAGACAATCCCCTTATTTGTTAGCCCTAAGAAAATGATCTATCCCAGGAGTTCATATTAGACTAATTAGCTACTAGTCAGGTATGTGAACTAATTGATCACCAGGGGGTTAATGGTAAATAATGATAAGATATTCTGAGTCGGGTTTACGGAAACTTCCCACTCAGAATAGACAGTCTATGAAGGGTTAGTCCGTATGTAGTGATTATATCAATGGATGCTTGTTTACTCGATGGGTTGAGTGTAAGTATATATCTATAATTGGTAGAGTTCAGTTTCGGGTTTATGGTGGCATAATCTCGGAATTAATAATTTAAGTATGAATATTCTGTTCGATGAATATTTTACTTAATTATTGGAGCTACTGGTTATAGGTCCATGGTCCCCAACGTGGCTCCTATAATATGAGTGTTTTCTTGTTATTGGGCCTCAGTGATGATTAATTGACTAGACTAATTAATTGATATGCGAAATATTATTTAGTTGGGCTAAATAATATAATACACAGAAAAGACATTTTACGTGGGGCAGGTGGTGTGTGTGTGGCGCCGATGATGAGGTTTCCTCCTTGGAATAGGTTTTCTCGGATGATGTCATACTGTGCAGTAATTAATTATTTATCCGTTATTTATTTAATTACAAATATATTAGATTGATCATTAATTGATTCTAGAATGGTTCTAGAATATCCTAGGATTTTCTAATATGATTAGGAAAATATAATTGTAATTATCTAATTAAATTATATTTTTCCTTGGAGGACAAGAATTTTTCTTCTATAAAATGAGATCTCTCCCGAGCCTCACAGAGACACAATCCACGAAATTTATACATAAAAAAGGCTAAGGAGTTCGATCCTTAGCATTCCCAGGTTGAAGAAAAACTTCGGTTTTTTCTTGGTTGCATGTCAAGGAGGTTCTGAATCCAAGGATTGGTGTCCACCAACCGCCGTTTGGAGACACACGTTGGAAGATCAAGGCCACTCATCCAACTATTGGCAAGTAGATCTAAACCCCCTTGTAGGAAGTTTACATCCTTTGTTTATGGTATAAAGTTCATTGATTGTGATCCATCCGCTGCGAAAAGATCTAATTTATTTAGATCTGAGCTCTTACATCCTTCAGATCATACCTTGACTCCGCCCTCTGATAAATGAACCCAATTCGTCTGATTGTAATTGTAACGCCCCATTCCCGGACACCGAGTCCTTATCCGGAAAGAGCGCTCGGCACATATATTATCAAATAAATTCAATAATATATGTAAGCCTTACGTCATACACCATAACTAAAACGACACGGAAGATAAAACGACTCGGGGAAAACAAAAGACAAAAGATCGAACACACGGTTTTCAATGCTGTGAAACTAAATCCAAAAAAGAAAACTAATCATCCAACATTCAAATCCCAAAGATCTCAAAAGAACTTAACCAGAACTAATCCAAAAGAAAGACAACATTGTTTGAAACTAAGTCAACAACATTATTGAAAGAGTCAAAAGTAAAAGAACTAAGTCTTCACGAGCTCCATCTCACACGTCCTCGTCAAAGAACTCATCAGCATTAGCAACCTGTTCATCTTCTTTGGGGAAAGGGAAAGACAAACGAAAAGTAACGGGGTAAGTACAAAAGTACTTAGTAACGCGTAGAAGATCGTATAACTATGATCTCATAAAGAAATAAAAGCAACGCCGTCTTTTATTAATTCATTTCCGTTATTAACCCTAGCTAACTATCATATTATGTTCATAGCATAACATGAGGTTCCAAAAGGTATCTAACCTAGCTCAAGTTTGTTACATCATGAATAACAAGGGCACTACGCCTAGTAATAGGATGTACTAGGACAACTGGGTGCAACCTACTTAGAGACACGCTCTAGTAGCCCCGGGAATATCTGAGTCCCGATGGTGTGATAACCGGCATAATGTACCAGACGCTTTATCTAGCCAATCGATTGACCGGCGTGGAGTACGATCTACTTTGTGCAGTCGAGAGAACACATCGCGATATTGTACTATGCCTTACCAAGCATTACATGATGTTTAATATTATTAATCTAACACATACGTTTGATTAGATGTTTAACTAGCCACCTAAGTGTTTTCAAGTAAGCTCCCTCACATCTCCTACTCTCTTACTTAGACCACTAGACACGGACAAGACCTAGCAATTACACAGACATCGATAAACTCTAGCTTATCGAAGCACAAGGCAAATCCAAAGCTTTCGACGGTCCCACACGCCGTCTTTTAGGGAATCCATGTGGTGCCGGAACTAAACGCATCAAAAGCTAATTGAGCTTTGTCACATAAGGTTAAGCGATAAACATGCTACTATAAAGCTTGAAACACACATAAAAGAAAAACAAAGATCGGAGCGACCCTGTCCGGACGGATAACTTGCTGTCCGAAACAGAGAAATAGCCGTACGGATACACACCTCATCCGTACGGATGAACCACCACTCGGTCGACCGAATGGAAAGGCTCGGTCGACCGAGCCTCCTCTTGCACCTGTTACGCGTTTTCCTTTCCTGCACCACAGAGGACAGTTTTCTGCGCTCTGCGTTTTCTTCTCAAATTCAACCCAAACTCGACTTAAACGAATTAAAACCATGAAAAACAATCATACAAATTGCTCTACCACTTTACGAAACCTTAATCATACGATAAGAAAACCACGTTACCTTAATTTGCGTGGTACAACGATCCAACTACCAAAGCTTTGAAAAAAAGGTTAAACCTTTAACCTCCAACGTCAACGGATCTATGGATTGTTGGTATCAAAACGATCCTCGTCTCGCGGTGATCCTTTCTCTCTTGAGACGTCTGTTGAAAAGAGCAACGGATTAGCCTCGAAAATCGAAAGCCTCTTCTCCCTCTTTTTTTTCTCTCCTGCGCCTCTCTTTCTGCGTCCCTCCCTCTTTTTTTTGTGTAAAAAAAATAACTAGGTTAAAATTAGGATCAGTTTTCCTTTTATAATCCCAATTACCTAATTATTTAGTTATTTTCCTTAAAAAGAAAATCCTTGTTTATCCCTTTTTCTTTTCCTTTTTTTTTCGAAAAATCCTTTAATTAAAAATAACATAATATTTTGATTTTTGCTAAAAGACCGAATTGCCCTTTTTCAAAAATCGGGATATTACAGTAATTCATAAGACTTTATCGGCTTCGGCCTTTGGATATTTCTTTTGTAATTTCTTGATTTATGAATTGTGCTGGATTCGTGACCGTCTTTGTACTGATTTGTGGATATTGTTTCTGGCCGTTGTTAGGCTTTTATATTATTTTGCCTTTTGCTTGAAATGCCCGTTTTTCAAGTCCTTCTTCTCCGTTGAAGTATATATGTGCGGCCCCCTCGTTTTGGTGAGGTTGTGAGCCCTTTGCGTCGAGGTCGCAAAAATGGCCTGCTTGGTCGTGTTGGTCCCTTGAAAAGGCTTTGGTTAAGTTTAGAGGGGGGGGGGGGGTGAATAAACTTAACACTTAAAAACTTTTCAGAGTTTTTCCAAACTCAGCAAGGTCAGTAGCCTGCTGACTGTTTAAGTTACTGAATTTGTTGCAGCGGAATTTATTTAACTTAAGCCTTATTACTTGTTGTTTAAATATGATACCAAGTATTAGATACTCAGTTGTGTAAGTGTGTGATTCAGTAGCTAGTTTCAGTAGGTTGATGTGATTAACTAGAATGCAGAAGTAAATGTAGTAAAGTAAAGTAGGCAAGATTTTATAGTGGTTTCAGGTGGTGTAATCTTGTCAGTCCACTCTTCTCCTGTGATGTTGGAGGAAATTCACTAGAGATCTTTGAGGTAGCTGTTACAAAAATCCATAAACTGTTTGTCCTTCACCAATGACTATGGCTTCACAAACTGAACACTTGAAATAGGTAGGATTGCTGCTCCAAAGTATTCCACTGGTCCTTGAAGGGTAGGATTGCCTCTTCACCAGCTCCACCACAAACAACTGTTCTTGACACTCAAAAGATGCTTCTCTGTCTTTAGCAGGTTTCTTGTAAGAGAAAGTTTGAATCAATGTAGATTGATGTAACTTGAAGTCTTCAAGTGTGTATACTTGATGTAACTTGATAACATGTTACACTTGAAAAAATTTCTTGATCAGTAAGTTTAAGCTCAGCAATGTCAGCAGGGTGTTTTTCTTGAATGAAAACTTGATAGCTTCGTATGGATTATTTGTTGTTCATCTATGTTTCATCATCTTCAAACTGAGTCAGGATATCCCTATTTATAGGTGGGAATCATGTGACTTGTGTTTGAAATTCAAATAGCCGTTTTAGACTTGTCTCCATCTTGACTTGCTTTTTGTCACAGTTCCTAGGACTGACACTGTCAGTTTGCTTTTTGTCAGTTTCCAGTCTGTCCACCCTTTGACTTGTGTCCATTGGATAATCCTCTGAATCTTTCCAACGTTCCTTTTATCTTGACCATTGATTTGTTGACAAAATCAAGCTTTGTAAAATCCATCTTTATCCATTTAATCTTCCAATATAACCTTTGGTTAAAATCGAAATTTACATTCAGTAGACACCTGGGCATATTAGTCTACTGATGTACATATATATCAGCTGGTTTAAGTCTTCTGTGTTTTAACAACACTTCAGTTGATTGCTTCTCATCTAACTTTTTATTGTGAAGTTAGAGTACACCATTTTAATTATAACTAAGTCCCAATCATCACTTAACATATGGAACTTAGACCTTGTACACAATGTATATGTAATCAGTTTAGGTCATCACAGACTTCCTTCAATTCTGATTCCATATCCTTGACTTTAAATACTAAGTTTGATCCCTTAGCCTTCAATAACTGAGTTTGAACCATCAGCCTTCAACCATCAGCAGGTTCCTAGACACTCTACTGACCTAGTTAGCTTACTGACCTAAACAGGTCTGCTGATAAAGTCATCTGACCTTTTGACAGTGCTTGTTTGATCAAACCTATACAAAGATCAAACTCTAATAAACCTATACATTTGATCTAGACATCTTTTTGCCTCTGCTCTATAACAGCTAGTCTGGCACTCATCATTAAAACTTAAGTTATGTCCAACAATTTCCCCATTTTTAGTGATGATGCCAATATCCTCCTTACAGCAAAGCAAAAAGATAAAAACACAAAACAGAACAAATTCATCCATTTCTCATTAGTATCATATTTGTTTCAAAGTATTACAAACTAGAGTCAGCAAAAAGATAAATGCATAAATGAGTGTGTTGATCTAGTTCCTGTCCCTGTCTTGTTCTTTCTTCTCATAGAACTCCCTGATTTCCTTGATAATATCTACCATCCTTTGATTTTCCATAGTGGAAAAATCAACCCTGGTGTGTAGGTCTTTCCACCATTTCCAGGATTCAGGTAAAGTTAACCTTATATTATGAATATTGAAGCCTTGTCCCATGTAGAAGTGTTTGAATTTCTCCACTTGCTGATTGAACTCCCACTCTTTGCCTCCTCTTCCACCTCTGCCTCTTCTTCCACCTCTATTAGAAGCTCTCATTGACTTGACCCTTACTTCCTAGAATTTGAATCCCAGAAAGGAATTCAGTCCCTCCTGAAATCCCATGTCATGATAGGGTCTCTTCCTTCCATAGTACAGCTTCTTGTATTGCTTCAGGAGGTCATCAGTCAACTAAATCCTGCCAGGTGCAGGGTTCCTGAACTCATTAATATCAGCCTCCCATTTCTTCTTAGCAAAGATCCTTGCTGCTTCCTTTGCTTCTGCTGTAAGGCCCTCTTCCCTCTTATTGACATCATCAATAAAACGGCTCAGTAGGCCATGAACACTTTCCTATGTGATCACTAAGTTTGCAAGTTGACCTTCCATAATCTCAGTCCTAGTGTCAATTGCAGTGATCCTTCCTTCAATAGTCTGTTCCAGCAGATTTATCCTCTCAGTATCCTTAGGATCCAGTTCAGCATGTTGATGTGTCTCAGCATGGTGAGTCACAGCAGGCTTAAGGGCCTCAGCAAGCTTATTAACCTTTTCATGCAATGATGCAATCTGCTCATGCAAAGTCTTCTCTCGGTTTGCTGTGCTAATCTTTATGCCTTTCACATCTTTTGTTAAGTCAACAATAGCAAATTGAGTAGAAGTGATGTTGGAAGCGACAGTCTCAGTAGTCCTTCCTCTATTTTCAACCAGATATATCAAATCTGCAAATCTCTACTCACTTCTGTTTAGTTGAGTCTCAATTGTGTAATATCAGCTCTTACTGTCCTCAACTCCTCCAAAACATGTGTTGGTACTGCACCAGCCATTCCTCCAGCCATTTGTCCAGCAAAGTCACCAGCAGTCTCTTCAACATGATAATCTGCCCTTGGAGTCCTGACAACCATGGCTCTTGTCCTGTCCCATTCAGCAGGTTCAGGACCCTCCTCAAAAACCTCTCCAATAATCTCCTCAATTCCAGGTTGTTGAACTACTTCCAAAACAAGTACTTATTCAAAGATTGGTACATGTGCCTATTGGGGTTCATCAGCAACTGGTTCTTCCTCAGGCATTTAGAATTCTTCATCACTGAAGTCATAGTCCACCAGCTGTTCATCCTCATCAACAACAGTCTGCTGACTATCTTTGCCTTCAAGCTGACATTTGCTTCGAGAATGAGTTCTCAAAGCAAACATGTGCTTGTGACCTTCTCTTCCATAACAGGTTCAACAGCATCCTGTTCTACAACAATCTCCTCAAAATGTATAGGGTATTCCTCTAATCCCATCAATAGTTCCAACCTTTGTCCCAGCACTGTTTGATCCTCAGTGACTAGGACCCTCTGTTCTTACCTGTATTCAGGTGCTGTTTGTGACTTGAGGAAATATAGGCAAATTTTCCTCTAGCACACTTCCAGTGTTTGCAATATCTCTAAGAATCTCAGAGGCTTGTTCTAAAAATTCATCAGTGTTAATGCTGTCTTGATATTGAGTTGATCCTTCAGAATAGGCATCAGATACTTCAACCAAAAAGGTGTCAGACATACTGATCAACCTGTTGTCTTCAAGAGCTATTTCAGCATTAATTCGAGCTTTCAAATCCTCCATAGTAACATTCTCCATGTCTTCATCTATATTACCAATCTGCTGGCCCTCAGCAGACTTGCCATCATCAGCAGGTTGATCTGCTGTTTTGTCTTTAGACCCCTGTCCTACATCCTCAGTAGGTCTTTCCAATGTAGTGCCACTTGATTGGCCTGGAAACGAAGGGTGATCAACATCAGAATCTGAAGATGATGAGTCATCATTGTCATGTGCATCTTGTGCTTCTCTGAACAAAATACCTCCTCTTTGCGTCTCTCTTTCAATAATATCCATCAGCCTCATTTGCAGTTCAGTTGTATCAATCAGTTCCAGCAAGTTCTCAACTCCCAACTAGTTAAATGACCATTCTTCAAAATCAGTCATTGGTTCTACATTTGGTTTTTGTCTCTTATAGAAAGCAAACTTCCAAGCAAAGTAATCTTGAATTTTCTTGAAGTTGGGATCTTCTTTTTCCTTCTTAGACTTCTTTTCCTTTCTTTGAAAAGGCATTGTAGGCCTTCTTGGGGCAGGTTGCTCAGCTTGTTGTCCTTCAAAGGTTTCAACAAGACGAGTCAATGTATCTACAACAGATACAAATAGGTCTGTAGGTTCTTTAGGTTGTACATTTGTACCTACTACCTCTTGTTGTTCAACACTTGGTTCCCCCTGAATCTCATGCTCCTCAACAGGGTCTGCAACAGTTTTTTTCCCCTGAGTTGTAGCATCCACAACAAGGTCTTGAACAGGTATACTGATTTCCACAGTAGGGTTAGGTTCAGCAGTGTGTTGTGGTTCCTCAGTTTGTTGCTCTACAACAACCTCAGCAGCCTCAGTTGGCTCAACACCTTGTGTTGTTTCAACAACAACATCATCTTCTGCTTCCTTTTGGGCCTCCAGAACCCTCAGTTCTTTGCCCTTTCCATGAACTCTCTTTTTGGCAACTTGTTTCCTTCTTTTTGCAGGTTGTTGCTTGATGAGGGAAAAATTCACTGTTATTATTATAACAATTTACCCCACTTCTGATACCATTTTGAGAGTTATTATATCATTTCGAGTCATAAATTCCTTAGATTTATCTAAGTATGTTAGTAGTAAGTATTATATAAAATATCGTGTTTTTACTAGTTTTTGTACCGGTTTAGTAACCGGAGTGTCGTGTCGGATTTACGTTTGGTATTTTGGTGATTTATTGAAGAATTATAGGTTGACCAAGATCCTGAGTGATGACATATTTTGAGTCTAAAAGATGTATTTTGAGGGATAGGAGAAGATGCCATAAGCTAACGAGTTCAAACGGATTAATTGTCCGAAATGCATCTACCGTAACCAGTTTTCGACGGAAATTTGACCCAACTTAGAGGCATTTTCTGGGGAAGACTTCTTCATTAAAGTTTTAGATCTTCAAGTAAGCTTTCCAAAGCATTTTGAATCACGTCAATCGGAGGTCTACAACTCAAGTTATGGGCATTATACCAAAACTCGGTTCGAACTAGCCTTTGACTCGGTTCGAATAGGTTCCCACAAATTCTATAAATACACCCCCTCATTTCCTTCAATAGACTTGCACCTCCCCTTCCTCCCTTCCCCATTTCGTCCCCCTCTCCTCCTCTCTTCTTCCCCAAACACCTTCTTCTTCCCCAATCTCCCATTTCTTCCATCTCCTCCCTCCTTTCTTCATCCCTTTCTTCCCCAAAATCCCCTCATCTAGCCGCCCCTTTCTTTTTATTTTTGTTTTTGTTTCTTGTTATGTTACATAACATATATATATATATGTAATTTCCTTCTTGCACTTTTATTTTCTTGTCTTCTTTATTTTTTCTTTTGTAGTACTATATATATATATATATATATATATATATATATATATATATATATAACTATATATATATATATATATATATATATATATATATATATACTATTAACCTATATATATACAAATATATAGCATATATTCCCTTTGTCCCCTTGTCCCCTCTTGTTTTTATTCCCTTGTTCTTTTATTCCCTTTGTCTTCTTTTAATTTTCTTTCTTTTAGTATGTTTCAATATATATATATATATATATATATATATATATATATATATATATATATATACATATATATCTAGCTATCTATGTAACTATATATATATATATATATATATATAACTATATATCTATATGTATATCTATATTATTAAGCACTTATTTACTGTTTTTCATATGATGTTGAATTCGCTTTTACTTACTGTCTTTAGTATAATTTCCTTTAATCATTCCGTTGTTATCACTATCATGAGTAACTAAATTTGTGTATAGTCGAATTATGTAAAATCGAGTGAAACGCCCTAAAGGGGATTAAACGGGAGTTGTGTAGCGTGTAATTTTATGTTTTAATGATTAATCCACGTCCTAAAACTTATTTTAAACGTTTTTGAATTAGATTGAACACCTAGTTCACTGTCACACACATCGAACCTATAGATGTATTTTGCGGTGAGATGTGGGATAAGGGGTTTTGGGATCGTTGCATAGATTCGGCCTAGTTGTTAGGACCGTTTCCAATACAGAGGTTTGTCATCGTTGTTCGAGCGACTCTAAGAGCGTAATCATGATAGGTTAATCGGTTTTCTAAAGGGAAAATTAATTAACTTCACATAGGGTGTTGAGCGAGAGTTGTTCAGACCTTAACACCAGAATTAGGAGTTGGCACCCGTGGATGTCATTAAATTACTGTGGAAAGGTAGGTTGGTTAAATCACGCTCCCTGTCAAGTCTTCTCTTAGGGGTAAAAGTAACTCGTTGGATCATAATTCGGCTATACCTTTTAATAACTAGAACTACAACCGTTAGTTAATCTTTACTTTTGCACTAGTGTAATATCTCCTACCATAATCTTGACTCGAAGGCGAGTTCTACGTCGACTTTGGTACTTAAGCGTTATTCCCTGTGGATTCGACCTTGTTACCATTATACTCTTTGTTGACCCGATACTCGTCGGTTAAAGTTAGCAGTTAGTTATTTTGCTATCAAGCTTTTTGGCGCCGTTGCCGAGGAATACTACGTTTGATATCTTGTAAGTTGACCGAAAGCTTGGGCTTAGGTCGTTTTTATTTTGTTTTCGTGTTGTTTCTTGTGAATGACTCGAAGTTCTAAAGAACCTCTGTAGAGCCAATCCAAGAAATCGAAGCTTACGACGTCATAAAAGCGATCAGTCAGCGCGAGGAGAAATCTCGGTCGCTAGTCCGAACCCTTTGTTTGAAGAAAAAAGGGACATTATAAATATCACTTTCTAATTCCTCTACAGAAATGGAAGAAATAATAACTAGACGAAACGATAAAGATCCCATTGATGAACAAACTCTACAAGGGCAAACCTCAACCACTACTGGTGGTAATGCAACAGTACCTTTGCAAACCCCACCGAGGACCCTTCGTCATGAACCATTGAGAGAGGACAACACAGGGTTACGTCAGTTGGGAACTCCACAGTTTAATCAGAGGCCAGGGATTGGACAGTACAGAGGCGGACAAGATGCTCAGGATACGCAGAACTTCAGACCCGAATTAGACCAAGAGACGGTAAATCGGGTACTGCAGATGCTGGAGAATCAAGGAAATCAACAGGGGTTCCAAAACCCGTATAATCCGTATGATCCACCTCCTCAGCAGCCGGTTTATCAGCAACAGATGGCTCAGCAAGCACAGGGACTGAGGGTTTGTCGAGATTACGTCACTACCCCACAGGAAGTTATAGGGCACAACCCAATTAGGGTACCCCCAATTAATGCGAATAACATGGATATTAAGCAAAATATTTTGAACATGTTGGGGGAACACGCCTTGTTCCACGGGAAATCGACTGAGAACCCGAATAGCTTTCTGGATCACTTTCTCCAGATTTGTGGAACAATGAAATATAACGGGGTAAGTGACGAGGCGGTAAAATTAATAGTTTTTCCGTTTGCACTGAGAGGAGCTGCTAAAGATTGGTTTGATTCATTACCCAACGATTCACTACATACTTGGGCAGATGTAATGCGAGTGTTTCTGAAAAAGTATTTTCCTCCGGCGAAGATTCTAGATTTGAAGGAAGAAATCTCTTCGTTTGACGGTCTCGAGGGAGAGACCTTAAAAGAGACTTATGAGAGATTCAAGGGTCTACTGAAGAGATGCCCTCCACACGGATTTTCTACAGTGGAACAGGTAATTATATTATTCAGGGCCTTAGAGCCGATGGACCAGAATAAGCTGAATGCCGCCAGTGGCGGAGATATCATGAATCTGCCTCCAGAACAAGCTATGAGACAAATAGAGAATGCGGCAGATGGAGAAGGACAATGGGGATCGAGTAGAAAGAAGAAGAAAGCCCTAATGGAAAGTGTAAAGTCACTGAAAGAGCAACTCGATCGAGAATCTGCTACGCATGACAAGATACAAGAAATGGTACTAATGATGGACCGAATGGAGTTAGAAAGAAAGAAGGCACAACAATGCCAACTTTGTGGAGGTGGACATTTTTCCATAGAATGCGCATCATTGAAAAAACCCACTTATCCACAGCAGTTGACACCTACTCCAGTACAACAACATTCTGGCAATCAGATTGACCAACAGCGAATGAATGTCTATGCGATGGGGCAAATGGATATGAATCAGCAAGAGTTTGGCCAGCAACAGTGGAATAAGAACTTTGATAATCAGCAAGGGCCACAAATGGATTATGGTACGGGTGATGGTTCACAACAATATGATGTGAATTATGTTGGACAAGGTTGGAACCAAGGGCAGAATCAGAATTGGAATCGAAATAATAATCAGAACCAAGGTTTTAGGCAAAACCGAAGCTCATACAACCGACCTTGGAATCGTAATCCCATAATCGAGTTCATACGAATCAAAACCAAGGCTACTATCGAATAGTCGAATCTGCGAGTCTCGATCCACGAGGACACAGAGAGAATCGAGTGGAACCAAAATCAAGGTGGAATCCAGAATCAGGGTCAGCAAAACAATCAGAATCCGCAAGTGAGCCCACCGTTGAGAAGTAATAATTCTGGCACCTATCAGCATCCGAACGCTCATCTGCACCAGAATAATCAAAGCAATCAGCAATCAAACAATTCTGGTGTTCAGAAGACGGCAGCTGAGATACTCCTCGAGAGATTAGTGTTCGGATGGTTTTGCATCATTAAACAAAAATAATTTATAAACCCTAACCTATATGCAAAACTAACTCCTAACCGGCCGAATACCGGGTAATTGCTAGTAAAGCGGGATAAGTAAGGGGTCGATCCACAGGGAATTGGGTTGTTGAATCTAATCTTATTAATTCCTTTCAATTGTTACTTACGAAAACAAATAAACGGAAGAACAAACATAAAAACACATAGAAAAATAAACCTAAGCTAAGAATAATAAAAACGACCTAAACTAAAGATACATGGGATTAAACATTACACAAACTAAGTGATTTCAATCCAAGTTCATATCATGATTTTAATGCAATATTGTGGTTTCACCTTTACACGAGATACAAATTCCTAATTCCTTAGTGAATCCGTTTCTCAAGCTATGAACTCCTAATTCCTTAGTGAATTCAATTATCGATCTCTCCTCTCTCGAATGTTGAGACCAATTTCCATACAAAACGAAGGTGTAGATTCAAGTTAACTCCCGTATTTTAGAATATAGCAACCTAGATAATTAACCAATTAATTTGTCACGAATTAACGATTAAAGATCCTATCTTTCTATGGTGATCTAGCCTAACAACGACTCTCATCAACGTTAGACAACGATTATCAACCAATCTCTCGATCTAGTCACACAATAGCATCATAAATCATAGAAAGATACAAAATGAATCAAAGATCATAAAAATAAACAAAGGATTGAATCAATTAAAAAGATAAACTCACATAGTTTGGTACAATGGATGATCTCCATGAATCAACAACGAAAAGAAAAGCATCCTAATCTAACCCGGATCACCCGAGCACAAGGCTCGGGTGATCGCCTAAAACTCCCTCGAAGTGCGGCTGCTTAGGGTTTTGGTGTATGAAAAATCTGATGATATTTAGGGTTGGGGCGCAGCTGGTATTTATAAGAAAATAAGTCGGCTATGCTTAAGTCGGCCGTGGACGCCCGTCCTATGCAATTCTGGACGCCAGTCCACTGAAAATCTGAACATCCTGAATGTAAAGATGTAGTTCACCTCTCATAAGTATGAATTCCTACTCTCGTAGATAATTTGCCTATCAATCTCTCATCTCTCGATATATAAGATTGACGCTATCAAAACAATGTGTAAGATCTCTCAATCTAGCAACCTAGATATTCAACCTATCAACTCCCGTTATGTCAAGGTTAAAAATCCCATCTTTCCTATGGTGATCTAAGGTTTACACCGACTCTCGTCATACGGTAAACATCAATAACAATTCATCTTTCGATATTGATTGCATAACAAATAATCAAAGGAAAGATAACAAATTTGAATTAAAATCACAACATAAACTCAGATTGGAAATAGAAAAACCTGATGGAAAAGATTCAAATCGTTTGAACATGTTCAGCCCCAAGTGTTGAGCATAAAACGCAGCAGCAAAACAGAAATAAAACGGAAAAGAAACGACCCTCGGCCGGCCAAGCACCAAGGCTCAGCCGGCCGAGGTCACTTGGCATGAAAAACTAGGGTTTTCTCAAGTAATATGCGTGTATAGTCTATGTCCTAGCAAAAACAATTTTATTATTGTTTTTCGAATATGTATGTTTTGTGAGGTGCATGTTATAATCGTTTTATATTTCTAATTTAAATAGGATGTTGGCTAGTTTTGCTTGAATCAATTTCAAGTGTGGATTTAGTGGAAATTTGTTATGGCTATGCACACACACTTGGGTGAACCTCTAAACTATTGAATATGCTTTATGGTTGCATAATTCGGAGGACTTTTCCATCACTAAACAAAAACAATTTATAAACCCTAACCTATATGGAAAACTAACTCCTAACCGGCCGAATACCGAGTAATTGCTAGTAAAGCGGGATAAGGGGTCGATCCACAGGGAATTGGGATGTTGAATCTAATCTTATTAATTCCTTAAACTTGTTACTTAAGAAAACAAATAAACAAAAGAACAAACATATAAACACATAGAACAGATAAAATAAATCTAAGCTATAACAACTAAGAAAAACATAAAATAAAGATACATAGAATCAACCAATATACAAACCAAGTGATTTCAATCCGAGTTCATCTCATGATTTTAATTCGATATTGTGGTTTCACCTTTACACGAGATACGAACTCCTAATTCCTTAGTGAATCCGTTTCTCAAGCTATGAACTCCTAATTCCTTAGTGAATTCAATTATCGATCTCTCCTCTCTCGAATGTTGAGACCAATTTCCATACAAAACGAAGGTGTAGATTCAAGTTAACTCCCGTATTTTAGAATCTAGCAACCTAGATAATTAACCAATTAATTTGTCACGAATTAACGATTAAAGATCCTATCTTTCTATGGCGATCTAGCCTAACAACGACTCTCATCAACGTTAGACAACGATTAGCAACCAATCTCTCGATCTAGTCACATAATAGCATCATAAATCATAGAAAGATACAAAACGAATCAAAGATCATAAAAATAAACAAAGGATTGAATCAATTAAAAAGATAAACTCACATAGTTTGGTACAATGGATGATCTCCATGAATCAACAACGAAAAGAAAAGCATCCTAATCTAACCCGGATCACCCGAGCACAAGGCTCGGGTGATCGGCCTTGAAACCCTCAGAAGTGCGGCTGCTTAGGGTTTTGGTGTATGAAAAATCTGATGATATTTAGGGTTGGGGCGCAGCTGGTATTTATAAGAAAATAAGTCGGCTATGCTTAAGTCGGCCTTGGACGCCCGTCCTGTGCAATTCTGGACGCTAGTTCACTGAAAATCTGAACATCCTGAATGTAAAAGCTCCTCCTGGACGCTCGTCCAGCATGTCAAACGCCCGCCCTACTGGACGCCAGTTTGATGAATCTGGACGCCAGTCCAGCTGGTTCAACACTTGATTTCTTTCCTTATATCCTCTATTCTTCCATAAATCTGATTGATTCCTTTCCACTCGAATTTATCTCTTTAAAAATCATCTTTTCCACCAACAATGTGTATCTACAATGTAGGAAAAACATACCAAAGCGTAACGATATTCCAAAATAATATAAAATCACAATTTAAGCACATAATTCGTTATGTTTTGCAATTTAACTATTGAAAACACCACTTGCTCAATATTTCAATTATAAAGCTCGATTTCTATGAAAAACATCCACATATGGGAGAAATTGACATAAAATATATCCTTATAAAACGTATAAAATCACCCTTAACAATTAGATAGGACTGTTTCTGAGTTAAATAAGAATGATGTAGAACAAAAAGTGCTCACACATTCTGCCATTCGGAACTTGGAGACCCAAGTGGGTCAAATAACCGACACTCTGAAGACAAATCTAAGTGGTGGACTCCGAGTAACACCGAGAGGAACCCAAAGGGTGTGAATGTTTGTGTTCACACGAAGTGGTAAAGAGGTCGGGTGAGTGACAAAAAGAAAGAATTATGGGCCGAAGAAGCGGCGAGAAAGGCGAGAAAGAGAAAGCGGTGACTTGTGAAGGAGCTATGTATGGTGAAGTCGAGATCGAAGATTTGGAGACTGGCAATGTCGAGCAGAGAATGGAAGCAATGAGGAAAGAATTGGAAGCCACGAAAAAGGCTTTGGCTGAGGCAAATAAGAAAACATTGGAAGAGGCGACACCAAAGAAAGACTATGTGGTCTGGACATCAAAGAAGAAGAAGCCTCATTTGCTAAAGAAAGAGGTAAGAAAACAGAATTCCTCCTCCTCCCACGATTTTGATGTTAATACTTTGCCCTATCCTCCTAAGGGACCCAGAAAGGACATACTGAACCAGGGTCAGGCAAAATTTCCGAATCTCTTAAGAAAGGTAGAGATGAATATTCCCCTATTAGAGGCAATTTGAGCATTCCCCATATTTTAAATTTTTGAAAGGAATGTTGTCGAGTAAGGAGAAGATGCAACAGATGGTACATTTGAGTGAGGAATGTTTACGCAATCTTTGATAATAGAATACCCCAAGTTGCAGAGGATAGAGGTAGCTTTACCATCCCAATTACCATTGTAGAAACTGTGTTTAAAAACGTGCAATGTGATCTAGGGGCTTCTGTGAGCCTGATGCCTAGAGGAATTTATGAGAAATTGGGATTGGGAGCGCTAGAGCCAACAGGAATGACCTTACAGATGGCAGATAGGTCTGTTAGGAAACCTCTAGGGGTAGCTGAAGATGTGTTGGTACAGGTAGACAAGTTTGTTTTCCCTGTTGACTTTGTAGTCTTAGATATGGATATGGATACTAAAACCCCACTTTTGTTAGGTCGGCCTTTCTTGAACACATGAGAGACCTTGATAGACGTTAAGAGGGGAGAGATTATACTACGAGTCGGGAAAGAGAGTGTAGCCATAAATGTGTATAAGGCAATGAAGCATCGATGATGAAAAGAGTGATTGTTTTTTCGTAGATGCTATATATCCTTGTATTTTGGAGAACACTAACTCTTGCAGAGATACCAAGAACCAATGGAAGAATGTTTGATGAAGTCAAGCACCGCAGAGGATGACGATCCACAAATGAGAGTTCAGGTATATCATTTGGAGGCAACTCCTTTTGTCGACGCAAGCTGGAATAAGAAGCTAGAGCTCGGTTTGATGGCAAATTTGCCAAAGCCGTCAATCGAGGAACCACCTCGATCTGGAGTGAAGCCACTTCTAAGCATTTAAAGTATGTGTTTTTAGAACCTGATGAATTACTTCCTCTTATTGTTTCATCTGCACTAACCGTTTTGCAGGAAGCTAAGTTGATCCACGTTTTGAAGAAACACAAAAAGGCCTTCGGATGGAAGATGGTTGACATAAAAGGATCGATCTTGATATCGCAAGCACAAAATCATTCTGGAAGAAGGTGCCAAGCCGGTCAGGCAGTTTCAGAGACGGCTGAACCCACATATGCAAGAAGTGGTAAGAAAAGACGTGGTAAAGATGCTTGAGTTAGGGATAATCTACGCAATTTCCGACAGTGAATGGGTGAGCCCCACGCAAGTCGTACCTAAGAAAGGAGGTATCACAGTTGAGCTTAATGAAAAAGGTGTGCCCATTCCTACTCGTTTAGTTACTGGTCACAGAGTTTGTATTGATTTCCGCATGCTGAATGATAAGACTAGGAAAGATCATTTTCCCCTACCCTTTATTGATCAAATGCTAGAGCATCTGAGTGGTCATGCATTTTACTTCTTTTTGGACGGTTTTAGTGGCTATTATCAAATTCACATCGATATACATAACCAAGATAAAACTACATTCACATGTCCGTATGGCACCTTTGCATTCAAAAGAATGCCGTTTGGGTTGTGTAATGCACCATGACGTTATAAATGATGCATGATGGCTATCTTTGCCGATATGATAGAGCATTTCATGAAGTTTTTATGGATGACTTTAGCATTTTTGGTGATACTTTTGATGAGTGTTTGTCGAACATTGATAAGGTGCTAATGCGTTGTGAGAGACAAACTTGGTTTTAAATTGGGAAAAGTGTCATTTCATGGTAATCTGAAGGAATTGTTTTAGGACATAAGGTATCGGGTAAAGGAATAGAGGTCGATAGAGCAAAAATAGAGGCAATTTCTAAGCTTTCTATGCCTACAAATCTGAAGACTCTACGTTCATTCTTGGGACATGCAGGTTTTTATCGTAGATTCATTCTGGGTTTTTCCCACATTGCTAGACCTCTTACTCTTCAATTAATGAAGGGTTCCCCTTGTGTTTTTGATGCGGCATGCCTAGATGCTTTTCGAACTCTTAAGAAACTTCTTACTTCGGCTCCTATCTTGGTAGCACCTGATTGGTCTAAGGAGTTCGAAGTGATGTGTGATGCGAGTGATTATGCCGTAGGAGCTGTCCTAGGTCAGAAGGTTGACAAGTTGTTTCATCCTATCTACTATACGAGTCATACCATGAACTCGGCTCAACAAAAGTACGCCACAACTGAAAAAGGAACTTTTAGTTGTTGTTTTTGCTTTCGACAAGTTCCGGTCATACTTGGTTGGATCGAAAGTCATAGTTCACACTGACCATGCTGCGTTGCAATACCTATTTGCCAAGAAGGATGCAAAACCACGCTTGTTAAGGTGGATCTTGCTTCTTCAAGAGTTCCATGTAGAGATTAAGAATAGAAAGGGTGTGAGAACGTAGTAGTGACCATCCGAGTAGGATGGAGCCGAGTGAAGAGAGATGTTTTACAAAAGTTGAGATTGATGACCGTTTTGGGATGAGCGGTTGTTAAGTAGTGGATACGATGCTCCCGGTTAAGCGAGGAAATTTTCTGCAGAGAGGAAAGAAAGGAAACCCATGGTATGCCCCATTCGTTAATTATCATGAGTGTGGATTCGTAGATCCTGAGTTTGATGAGAACCAGAAGAAGAAGTTCTATAGTGAGGTGAACCGATATGTGTGGGAAGATCCCTTACTTTTTAGGCTTTGTGCAGATGGAATCCTGAGGAGATGTGTTGATGACAGTGAGATAGTGAGTATTCTCTCGTTCTGCCATGATAAAGAGGCCGGTGGCCACTTCTCGGGCGAGAGAACAGCATTGAAGGTGTTACAAAGTGGGTTCTACTGGCCCACTATTTTCAAGGATGCACATGCGTATGTTAAGACATGTAACACCTGTCAACGCTCAGGGAGGATTTCCAAGAGAAATGAGATGCCCCAGAAACCGATAATAGTGTGTGAAGTTTTTGATATATGGGGATTAGACTTCATGGGACCATATCCGTCTTCTTTCGGGAATCAGTACATTCTTGTCGCCTGTGATTACGTTTCAAAGTGGGTTGAGGCAATTGCTTCGCCTACTAACGACAAACATGTAGTCATACAGTTTCTTAAGAAACATATTCTATCCCGGTTTGGAATACCTCGAGCAATAATCAGTGACAATGGAAGTCACTTTACAAATAGATATTTCAATAAGCTTTTAATGAAGTATGGGGTCACTCATAAGTTAGGCACTGCCTACCACCCTCAGAGTAGTGGCCAAGTAGAAGTGTCCAATCGGGGAATTAAAAGAATCTTAGAGAAGACAGTCAATTCTAATCTTAAATATTGGTCAAAGAAGTTAGATGATGCGCTTTGGGCACACCGAACTGCGTTCAAGACACCAATAGGTATGTCACCCTACATGCTTGTTTTTGGCAAGGCTTGCCATCTCCCCGTAGAGTTAGAGCATAAGGCCTATTGGGCGATTAAGAATCTAAATATGGATGACGCATTAATCGGTGAAAGAAGGATGGCTCAGTTGAACGAGTTAGATGAGTTTCGCTTTCAAGCTTACGATTGTTCGGCGAAATATAAGGAAAAGACCAAAATGCTTCATGATAAGTTGATCAAACCTTGTATTTTCAACGTAGGTGATGAGGTCCTTTTCTATAATACTCGCCTCCATTTATTTCAAGGCAAACTTAAGTCAAGGTGGTCAGGACCATATACGGTATTATGAAGCCGACTCGGAGCCATCGAGGTAACACATCCGAAGCACGGAACGTTCATCACAAACGGCCTTCGTCTAAAAAAGTATAAGAAGTTACCATTCGATGAGGCTCGAAATTGTGCATTTGGTGATCCCGAGTCTTGATAAATCGTTTTCGAGTCTCGGTCGAGCCAACGACGTTAAACAAAAGCGCTACCGGGAGGCAGCCCGTTAAATAATAATAATTTGGATAAGACTAGTCTTAATGAAACGTAGAATCTGTGGAAAGTATGATCATAATGGAAGTTGAACACAAAGCACAACCAAGTCTCAGGATGAGTGTTTGAATGTCATTAAAAGAGAACGATTAGGTGGTTATCCGAAAATCTCTAGGTAGAATACAGAAAAAAAATTCAAATGCATCATTTCTTGGACTTAGGTTGTTGGACTGTTTTGACAGAACCCTTGAGAATCTGGGTATAAAAGACTCACTACATTTTATGATTTAGTCTGTTTCCAATTTGAATTGATGCCTTGACTATGATATGTATATGCTCTATATGATATGTATGCACATATTGCCTATCGAATTTTCTGACGTGACAGGGCCATTTTCTTGTTATTCCCTTATCCCTGTTCGATGTCTTGGCACGAGGACCATGTCCCGTGTTTTCTTTGTTTTGGTTTTGTATAGGGATTCGGGTCATGCTTTCTCATGGCTGTTACGGGATTCGGTAGCACCTTTCTGCCAGGTTTATAAGCTAAGTCTTCCTCTCTATCTCATTCACACGCTTGGGACATTGCAAGTTTGTAAGTGGGGGGTAGAGTCGAGGTTGGTCTAGTAATGACATTAAGTGTTTATTTTGTATCAGAAAATCCCTTAGTTTTTGATTTTTTGAGCATTAATGAGTTGATTAAAATGAATTATATAAGGTATATATTTCATGGATTTGAAGCTGTAATGATCAATTCGGATATGTATAACAAATTTGAACCGTAAGTGCATTTTAGCCTAAATCTAAAATAGACTTGCACCTCCCCTTCCTCCCTTCCCCATTTCGTCCCCCTCTCCTCCTCTCTTCTTCCCCAAACACCTTCTTCTTCCCCAATCTCCCATTTCTTCCATCTCCTCCCTCCTTTCTTCATCCCTTTCTTCCCCAAAATCCCCTCATCTAGCCGCCCCTTTCTTTTTATTTTTGTTTTTGTTTCTTGTTATGTTACATAACATATATATATATGTAATTTCCTTCTTGCACTTTTATTTTCTTGTCTTCTTTATTTTTGCTTTTAGTACTATATATATATATATATATATATATATATATATATATATATATATATATATATATATATATATGACTATCTAACTATATAACTATATATATACAAATATATAGCATATATTCCCCTTTGTCCCCTTGTCCCCTCTTGTTTTTATTCCCCTTGTTCTTTTATTCCCTTTGTCTTAATTTTTAATTTTCTTGTTCAATATATTTATCGTATGTTTATATATATATATATATATATATATATATATATATATATATATATATATATATATATATATATATATATACTAGCTATCTATATGTATACTATATATATATATAACTATATATCTATATGTATATCTATTGTTAAGGGTGATTTTATAAACGTTTTATAATGATATGTTTTATATCAATTTTCCCCATATTCGTATGTTTTATGATTTTGGAAAATGTTAGCTTTATATTGGAATATTGAGCAAGTTGGTGTTTTTAATAGTTAAATAAAAGTAGGAACGAAATCAAACGTAATTATGTGCTTAAATTGTGATTTTATATGATTTTGGAATTATGTTACGCTTTGGTATGTTTTCCTAATTTGTAGATACACATTGGTTATGGAAAAGATGATCTTAAAGAGAGAAATTCGAGTGGAGAAAGAATCAAAAGGATTTATGGAAGATCATCCATTGTACAAACTATGTGAGTTTATCTTTTAATTTATTCAATCCTTTGTTTATCTTTATGATCTTTGATTCGTTTTTTATCTTCCTATGCTTATGTGCTATGCAATCAATATCGAAAGATGAATTGTTATTGATGTTTACCGTATGACGAGAGTCGGTGTAAACCTTAGATCACCATAGGAAAGATGGGATTTCTAATCTTGACATAACGAGAGTTGATAGGTTAGATATCTAGGTTGCTAGATTGAGAGATCTTACACCTTGTTTTGATAGCGTCAATCCGATATATCGAGAGATGAGAGATTGACAGGCGAGTTATCTACGAGAGTAGAAATTCATACCTTTGATAGGTGAAACCACAATATTGAATTAAAATCATGAGATGAACTAGGATTGAGATCACTTGGTTTGTATATTGTTTGATCCCATGTGTTTTTGTTTTATGTTCTTTTCGTTTATAGTTTTATTTATTTATTATCGCTTTTATCCTTCCTGGCTTTGGATTGACAATCCTCTGTCCAGTTTATTTTCCGTTTTAGTTTAGGTTTAGTAATAAATAGTAGTAACAATTTAAGGAATTAATAAGATTATATTCAACATCCCAATTCCCTGTGGATCGATACCCGTACTTACCCTACTATGCTAGCAATTACCCGATATTCGGTCTGTTAGGAGTTAGTTTGCATGTTAGGTATCGGTTTATAAATTATTTTTTGTTTAGTGATGCAAAATCCTCCGAACATCTATATTATTAAGCACTTATTTACTGTTTTTCATATGATGTTGAATTCGCTTTTACTTACTGTCTTTAGTATAATTTCCTTTAATCATTCCGTTGTTATCACTATCATGAGTAACTAAATTTGTGTATAGTCGAATTATGTAAAATCGAGTGAAACGCCCTAAAGGGGATTAAACGGGAGTTGTGTAGAGTGTAATTTTATGTTGTAATGATTAATCCACGTCCTAAATCTTATTTTAAACGTTTTTGAATTAGATTGATCACCTAGTTCACTGTCACACACATCGAACCTATAGATGTATTTTGCGGTGAGATGTGGGATAAGGGGTTTTGGGATCGTTGCGTAGATTCGGCCTAGTTGTTAGGACCGTTTCCAATACAGAGGTTTGTCATCGTTGTTCGAGCGACTCTAAGAGCGTAATCATGTTAAGTTAATCGGTTTTCTAAAGGGAAAATTAATTAACTTCACATAGGGTGTTGAGCGAGAGTTGTTCAGACCTTAACACCAGAATTAGGAGTTGGCACCTGTGGATGTCATTAAATTACTGTGGAACGGTAGGTTGGTTAAATCGCGCTCCCTGTCAAGTCTTCTCTTAGGGGTAAAAGTAACTCGTTGGATCATAATTCGGCTATACCTTTTAATAACTAGAACTACAACCGTTAGTTAATCTTTACTTTTGCACTAGTGTAATATCTCCCTACCATAATCTTGACCTGAACTAAGTTCTACGTCGACTTTGGTACTTAAACGTTATTCCCTGTGGATTCGACTTTGCTACCATTATACTACTGTTGACCCGATACTCTGTCGGTTAAAGTTAGCAGTTAGTTATTTTGCTATCATTGCTCATCTTCAGAAATCTCTTTTTCTTACTGCTCTTGGCTAGTAGCTTTCCTCTTTCTTTTATCTTCTTTTTTTTTGTTCTCTTAACAACTCAGTAGCAGTCATCTTCTTTATAACTTCAGTAGGCTCAGTAGCCTCAACTTCAACTTGAGATTCAATAGACTCAGTAGTGTCTACTGGTTCCTGCCTTGTCTTTTTAGGCTTTAAAAGCTCAGTGATCTTCCTGGTATCACCAGCCTTTCTTTTCTCTGTAATCTTCTTTGGTGCAGCAGGTTGTGTATCATGTTTGGCCTTAGATCTCTTTTCCTGACCACCATCAGCATTTTCATCATCATCATTATCATTGTCACTCTATGTCCTTTCATCATCTCATTCTTCATCATCCAGACCAGGAATAGGATCATTTAACTCTGGTTTGTATCTGGACTCGTTGATTTTTGCAGGTGCTACATCAGCAATCTGCAAGTGAGTCAGCAGGGCCTGTATCATCAAACCCAGTGGTTTTGTTTTGGACTTCCTTGTTCCATCTCTATCATCTGTCACCACCTTCTTCATATATTGAACAAAGAATCCGTCCCAATCAAATCCCATACTCTTGCATATAATTATCAGCATGTCTATCTTCGATCCAGAGGGAGTATCAAGACTTCCACTAAATCTAGGAATATTCTTGGCAATAATCTTGCTCAGCAGATTATACTCCAATCTGATATGCTTCACATTTATAGTCATTGTTTATGGTATGGGCTTGTTTGTCTTGATTGAATCAACAAACTCCAGTCTTGCCAACTGCATTGATTCAGGATTTGTAGGAGCACAATTTCCAGGTCCAAATCCAAATACTTTCCTAAGAAGATCTAATGTGATTTCAATCTGCTGAGCATTTACAGTTATAGTAAATGCCTTTCTATCATTCTTTATCACTATGTTCTTCCAGAAATTAACAACATTGGTGTATGAGATGCAATCTAATCTCAGATTTAGAACAACTTCCAATCCTTCATATCTCCTTATATTTCTGACCAATGTTGATCGCTAATTCTGTTTTGTTAGCATCAGTAACAAATCCTCTAACACTTTGGCTCGTTCTAATGTGAACATATCCTTTATCCGCCATTGTATAATTTTGAGAAAGATGAAGAAGAAAACTTGCAAATCTGTGTTCACACTTGTATATTTTTAGAGAAAATCAATCTGAGTGTATGTGTGAATATATAAGGAAAGGTAGTGGGTGATAACTGTCAGGAAAGTACTGTTCACGTACTGTAGCATTTAACCACGATTAATCCTGGAGTAAATGTGATGTTGCCACGTGTCCCACTAACTTATCCCATTAAGAGTTGTAACCGATGGATATTGTAACCGCAGTTATAAAGGATAAGGGTAATATCCGTTTACTGTTGACTTTCATTTAAGTTTGACTGTCTTGTAACGTATACTTCAGTAGACTTGAGTCTTCAGTAGAGTTGATTCAGCAGCCTGCTGACAAAGATGGCTCAGCAGCCTGCTGACAGATTGCTCTGTTGATCTTCATACAGTCTAGTTTAGTCCAACTGATAATACAAGATGAAGTTTAATACCAATGACTGATCTGTCAAGTGAGCTCACCCATCAGGACAAAGACCAATCCCCTGGGCAACTTCATTTACTCCATTCTCCAAACTATTTAAGTACCTGGAATAGTTGATACCAATGACTAATCTGCCAAGTGAGGTCACCCAGCAGGGCAAAGACTATTCCCCTTGGTGAATTCTAGTACTTTGCTGATCATTAATATATCAGTCAACTTTTATAATTCCCAGTTCAGTCCTTAACTTAGCAAATCTTTCACTATCCAATGGTTTAGTAAAGATGTCAGCAAGTTGATCTTCGGTAGGGATGTAAAGAACCACCACATCTTTCTTTTCCATATGATCTCTTATAAAATGATGTCTCACATCAATGTGCTTGGTTCTTGAGTGCAAAACAAGATTTTCTGTGATTGCAACTGCACTTGTGTTGTCACACATTATAGGAATTTCCCTTTCTTCAATCCCAAAATCCCTTAATTGCTGTCTTAACCATAGTACTTGTGCACAGCAGCTTCCAGCAGCAATGTATCAGCTTCAGCAGTAGAAGTTGATATTGAATTCTGTTTCTTGCTAGACCAGGAAGAAAGTCTATTTCCCATCAACTGACAAGTTCCTGAGGTGCTTTTTCAATCAATCTTGCATCCAGCATAATCAGAATCTGAGTAGGATATTACTTTGAAACTTCCATCACTTGAATACCATATGCCTACTCCCAAAGTCTCTTTTAGTTATTTGACAACTCTTTTGACTGCAGCTAAGTGACTTTCCTTAGGTTTGGATTGAAATCTTGTACAAACACCTACTGCAAAGGATATATCAGGTCTGCTAGCTGATAGGTACAGTAGACTGCCTATCATCCTTCTGTATAATGTTTGATCAACATCTTTGCCTTATTTATCTTCATCCAATCTGAGGCTTGTACTCATAGGAGTTGATACTTTGGTGCTATTTTCAATACCAAACTTCTTTAACGGCTCCTTGGTGTATTTAGTTTGATGAATGAAGATTCCATCTTTCATTTGTTTGACTTGTAATCCCAAAAAGTAGTACATTTCTCCTATCATACTCATTTGGAACTTGCTTTTCATGAGATTAGCAAACTTTTCACATAGCAAATCATTTTCAGAACCAAAAATTATGTCATCTACATAAATCTGTACCAGCGGGGTGCTGTTCCCTTCATTGATTCTGAAAAGAGTCTTGTCAATGGTACCTTTGGTAAAACCATTGTTCCCCAAGAATTGAGATAGGGTTTCATACCATGCTCTTGGTGCTTGTTTCAAACCATAAAGTGCCTTATTGAGTCTATACACTTTATCTTCTTGATCTTTAACTTCAAAACCAGGAGGTTGTTGAACATAAACTTCCTCCTCCAGAATGACATTCAAAAATGCATTTTTGACATCCATCTGGTATACTTTGAAGTTTTTATATGTAGCATATGCCAAAAATAATCTTATAGCTTCCAATCTTGCAATTAGGGCATATGTTTCATCAAAATCTATTCCTTCAGCTTGAGAATAGCCCTTTGCCACTAGTCTGGCCTTGTTTCTGACAATGGTACCAGATTCATCTAATTTATTTCTGTATACCCATTTTGTACCAATTATGTTTGCATGACTAGGCCTCTCGACTAGTGTCCAAACTTGATTTTTTTCAAATTCATTTAATTCTTCTTGCATAGCAATTATCCAATCTGGATCAGATATTGCTTCTTCAAAAATTTTAGGCTCCATTTTCGATAGAAAACAAGTAAACATTGCTTCTAATTCTCTTCTAGTTCTTACACCTTGTTGTATGTCACCAATTACTCGTTCAGCAGGGTGATCCCTTAACCATTGTAAATCTTGATTGGCTTGATTTACAAGAACCTCATCTTCAGTAGAATCTGATGTTGCTTCAGAAGGGGGATTGGCAGATCCTTGCACTGCATCTGTTGTTGCATCAGTAGTGTTACCAGCAGGGTCTTCAGCAGGGGCAAAATCAGAAACTTTTAAGTCATCTATCTTTTTCAAAACATCAATATATTCTGGATCAGTGACTTGGAGATTCTCAGCAGGTTCTTAAACTTCATCTTCCATTCCATTGAACTTAGGTTCATCAAAAACAACATGTATTGACTCTTCATGTTTCAATGTCCTTTTATTCTGTACCCTGAATGGCTTGCTGACTAAAGAATATCCTAGAAAGATTCTTTCATCTGATTTTGGTTGGAAGGTCTTCAATTGTTCCTTATGATTCAAAATAAAACATTTACTCCCACATATATGGAAATAAGATATATTAGGTTTTCTTCCATTCCAAATATCATAAGGTGTCTTCAGCAGCTTTTTGTTCACTGAGGTCCTATTTTGTGTGTAGCATGCTGTATTTATTGCTTCAGCCCAATATCTTTCAGGTAATAATGCTTCACAAATCATAGTCCTTCCTGCTTCTTTCAAAGTTCTGTTTCTTCTTTCAGCAACCCCATTTTGTTGAGGTGTTCCTGTTGCTGATAATTGATGCAGCACACCATTTTGTTCATAATATTCCCTTATGAATTTGTTGAGAAACTCAGTACCCTTGTCTGATTTGATCTTCACCACTGTCAAACTTTTCTCGTTTTGTTGTCTCTTCAAAAGTTCAGGAATCTTTTGAAGTGTTTCACTTTTCTTGTTCATAAATGTCACCCAAGTGTACCTTGAATAATCATCCACAACTACCAAAGTGTACTTCTTTCCTGTTACACTTGTTGGTGTTACTGGTCCAAATAAATCCATGTGCATCAGCTTCAAAACTCTCTTTGTTGATTGTTTTGTCTTTGACTTGAAGCTTGACTTTGTTTGTTTACCTTGCTGACATGCATCACATATGCCATCCTTTTTTAATGTGATTTCAGGTAAACCAATCACCAAATTCTTTTTCACCAACTGATTGATATCATCAAAATTAAGATGATTCAACTTCTTATGCCACAACCAATTTAATTCTGACCTGGTATGCACTATCAGGCAAGTCTCTGGAACAACAGTAGACCAATGCACAACATACATGTTTTGTTGTCTTCTTCCAGCCAACACAACTTGTTCACCTCTTTCACTAATGACAATACAGTAGCCTTTGTCAAAAGTGACCTTGTAACCCATGTCACAGAATTGTCCAGTGCTCAGTAGGTTGTAGTCAAGTCCTTCCACATATGCAACATTTCTGATAGTCAATCTATTTCTCACCAGTGTTCCATATCCTCTTGTATATCATGGTGTGTTTTTGTTTCCAAAATTGACTCTTGGACCATCATTTGCCACATAATTTGTCAAGCAGTGTTTATTCTTTGTCATATGTCTGGAACATCTACTGTCAAAGTACAAGACACCCTACAAAACAAATTTAATGTGTTTTAGGTACCCAAAACTTTTTGGGTCCATAGTGGTCAGTGGTAAGCATGACCCTTGGCAAATTCCATATGGTCTTCTTTGAAAAGCATTACACTTTTGTTCATATATGTATCATACATTTCCATAAACTCTAACATTTTGTTGTGTAGGATTCACATACGGTTTCTGGACTTTTGGTATATAATGTTGTTTGAAGTGATTTCTATTGTTGAAAGCACTAGCATAACCATAAGGTTGCTGCCTGTTAGGAACAGCCCTGTAGTATGGAGTCTGCTGAGGTCTTGAATAAGTCCTCTGCTGAGTCCTCTCCTGATTCCATTGTTGAGGTTTTACCCTAGCATTAAGGCTGTATATAATTTTCTAGCAGTAGGGGCGAGAATATTCCAATCTTCATCAGTAGAGAAAATCTACCTTTCCCTCTAAGATAAGTATCCCTTGAATGATTAACATTTTTGGATTGAGGATTCTTATCCTTGGAATATTTCTGATTTTTGCCCTTTTATGGTCCAGCAGACTTTGCAGTAGGTCTGCTATCAGTAGATCTATAAGGTCCAGCAGTCCTACTCTTGGATTTCCCCTTTTTGTTAGGTGTTGTTGACCTTGTTGACTTATGATTTTGCTTTCTTGAAGTCTTCTCAGTAGGCTTTACTGCCTCAGCAATCTTTTTCGGAGTTGGATCTTGTGCTGGCACAAACTTATGACCAATTCTGGTACTTGGTTCAGTGGCCTTACTGGATCCACTCTTAGTAGATTGTTGAGTTTCAAATCCAAGGCTTGTTCAATCACCATAAGGCTTTCCAGATTTAAATGCAGTGGTGGAACTGGATTGTGCAACTGATTTAGCAGCTACTGAGGGTACAGCAGCCTTATGTTGAGTCTGTCCATAATCCTTTTACTTTCCTTTGAGAATTCTTAATTCAGCATTTAATCTTTGAATTTCTACTTGTAGAGCCACTTTTTCAGCCTTCACAATCTCAGAACCAGATTTTATTTTCCTCAGTTGATTAAGGATGGCATCCAAAAGTTCTTCACTGTCAGAAATTTTAGGATTTGAACCACAAGTAGATTCACAATCACTTTCAGCGGTAGTGTTAACAGATACAAAATTGTATGCCTCCTTCGTCTAATCCATATTGGACATCAAGGCATAATCTTCCATGTGTGCAATAAGTGCAATATCATCAGATTCATTTCCTTTTTCTGATTCAACTTCATATCCTGATTCTTCATCAGCAACCATTGCTTTCTTGCCAGATCTTCTTTGTAGACTTTTGCTCTTCAGTAGGTCTGGACAATCAGGTCTAAAATGTCCAGGTTTCTTGCAGTTGAAGCACAGATAATCAGGTTCCTTTTTCTGTTTCAAATCAGGACAGTCAGGTTTGAAGTGTCCTGGTTTCTTGCAATGAAAGCACAAGTAATCATTATCTTTCTTGGATTCTTCTTTCTTCTTTTCACTTGATTTCTTGGTGAAATTCATTGGAGAACCCCTTCTAGATTTCATCATTCTGATTTTCTTGCTTAGTAGGGCTATTTGCTCTTGCATTTCATCAAGTAGATCATCTTGAGCACCTGATGATTCTTCTTTATGTGCAGCAGCCAATACAGTAGTGTTTGGTTCTTCCTTTTCAGTCTCAGGAACAAGTTTCTTACTGAATTCATAGGCCTTGAGATCTGAAAACAACTTGAAGGTGTCTTTTTCATGTAGTCTCCTGGACTCTTCTATGGCAGTAACCTTCATTTCCCAAACTTCCTTTGCTGGTAGTGCTTCCAAAATTCTTGTGTTGATCTTTTCTTTTGTATACACTACATTCAGTAGAGTGAGTTCATCCAAGATAGCATTGAATCTTGACTCCATTTGTTCAATGGTTTCATTTGATTTCATTTTGAAATCTTGGAACTTCTTTTTGGCTACACTGACTTTGTTTTTCTTGGTAGCATCAGTGCCTTCACAGATTAATTGCAATTTTTCCCATTGTTCCTTGGCAGTCTTGCAATCCTTCACTTTCATGTACATATTGCTATCCAAGGTTCTGTAGATGATATCAATAGCAATATTGTTGAGGTTTGCTCTTTTTCTATCTTCAGCACCCCACTCTCTTTTTGGCTTTGGAACAATCTGAGTTTGACCATCCACAGTTATAGACTTAGTGATTTCCAGTGGCCCATCAATCAGAACATCCATCATCTCATCATGTGTTGCATCTAGGAAAGCCTGCATACGATGTTTATACTCATCAAAACGATCTAGAGAGCACATCAACATAGTCCTAGCATACTGGTTGTTATCCATGATGCAAAGCTTTGAAAATCAGAAACTTGAAAAAGTTTTCAAAGTATTTTCACAAGCACAACAAATAGAATTTTCAACTGTTATCGAGTTCTTCTTTCAAGGATTTTACACTTTCCATTGGGGCTTTCTTCTTCTTTCTACTAGACCCCCATTGTCCTTCCCCATCTGCCATATTCTCAATCTGCCTCATAGCTTGTTCTGGCGCCAGATTCATAATATCACCGCCACTGGCGGCGTTCAGCTTGTTTTGGTCCACTGGCTCTAAGGCCCTGAATAGTATGATAACTTGCTCAACAGTTGAAAAACCGTGTGGAGGGCATCTCTTTAGTAGGCCCTGAAATCTCTCATATGTCTCTTTCAATGTCTCTCCCTCGAGACCATCAAACGAAGAGATTTCTTCTTTCAGATCTAAAAGCTTCGCCGGAGGAAAGTACTTCCTTAAAAACACTCTGACCACATCTGCCCATGTATGCAACGAATCATTGGGTAATGAATCGAACCAATCCTTAGCAGCTCCTCTCAATGCAAATGGAAAAACTATCAGCTTTACCACCTCGTCACTCACCCCATTGTATTTCATCGTTCCCCAAATCTGGACAAAGTGATCCAGAAAGCTGTTCGGGTTCTCAGTCGACTTCCCGTGGAATAAGGCGTGTTCCCCCAACATGTTCATAATGTTTTGCTTGATGTCCATGTTGTTCGCATTAATTGGGGGCACTCTGATTGGATTGTGCCCTATAACTTCCTGAGGGGTGGTGACATAGTCTCGACAGACTCTCGGTCTCTGTACCTGCTGAGCCCTCTGCGGCTGATAGTTCTGTTGTTGATAAAACTGCTACAAAGGGGGTTGCTGAGGATACGGGTTTCTGAACCCCTGTTGATTCTCCTGTTCCCTTAGCATTTGTAGTACTCTTTCGACTGTAGCTTGGTCATACTGCCCGAACTGCTGAGTGTTCTGTTGTTGCAACGGCGGCTGCTGAGTACGCTCAGTGTTCCCTATTCTATTTGCTCCAAGCTGTCTATCACCAGTTCCTAACTGTCTAAACTGTCCACCTCGGTAACTCCCAATTCCAGTTCTCTGAGTGTATTGAGGGTCGATCGTTTGCTGGAGTCTTAACCCATCATTCTCTAATTGTTCCATACGATCACGGATTGGGGTCAATTGTAAAGTTGTATCCCCGAGTGTGTCTTACTTTTACCCCACAAGAAAGACTTGACAATGAGTGTGTCTTAACCGACCTACCTATCCAATTCAGTTTATATGACATCCACGGGTGTCAACTCCTTATTCTTGCGTTAAGGTCTGAACAACTCTCGATTAACCCCCTATACTAGGCTTATTAACCCTCCCTTTAGAAAGCTAACTCGCCTAACATGGTTGACCAGAATAATGAGCCGTTCGGGAACCTGATAAGAACCTCACATAGGCATATTCCTAACGTCTAGCTAGGTTGTCAATCTAACAATCAAGGCTATGTCTAGTGATTCTAATACCCGTATCCCACACCTCACCGCAAAGTACATATATCAGCTTGGTGTGTATGTAGCTAAGAACAAGGTTGTCAATCCAATTCAAAGCCATTAATACAATCAAAATAGGTTTTAGAACATGGAATAATCATACAAACGTTTAATTAAGCGCTACACAACTCCCGTCTCATCTCCCTTAGGATTTTCACCCGTTTTCACATAATTCGGCTACACAACTATTTAGCTACTCATGATGGAATTGAAAAACGAAATAATAATGAAAGCAATAATCAAAGACATAATCAAATAATTGAAAGACAAAGAAATAATTACCATAAAAGATGAAACCTTGAGTTGTATGAAAATCTACTTCAAAAGATGAAATCTTGGATCACGAATCGAAAATTAAGCTATGAAAGTTGTATAGAGTTTCTAGGAATTAAATCTATGATCTAAGGATTGAAACAACGTTTAAACTAATGGAAATCGCCATAAAATCGCCCCTAAGAAACCCTAAAACGTCTAAGTACTGAATAGATATAATATGGGACCGAAAAATGGGGTTTTTATAGGTTTTTGCCGCATCCCCACCGCGAATGGGCGTTTGTGGCAAGGCAAACGCCCGTTTGCCAGAAAAGCCAACTCGCTGTATATAAATTTGCTCCGTAAACGCTCGTTTGGATCCTGTCTTCAGTAAATCTGCAATAACTTCTTGTAGAGCTCCGATTTGAACGATTCAAGATTCGTTGGAAAGCTCGTTCAATTAAATACAACTTTAATGAAGACAACTATTCCTGAAAGTTTCTCCAGGTGTGACCAAAATGCCTCTGAAGTGACTGGTTCAGATTTCGTCAATGATTCTTCACTCTTTTCTCCTCCTTGGCCCCAAATCTCGTTCTTTCTCGAGACTCTCTTCCTTATTCTCGACCTTATACAACAATATAAGACTGAAAACAAAGACACGAACACCAAGGCATAATATACATTGACAGAAACGTAACGAAATCCACATAAAACATGAGTTTTTAGGACGAAAATGCCTTTAATCTCGAAACATGCATGTAAGTGAATATCGTTCATATCCTACCCATAATAGCCCAAAATAACCATGAATAACTCGTAAAATGATGTAATCTCATATAAGAAATACACTATAATTTGACTCCCATCAGTTAGTAGCCTGCTGACTATCAATAGTCTGCTGACCACTCAGTAGTCTACTGACTGTTGAAGTTACTGAATTGGTTGTAGCAGAATATATTTAACTTAAGCCTTATTACTTGTGGTTTAAATATGATACCAAGTATTAGATACTCAGTAGTGTAAGTGTGTGATTCCGTAGCTAGTTTCAGTAGGTTGATGTGATTAACTAGAATGCAGAAAGTAAATACAGTAAAGTAAAGCAGGCAAGATTTTATAATGGTTCCAGGTGGTGTAATCCTGTCCAGTCTTCTCCTGTGATGTTGGAGGAAATACACTAGAGATCTTTGAGGTAGCTGTTACAAAAATCCCTAAACTGTTTGTCCTTCACCAATGACTATGGCTTTCAAACTGAACACTTGAAACAGGTAGGATTGCTGCTCCAAAGTATTCCACTGGTCCTTGAAGGGTAGTCTTGCCTCTTCACCAGCTCCACCACAAACAACAGTTCTTGACACCCAAAAGATGCTTCTCTGTCTTCAGCAGGTTTCTTGTAAAAGAAAGTTTGAATCAAGTAAGTGATTCATATTTCAGCAGCTTGATCAGGATGAAATGATTAGCAGCTTGAAGTCTTCAAGTGTATACGTTATGTAACTTGATAACATGTTATACTTGAAGAATTTTCTTGATCAGTAAGTTTAAGCTCAGCAATGTCAGCAGGGTGTTTTTCTTGAATAAAAAACGTGATAGCTTCGTATGGATTATATGTTGTTCATCTATGTTTCATCATCTTCAAACTGAGTCAGGATATCCCTATTTATAGGTGGGAATCATGTGACTTGTGTTTGAAATTCAAATAGCCGTTTTAGACTTGTCTTCATCTTGACTTGCTTTTTGTCACAATTCCTAGGACTGACACTGTCAGTTTGCTTTTTGTCAGTTTCCAGTCTGTCCACCCTTTGACTTGTGTCCATTGGATAATCCTCTAAATCTTTCCAACGTTCATTTTATCATGACCATTGATTTGTTGTCAAAATCAAGGTTTGTAATCCATCCTTATCCATTTAATCTTCTAATGTAACCTTTGATTAAAATCAAAATTTACACTCAGTAGACACCTGGGGCATATTAGTCTAGTGATATACATATTTATCAGCTGGTTTAAGTCTGCTGTGTTTTAACAACACTTCAATTGATTGATTCTCATCTAAATTTTTATTGTGAAGTTAAAGTACACAATTTTATTAATAACTAAGTCCCAATCATCACTTAACATATGGAACTTAGACATTGTACACAAGTTATATGTAATCAGTTTAGGTCATCACAGACTTTCCTAAATTCTGATTCCATATCATTGACTTTAAATACTAAGTTTGATCCATTAGCCTTCAATAACTGAGTTTGAACCCCCAGCCTTCAACCATCAGCAGGTTCCTAGACACTCTACTGACCTAGTTAGTCTACTGACCTAGACATGCTGCTGATAAAGTCAGCTGACCTTTTGACAGTGCTTGTTTGATCAAACCTATACAATGATCAAACTCTAATAAACCTATACATTTGATCTAGACATCTTTTTGTCTTTGCTCTATAACAGCTAGTCCGGCACTCATCATTAAAACTTTAGTTATGTCCAACAGGTCGAATTCATAAATTAAAATTTTCAACTTTGCGGCCCCCTTGCTTCGGACGGGGTCGGATATGAGCTCGATCAAAGCAATAATGTCTAGCGATCTGTTTTGAATCCTTTGGTTGTTGAATCTTTAGTCAATCCGGGTCGGAAAATTTCGGTATGCCCTCTGGTTTCAAGTGAGATCCGAGCTGTCATTACGCGTGGATCTGAATTCAAACTACCAACTTTAGGCTAGCCGCTCTCTTGAGGATCCCGCAGGCTTTGCTTCAAAATTTCGGTACGGCCCCCTGCTTTGTGCGTGTCCGACAACATTTATAGGCGGATACAGTCAAAGTAGCTTTGAGATTCCCTAGCCATAAAGTCTGGCGGTTGCCGGCTTTTTCTGACACATTCTGAGGCAAAGCTTCCACTTCTGATCAGTTACAGTTCTTTGACCATTCAGGCGTTTTCGGAGATCGTGCAAGTGGTGGTTGAAGGATGTAGTTTCTTTGCGCAGCGGATGGATCACGATTTACAAATTACAATATATAAATAAAGGATCTAAAATCCTACAAGGGGGTTAAGTTTGTCTTACCAATAGTAGGAAGAGAAGCCACGATCTTCCAATGTGTTCTCCAAACGGTGGTTGGTGGACACCAATTCTTGGTACTAGAACCTCCTTGATATGCTACATAGAAAAACTCCAAGTTTTTCTTCAACCAAAAACCCAAGACAAGAATCAAGTTTTTCCTCTCTCTTTTGTGTGTGCATAAGTTGAAATTTTCATTGCATTATGTCTTGGAAGAACTCTCTTTATATAGGAGAGTAAATCCTTGACCTCCAAGTTTCTAATTAATTAAATACATATTAAAAAGAAATCACAATAAAGGATAATTCCATTTATAAAAGAATGTGATTAATCAATCAATCAATTACAAATCAATTATCATTTATTAATTAATCATTTAACAAGTAAATAATTAATCACACAAGAAAATCAATTCTTGCCTTTTATTGATGAATGAGGCGCCACATACTAGGGTTTAGGCCCACAGAAAATGTCTTTTATGTGTATTATATTATTTAGCCCAACTAAATAATATTTCGCATATCAGTTAATTGGCCCAGCCAATTAATTATCACTGAGGCCCAATAACAGGAAAAACACCCGATTACAGGAGCCACACTGGGGACTATAGACCTGTAACCAGTAGCTCCAATAATTAAGCAAAATATTCATCGAACAGAATATTCATACTTAAATTATTAATTCCGGGATTACGCCACCATAAACCCAAAACTGAACTCTACCAATTATAGATATATACTTACACTCAACCCTGTGAGTAAATAAGCGTCCACTGATATAATCACTACATACGGACTAACCCTCCATAGAATGTCCATTCTTAGTGGGAAATCTCCGTGAACCCGACTCAGAATATCTTATCCTTATTTACCATTAACCCCTTAGTGATCAATTAGTTCACATATCTGACTAGTAGCTAATTAGTCTAATATGAACTGGGCCTATCGATCATTTTCTTAGGGCTAAGAAATAAGGGGACTGTCTCTCTACTTCCCGCAGGAAGGAATGGATTCCGTGTCTGTGAAACACATAACTACTCACACATCAGGGAATAGTGCCAACGAGAAGTGACTCAGATCACTTATCAAAGTGATCCTTAACTAACAAATCAAACACTACCCCGAGACAAGCAGTACCTTGTGATCACCTCAGGATTAAGGTCAATCCATATATGATCATCTAATGATTTAATAAGTTTTCTCGATTACGGAATTATTTCGAGAAACCCAGATTAAATCGGTCCAGTCCTATATGAATGCCATCATATATAAATGCCCCACTTAGGTACCCTCTACCGACAGTCTGGATAAGACTATCACACCCTAAGGTGTTTTGGGCGCATTATTGGTGTTTTAATCATGAGACCCTAAACTCTGATTAAGTTCACCACATACTAATAGTTTAAGTATATCACCACTAACTCAATCCTCACGTGCATATCATACACTGAGTTAAGCGGTTACATACTGGTATACTTAGGGTTTGCAGCAGTGTATTACTTACAAGCACAAAGCAAGTAATAAGGTGAGATAAATTCTGTTATCCATTATCAAAAACAATTACACAAATTGTCTTTCGGGCACTACACCTAACAATAGTGGCGGTTCCAATAACTGTTCCTCCATTAATGCTTATTCAAACTTCGAAATCCAAACCGACTTTCACTTTTGGCTATCTGATCAGCCTTATTTCCTCCGTTGGATCATTTTCCTCGCGCTAAAAAAGGAGGGATCTTTGCTTTCTTTTCAAACACATATTTTCTCTGCTTCTCCTTCTTCCCAGAATACTTCTTCTTTGGGCTTTTGTTTTCTCATAGCTATGGAAAACTTTGTTGATTCTCCCTTCTTTCATACAGCCTCTCCCTTGGCCATTGCTAACTTCTTCTCCATTTTCAATCAAATTCCCTTTTTGGCAGATAGGGGGTTGAACTTTCGAAAGATCAGTTTTGCTGAGTGTGAGCGTGTTGCTCATCTGAGGTGGATTAGCTTTCTGAAGGCACCCCGGGGGCCTTACAACGCCACCATGGTGTGGGAGTTCTATTATGTGTTGTTAATAGTAGTTTTAACTGACAACGCTGCCACCGTTGTTCCCCTCCGGGGGGTCAATGCTACCATTAGTCCTGCCATCATCAACGAGTTCTTCGAACAGCCTGCTATCCCCCTGTACGTGCATTATGAGACAGTTTGAGGTCTCAACAGTGAGTTGAGGAGGCGTATTTATAGGTCCGCGGTACTCAGGTGTCTGTTACTGGGTGATTTGGACCCTTTGCTAGAGGGTTACGCTTCGGAGATGCTCCAAGTCAACCGGGTTCGGATTTGTCGGTTCGGATTTGCAAATGTTACGCGCAAATGTTGACCGGGTTCGGATTTGTCGGTTCGGATTTGTCGGTTCGGATTTGCAAGTGATCAAATGTCGGTTCGGGATCTAAATTTGTTACGCGCAAATGTTGATCATGCACTTGTCGGTTCGGATTTGCCGACAGACGACTCTGATTTCGACTAGCTTTAGGCATTGCTTTTGTCCTTTCTTGTAAAAATCGGCCTTGGAGGCTTTTGTTTCATATAGTGAAGTTATCTTTACCCATACTGTATTTGCTTCCTCATTTTTGCGTTTCTGAATTTGGAGTTTTTACCTGCAGCCCCCGTTCCCTAGCGAGATGAGAGCACCTCTGAAAACAAAACTCTCTCGTGTCTGACAATGGCCCCTAGTTTCGATGGGGCCACTGATTATGTTTCGCTTCGGCTCAGAAGGTTTGGTTTCTCGAGGAACGTGAAGCCTCATAACTCCATTCAACCGACGTCTTAATGACTCTTTATCCAACCGACGCATTTATGACTGCTCTTTTCGAAGCGTCGGCTCGGTTACTGAAGAGGCTTGAATTCGAATTCGAACGTTTGTGACCTGTGGTCTGTTAGATGTAATATCATCGGATCAATCATAGATTGACCCGATTACGCAGCGGAAAGCATCAGATTTAGATCTAAACGAAAACAAAGAACATAAATTAAAGATCTATAACTACAAGGGGGTTTAGGAGCCTACCTTTTTATGGTGCTTAACTCCAAAAACGATAGATCTCCAAGAACACGTGTATTGAGAAGCCAAAGCCTTCCAACATGTGTCTTCCAGCAACACCAGGTGGATGGTGTTTCCCGCCGCCGGACCTCTTTGATATGCTACCGGAATAATCCCGAAGATTATTCCAACTCGAAACCCAAAGAACTATAGCTGAAAATTCCAAGCTATATTCTTACAATAAATGGCATGTTTAATGTGTGTCAAAAGGCTTGGGAGAACTCTCTTTATATAGGAGAGTAATCCTTGTCCTCCAATGATTTAATAATTAAGAGATAATTATTACATTAATCCTTTTTTCCAAATAAAAGATAAATAAAATAATTATCCCAAACAAATTAGGATAAATCATATTATTATCTAATATTCCATGAATTATCTTTGAACAAATAAAAGATAAATCACATATTAAATAATTATCCAAGAAAACTAATTTCTTAATAAATAATTAATATTTCATGCGCCCCGACCTTAATCAAATAAGGTCACACGCATCTTTTGATGTTTGACCAATTAGGTCAAAATGTCAACACACTAATTTGGGCTGAGTCCACGAAAAATGTCTTTTCTGTGTATTTAATTATTTAGTCCAACTAAACAATTAATCCACATATCAAATTAAATAGCCCAATCCAACTATTTAATTATAATTGAGGTGCAACGACGAGAAACCTATATGCTATATTAGGAGCCACGTCGGGAACCATGGACCCATATTCAGTAGCTACAATAAATCGAATAAAAATTATTCATCAGACAGAATAATTATATCCAACCTATTAATTCCGGGATTACACCACCATAAACCCAAACCGAACTCTATCGAATATAGATAACTTACACTCAATTTATGAGTCGAAAGCGTCCCACTGATATAATCATTACATACGGATAAATCCTCCATATACAGTTCACTTCGATTCGGGATATTTCCGTAAACCCTTCTCGAAACATATTATCCTTATTTACCATTAACCCCTAGTGATCAATTAGTTCATATCCAATATAATATTAACTCGGCCGATCGATCGGTTTCTAGGGTCAACAAATAAGGGAACTGTTTGTCTACTTCACGAGGGAAGGAATGGATTCCATATCTGTGATAGCACAGACCACTCACTCATCCTAGAATAGATCCAACGAGAAGTGTTGGACCACATACTGTGAATTGATCCTTACTAACACATCGAACTCTACCCTAGTCTAAGAAGTCGTCTGTGATCACCTCAGGATTAAGATTAATCCATATATGATCATCTTGTGATTCGATAAGACTTCTCGATTACGGAATTATATCGAGAACTCAAATCAAATCGGTCCAAATTTCTATATGATTATCATCATATATAAATGGCCCACTAGGTACTTCCTATTACCGACAAATCCGGATAAAGCATCACACACCTAAAAGTGTTCAGGCGCATTATTAGCAAATTAATCTAGAGACCCGCACTCAGATTAATAAACGCCACGGACTAAGTTAATTTTAAGTACATCTCACTAACTCAATCCTCGTGTGTATAGCCATACACCGAGAAGTGTGATTACATAAAGCGAGGTACTTAGGGTTTTCAGTAGTGTCTTTATTATAAGCATACATGCATATAATAAGATGAATTATTAATTCTGTCCTAAAACAATTATATAATTGTCTTTCAGGCACTACACCTTACATGGTCTTCCCACCTTTTGGCTTTTCGGGTCTATAAAAGGAGGAAACCATCTCCTTCTATCTCATAACTTTTCTGAAAATCTTCTTTCGTAAAATATTTCTTTGACTCTTCTTCGAATTTTCTGAACTTCTACCATGTCTTCCTCTGATTCTTCCAGTCAAGGCTCCAATGGACCTTTGAGCCTACCATGGATGAGCCTTCCGTTTGTTTTCCGGCCACCGCCTCACCAGTGGCTATGAACAACTTCATGACCTTTTTTCGTGACCATGGTCATATGGTGGAGAGAAGACTGAATCTGGGCCGTATCGAGGCAGGCCACCGGGCTACCATCACTGCTAACGGCTGGAGGAATTTTGTCACTACTCCGGCTAGGGAATTCAACTTAACCCTCGTGCGTGAATTCTACTCTGTTTTGTCAGAGAATGGCCATGTCGATCGTACCACCGCCGTTACCGTTCGTGGGGTGATGGTGGAATTCACCCCGGCCGCCATAAATGACTTTTATGGCCTTCCTACTCCTGCTGAGGATTACAATACATTTTTTGATCTCGAGGACATGATTGTCTTACGGCACTCGGTTCGATGCCGTCCAGTTTTTGCTTAGGAACGAGTGGGTGGAGGGCACATATATGACGGCCAGCATGCTGGATCAGATGGAGAGGGAGTGGAAGCGCTTCCTAAACACACGGGTCTTTTGTATGCCCGACCCTTATGAGGCTACTGATGCTGAAGCGTTTGTCCTTTACGCTCTTCCAGCTCCTGAGATGACCATCAACTGGGGTCACCTGATCCATTTTGAGGCAATCAAGTTTGCTACCTTGAGGAGTGATGTTTTGCCTCTGCCTTTCGCCTGGATGATCTCAAACTTGTGTATTTGATGCCGCGGAATGCCGGTCTGCCCTACCACGGACCAGTACTTCTCCCATCCAGAGGCGGAAGCATGAGGGTCAGAACGATTTCTTTCTTTTGTTTCTCCTCTGTAAAATTCCTTTCATTTTGTAATGAATTTCTTTTCTTTGTCTTTGTTGGCTTGATCTTGCCTTTTCATTTTTTTGGGATTCGTGCGCGTCCGCCGAATGTTTTCTTTTAGCGATTTCGAGTGGCCCCCTTCTGTGTCGGGCAAGCTTAGCTTGTCGGAAATAGAATTTTTTTGTGTCCGACGTGGTTTTTGAAAAATGTTTTATTGATCGCAACAGAACGGGCTTAATGCCTTTACAAAAATCGCTTCTAAAAACGAGTTGAGGTCGTCGCCCTTACATGTAATACCGCTTCAGATTGTCAGCGTGCCATGGCCTGTTGAACTCACGGTCCTCTTTGTCTTTGAGGATGTAAGTCCCCCTCTTGACTATCCTTGATACCTGCCAGGGGCCTTCCTAGTTTTTGGCCAGCTTTCCTTTATCGGTTTTCTGACATGTTGCCTGCCTTTTGCGTAGGACAAAGTCACCTACTGCAAAAGAATGATCGCGGATTAACTTGTCATGGTATATCTTCGCGGCCTGCTTGTAGTTAACCAACTGTGTGCGGGCCCTCAAACGCTTTTCTTTGGCCAGGTGCATATCGACTTGGCGATTAGTTACATTATCGGCCTTGTCAAAGTGGAAAACCATTATACTTGGCAGTGCCATTTCTACGGGTGTGTTGGTCCCAGTGAAGGGTAAAACTATAGTTAGAGAAGGGGTGAATGACTATAGTGGAGTTTCAAAAACTTTTCTTATATTTAAAAGCTTTTGGGCAGCGGATAAGTCCCTTCTTACTATGTTGTTTCAAAGCAGTTAAGACAATCGCAGATATAAGTTATAATCTAGGCAATTTAAATGAGTGCAGTAAAGTAAATTGCAGAAAGTAAATTGACACATGGCTTATAGTGGTTCAGGGTGGTGTAATCCCTTAATCCACTCTTCTCCTGTGATGATTGAAGGAATTCACTATTGTTTTCACAGATACAATAGTAAGATTGTCCTTGACTTCCCAAGCTTCACAATCTACAAGACTATCACTCCTTGACTGCAACAGCTTCAGTGATTCAGTCTCTTTCACTGCTCCTTGAGATCAAATCCTTCAGCAGCTATCATAAACACAAATCCTTCTCAGATGGCTTCTGATTCAGTTGCTTCAGTTTGTTGTGAATGAGATTCACAAACTTGCTTGATCAATCTCAGTGCTGAATATGAAATTGTAGTTCTGATGTCTGAGTTGATCTCTAGATATTTCCTTGTAAGTTCAGAGAGAAGGCTTTTCAAATTGACAGAGTTTCTGCTTGATTTTTCTTTTTCAAATCATTAGTTTCTTTGTCTGTCAATGCCTTCTATTTATAGCCTTGAATATCCTTGATTTGAATTTCCTTCCGTTGGCTATATTAATGAGGGAATAATCTTTGATTTTATTCTTGATTCCCCCTTAATTGTATTTTCCTTGATTTCAGTGATCGGATTTTTCTTCAAACATATGGCAGAAAATCCGTCCTTGATTGATCCTCTATTGATTGTGCATTTAATGAATGATTCTCTGACTCTTCATCATATTTCAAATCTGATTTGGTAAGGTTTACTTCGCCGTTCTCTGAATGGTTGAGTGATCCATCTGACTTTGCCGTTTAGATCTTCCTTCATTGTTTTGTCTTCACTCAGCCGAAAGTCAGTTCACTCTGCCGATTCACTGTTTCCTTCATCATTTTAGTTTAAGGAGAGTCTTTGTACTTCACTGATCATTTATTGGGGTGAGATCAGTGTACACCATATTTAAACATTAAGTTTCATCACTTGAAACATAACTTAGACTTATCCAAGGTCATCACAGACTTCCTTGGTTATAAGTTAGACCATTAAGTCTTCATTGCTTCTCTGCTGGTGCTTGGCTGGCTTCACTCTGCCGAATGTCTGTTTTTACTTTGCCGTCCTGCCATCTAATACAATACTTGTCTGACTCAACTTATACAACATGTCAGACTCTAAGTAAAGACTTATACAGAGAATTCTAACTTATTTCAGGCTTGCTATAACAACTAGTATGGCCATCATCAAAGCATAATAAAATGTTCCTAACAATTTCCCCATTTATTCATCCATTCAAGGGCAATAAGATATTGCAAAGGCAAATAGAAATAATTCAATTTAAGCATAAGGTCTATTTCTTCATTTCTTCAAACCTGATGCCTTTGCCTTTGATGCCCTGGCCCTTATCTGTTGGGCTTGCCTTCTTTCCAATGGAGTTTTCAGGCTTTGAGCTTCCTTCCCCCTTTTTGGCAGCACCAAAACGTGCTTCAAGATTTGCAGTTGCTGCGTCAGACTCAGGGAGAGGACCATACATTTTATCCAGTATCTTGTGTTTGCCTCACCAATGCTGATTAGGGTGTTAAGTTGTTGCCCAGAGTGCTTCATGATCTCATCCAGATGATGAATTTGATGAGTGTGAGCATTTAGAGTGTCCACCAAGGGCTTGAGATTGTTGTCAATCGTTTCAGCATGAAACTCATGGTTGGTTTGGACATGATAGGGAATAAGATGTTGTAAGTTGCAAAGCAAGTTTCCCTGTTTTTCCATCACCTCATCTTGTATCTTGATGTGACTGATGAGGGCTTCAATTTTATGATTTAAGGAGGTTGTGTCACTCCTTAAGGCAGCTTTCAGATTTTGCCTGCTGTGATACTGCTTCTCCATGTCTACAATCAGGGGTTGAATGTCCAGATTGAAGACTCTTTCTGGATCAATTTCCTCTTGTGCCACATTAACATCCTCTTCATCTCCAGCTTCCTCTTTCTCATTTTCCACCTCAACTTATTCCTTTTTCTTTTCTTCCTTTTCACTTTCTGCCTCTTCTCCTCTTTCTTCCACTCTTTCTTGTGCTTCCTCATTAGACTCAGGGTCATTAAGAGGTTGATGTGGAGTGTTGACTGCTTCATCTGTTGTTGTTTCCCCTTGTGCAATAGTGAGGGAGTTGATAGGTTCATCGGAGTGAATTTGATCAGCTGACTCACTTGGCTGTTTGTCAACTTTGTTGAGGCTCTTGAGAAGTGCCTCTTGAATAGTCAGATCATCATCAGATATATCCATGTTTTCTTGATTGGCTTCAAAATGGCCGCCTTCTGAGTGTTCATCCTCTGACCCAGCTTCTTCCTCATCTATCTCTTATTCTTCAGAGGAAGTAAGAGTATATCCTTCCTCACCTTCCTCCAGGTAGGTGATGTCTTCTTGGTGTGGTTCTTCTTCAGTTGTTGTATCAATCATAGAGTGTTCTCTTCAGTTGTTGTATCAGTCATAGAGGTGTTCTCACTGATTACCAAAGGTTCTTTCAAGTTGCTGGTATCAGTCAAAGAGGTGTTCTCTTGTGCCTTCTGTGATCTGGTTCTTCGTCCCACACCTGATCTGCTGCTTTCAGGTTGTTTTTTTTGCTCCCAGCAATGGGTTTCGGTTTCATGGATGCCTTGATGTAGGTAAACATTGTCTTATACCTGTGTGGAGCCTGCAAATTTGTGGGTTTCACTTTCAATGCGTCAAATAGGTGTTGAAGAAGGAACCCATATGATTTCCTCTGCCAGAAATCACCCTTCTTCTGCAAACCCTTGCTTGGTGCCGCAATGGACAGATCAATCTCCTTTCGAATCTGGTCTTTCAACCTATTGAATACAAATGTTGCCCAGTCAAATTTAGTAACTTCGTAGATGATTGCCATTAGCTTGATCCTTAACTCAGTTAAGTTTTCCATCGACCATTTTCTCCCTTCGATGTTTTTGGTTATGACCGGTGCAAATTCAGCAAACGGAAGTTTTAGTGCTGATCTAGGAAGATTGTATGTTTTGTTTTTTCTCTTGGGGTTCTTGGCTATCTCAGCCTAGAATTTCTTGATGTCAATCTTCACAAACTTGACATTAGCTGGACCTATAATGGGTAGTTGTAGGAATCTGTTGAGAATACCAGGCGTAATGACTACTTCTCTCCCAAAGATTGAGCTTTTTATGCAGTCTGCTTCCGTCTTCTTTGTGCTTGGCACAAATTTTGCATTTTTCCAAAATGCAATCAAATTTTCATAGCAAATTCCATTTATTGGGGGGTTTAGAAAGGTCATTAACCCTAGATTTGAGCAACAGTCAACCAAGCGTTGAGATTGTGCATCATTGTCGCAAAAAAGAGAGATAGTGTTCAGGTTTGAATAACGAACCAGTGATGATTGATTTTTCATAGAATTTTTCAATAGGAGAGATTGTGGAAGATGAAGCCATTGATAAGAGATTGATGTTTAGAAAAGAACACTTTGAGTTTTTAGAGAGAATCAAAAGTAGGGTTTGTAATTTGCAAAAAGAGTGTAAAGATTTCTGAAAATCTCTAAGTATCGTTTATATGGGATGATTTGGGTAGTGTGAACGTGGTTTGAATATGGAAGGATTTTATGACATAATGGCGTGATTTTGTGTATCTAAATCACGATATTCGAGTGTAATGGGGGTAGTGGATTGAGGTAAGTAATGATAGAGCCCGGGAATCGAGGCGTTTGTAATTCGAAAAATAATATGGTTACCTTCAAAAGTAGGGTTTGTAATTTGCAAAAGAGTGTAAAGATTTCTGAAAATCTCTAAGTATCGTTTATATAGGATGATTTGGGTAGTATGAATGTGGTTTGAATATGGAAGGATTTTATGACATAATGGCATGATTTTTTGTATCTAAATCACGATATTCGAGTGTAATGAGGGTAGTGGATTGAGGTAAGTAATGATAGAGCCCGGGAATCGAGGCGTTTGTAATTCGAAAAATAATATGGTTAGCTCCATGATTATAAGTTGATCTCCACGTGTGTAATCATCCTCAGAATAATCTTCCATAACTCCCTTATTCTCCACGTGTATTAAAAATTGATTTTGTTCACACTTTAATTTTCCCACGATTTCAATCTTTATTTCGGTGAAGTGCCTTGGCTGGTCACTTAGCCGATGTAGTGACTCTTTCACTAAGCTGCTTTACTTGCCTGTTCCTAACAATCAGTTAAGTCAACTTCGCTGGATACCAGTGCCTTACCTGCTACATCCTCTGTAACGGCAAAGGTTTAAACAGCTGATGAAGTCACTTAGCCGATTACTCCAGTTAGCTGCACTTTGATACTTAGTCGATTTCAATCATTCCTAACTCAGTTCTCAACATGCTAAATCTTTCATAACTGAGTGGTTCAGTGAAGATGTCAGCCAATTGATTTTCAGTGGGTATGTATTTTAGGATGACATCTCCTTTTTCAACATGATCTCTGATAAAATGATGTCTCACATCAATGTGCTTTGTTCTTGAATGCAACACTGGATTTTCAGTAATAGATATTGCACTTGTGTTATCACACATGATTGGGATAGTCTTTTCCTCCACTCCGTAATCCCTTAGCTGTTGTCTGATCCAAAGTACTTGTGCACAACAACAACTGCTGCTATATATTCTGCTTCAGCTGTTGATGTAGATATGGAGTTTTACTTTTTGCTAAACCATGAGACTAGTCTGCTGCCTAGCATTTGACATGTTCCAGAGGTGCTTTTTCTATCTATTTTGCATCCAGCATAGTCAGAGTCTGAATATGATATCAACTTGAATCCTCCATCTTTTGGATACCAAATACCAATATTAATAGTGTTTTTCAGGTATTTGATTATTCTTTTGGCTGCTAGAAGATGTGATTCTTTTGGTTGAGCTTGAAATCTTGCACATACTCCTACTGCAAATGCTATACCAGGTCTACTTGCAGTTAAGTATAGTAAGGATCCAATGATTCCTCTATACATTTTCTGATCAACATCCTTTCCATTTTCATCTTTTCCAAGAATGACTCTTGCACACATTGGTGTATCTGCTGTGCCACTTGTATCCTTACCATACTTGTGTATTAGGTCTTTTGTATACTTGGCTTGACTAATGAAAATACCATCCTTCATTTGCTTTACTTGAAGGCCAAGAAAATAATTTAATTCTCCCATCATGCTCATCTGAAATTTGCTCTTCATCAGGTTTGTAAATTTCTCACACAGCTTTTCATCCTCTGATCCAAAGATGATGTCATCAACATTGATTTGTACTAACAATGTGCTTGTTCCTTCCTCTAATTTGAATAGAGTCTTATCTATAGTTCCCTTGTTGAATCCATTCTTGATCAGAAATTGTGATAGTGTTTCATACCAAGCTTGGGGTGCCTGTTTGAGTCCATAAAGAGCCTTCTTGAGTTTGTATACTTTGTCTTCTTTTCCTTTGAGTTGGAAACCATGAGGTTGTTCCACATATACTTCTTCTTCCAAAAGTCCATTTAGAAATGCACTCTTGACATTCATTTGATAGACTTTGAAGTCTTTGTATGCAGCAAAAGCTAGAAAGAGTCTGATTGCCTCCAATCTTGCTACTGGTGCAAATGTTTCATCATAATCTATTCCTTCTGCTTGAGAATAGCCTTGTTTTGTTTCTGACAACAGTTCCTTGCTCATCCATCTTGTTTCTGAATACCCATTTTGTTCCAATGATGTTGGCCATATCTGGTCTGTCAACAAGTTCCCAGACTTCATTTTTTTCAAATTCATTTAGTTCTTCTTGCATGGCAGTGATCCAATCTGAATCTTGAATTGCATCATCTATTGTCTTGGGTTTCACTTGTGATAGAAAACATGTTAGCATATGCTTCAGTTGTCTTCTGGTTCTAACTCCTGTGTGAATGTCTCCAATGACTTGTTTTTCAGGATGATCTCTTAGCCAATTTAGGTCAGGTTGAAGTTGTTCTTCACTTGGTGCTTCTGTAACTTCATGTTGTGCATGAGCTTCAAGTTCTGGTGCTTCTTCTGTTGTATTAAAATGTGTTTCATATTGATTTCCAAAATGGTGATTCATGATGGAAACTGGTATAGTTGTATTTGTATATATTTCCTTTTGTGTTGCTTCTTCTTCTTGATCTTGAAGATCTTCACCATTTGTATTTGGTTCATCAAAGACTACATGTATTGATTCTTCAATCACCAATGTTCTTTTGTTGAGTACTCTGAATGCTTTGCTGGTGTCTGAGTATCCCATAAATATTGCTTCATCAGCCTTTTCATCAAAGGTATGTAGCTGATTCCTGTTCAAGACAAAACATTTTGATCCAAACATATGCAAATATAAGATATTAGGTTTTCTACCATTCTATATTTCATATGGAGTCTTTCCATGATGTTTGTTGATGATTGATCTGTTTTGTGTATGGCATGCCGTGTTTGCTGCTTCATCACAAAACCTCTTTGGTAAACATGTTTCTGCAATCATTGTTCTGACAGCTTCTTTGAGAGTTCTGTTTCTTCTTTCTGCAACACCATTTTGTTGTAGAGTTCCTGCTGCAGATAATTGATGTAGTACTCCATTTTCTTCACAATAGGTTCGATAATTTCATTAAGAAATTCGGTGCTCTATCTCGATCGATCTTGATAATTTTGATTCTTTCTCATTTTGGAGTCTTCAAAGCCAAAGTGTGCGCTTTTGAGTGTCTCCTTCTTCTTGTTCATGAAAATGGTCCAGGTGTATTTTGAGAAGTCATCCACCACTACTAGGGTGTATTTCTTACCACTTACACTTACTGGTGTGACTGGTCCAAACAGGTCTGTTAGGAACATTTTTATTATGTTTTGATGATGGTCAAACTAGCTGTTATAGCAAGCCTGAAATAAGTTAGAATTCTATGTATAAGTCTTTACTTAGAGTCTGACATATTGTATAAGTTAAGTCAGACAAGTACTGTACTAGTTGGTAGGATGGCAAAGTAAAACAGACATTCGGCAGAGTGAAGCCAGCCAAGCACCAGTAGAGAAGCAGTGAAGACTTAATGGTATGACTTATAACCAAGGAAGTCTGTGATGACCTTGGACAAGTCTAAGTATGTTTCAAGTGATGAAATTCAATATTAAAATATGGTGTACACTGAACTCACCCAAATCAATGATCAGTGAAGTACAAAAATTCTCCTTAAAACTGAAGTGATGAAGGAAACAGTGAATCGGCATAGTAAACTAACTTTCGGCAAAGTGAAGGCAAAAACAGTGAAGGAAGATCTAAACGGCAAAGTCAGATGGATCACTCGACCGTTCAAGGAACGTCGAAGTAATCCTTATCAGAACAGAATTGAAATATGATGAAGATTCAGAGGATCACACATTTAATGCACAATCAATAGAGAATCAATCAAGGACGGATTTTCTGCTATACATTTGAAGGAAAAATCCGATCACTGAAATCAAGGAGAATATAATTAAGGGGGAATCAAGAATAAAATCAAGGATTATTCCCCTCATAAATATAGCCAACGGACAGAATTTCAAATCAAGGATACTCAAGGCTATAAATAGAAGGCATTGACAGACAGATAAAAACAACGATCAGGAAAAGAAAATCAAGCAGATACTCTGTCAATTTGAAAAGCCTTCTCTCTGAACTTACAAAGATTTATCTAGAGATCAACTTAGACATCAGAACTACAATTTCATATTCAACACTGAGATTGATCAATCAAGTTTGTGAATCACATTCACAATAAACTGAAGCAACTGAATCAGAAGTCATCTGAGAAGGAGTTGTGCTTGTGATAGCTGCTGAAGGATTTGATCTCAAGGAGCAGTGAAACAGACTGAATCACTGAAGCTGTTGCAGTCAAGGAGTGATAGTCTTGTAGATTGTGAAGCTTGGGAAGTCAAGGACAATCATACTATTGTATCTGTGAAAACAATAGTGAACTCCTCCAATCATCACAGGAGAAGAGTGGATTAAGGGATTACACCACCCTGAACCACTATAAGCCTTGTGTCAATTTACTTTACTGCATTCATTTAAATTGCCTAGATTATAATCTATATATGTGATTGTTTAAACTGCTTTGAAAAAACATAGTAAGAAGGGACTTATCCGCTGCCCAAAAACTTTTAAAAACATGAAAAGTTTTTAAAACTCCACTATAGTCATTCACCCCCCCTCCTCTGACTATATTTTTACACTTCTCTGGGACCAACAATTGGTATCGGAGCAGTGTTCCTAGTATCAGAACCTGTTCAGATCTAATTTCTGGTAACAAGGAGATCACATTTTTCAAAGTAGTTTTCAAATCCGAGTTTTCTATTCATTCACATATAGATCTATTACTTGTGCTTATGGATTCCTCAAACTTTATGTCAAAAGTACCTATTTTCAATGTTAATAATTTTGATGAAAATAAAATAAGAATGCTATCACATCTTGCAGCAACTCATGAGGAAATGCTGGACGTAATCAATGATGGACCAATCATGATCATGACTGTGGTATCCACAGGAGCAGATCAAGGAAAAGAGATAGACAAACCCAAGAAAGATTGGACCAAGGGTGACAGGAGAAGAGCAAATCTAGACTTTATTGCAAAAGACATGATTTTGAAGACTCTAGATAGCAACATGTTCATGAGAATCAAAGATTGCAAAACAACAAAGGAGATGTGGGACAAGCTAGCATTGATAAATGAAGGATCTGAAGCAGTTAAAGAAAACAAATTATCGGTTGCAAAATAGAAATTTGAAAATTTTAAAATGAAGACTGGTGAATCCATTGATCAAATGGACAACAGATTCTCCAGCATCATCAGTGAACTGCAACAGCTTGGACACACATATCCCCAGAAAGAAGTATGCTTAAAGATCTTGAGAGGCTTACCTGAAAGATGGAAGATCATAACATCAGTAATCAGAGGAACCACAAACCTTGCAAGCATTGACACTCTGACACTGATGTCCCAACTTAAAGCTCATGAATTCGAACTGAACGGTGAAGATGGTGCTCCGGCAGAGACACAAAAAACCACTGCACTGATTTCACCCCAGCAAAGTAACTTTGCCGATGGTATCAGCAAAGAGACGCATGAACTTAAAGAACATGTAGCTTTATTAGTTAAACGTTTTGACAGGTTTAGCAAAAAGAAGCCATTCAAAGGAAACTCATCATCAAACAAGTAGTCAAGCTCAAACAAAGACATGAAGAAGAAAGATGATGAATACTGGATGCTTCATTCGCGCAACAAGAAAGGTCACTTCAAGGCTGATTGTCCTGAAGAAAATGATAAAGATGATGAAAAGAAGAAATACAAAGCATCTGAAAAGAGGAAAGGCAAGAAAGCACTCAAGGCTGAATCTAGCAGTGAAAATAATGAAGAATCATCTGATAATAACTCAGATAACAGCGATGAAGAAGACAGACCAGACAACGAAAAAGCTTGTCTATGCCTCATGACCAAAGAATTAGATGAAGATGAAGGTGATACCTCAGACATTGAGAAAACAAGCCTATGTCTAATGGCCAAAGAATCAGATGAAACTGAGGTAACATCTAGCTCTTACTCTTCATCAAATGCATCCACATCTAACACTGCACAATCTTCTATCCTCCCTTTAGATCCAGCAGACCTAGTCCAAAATCTCATGACTAAATTTGATGAAATTGAAATGAATCATGAAATTTTGGAAAAGGAATGCAAGGATCTAAGAAAGGAAAATAAAAAGATTAAAGAAAGAACTAGATAAAGCAAAAGCTGAACTAACTAGTAAGGAGATCTACTCAAACGATCAACAAACAGCAGAGATTCATACATCTGTTGTTGACAGATCTATTGAGAAAATCCCCCTACCAGTTAAGATAACAAATGAACCAGTTTACAAACCCTCAAAAAGGTTTGGATCCAGATCTGGTCTTGGCTACAACAGTCAGGATGAAAGTAGAAACAATGGTCAACACAATTCTGAATCCAGAATCAACATTGAACCAAAATTCAGAAAGGGACAGACCATGGTCTCAACCACTCATTCTGTACCGGTGAAGTCAAAACCTAGTGCAGTAAAACAGCAGACTAAATCATCAATCAAGTCAATCAAAAGCAAGGACTTTCTGAAAGGTAAAGGTAGACTTTATCCTTCAGAGGATGATTGGAATGTTGCACCTCCAAAATACAAGTAGAAACCATTCCACAATATGCATCATGTGCTTAAGAAAAATCAAACTAGGTATACTCCTAGACACATGAAGCAAGTCAGGTTTCCCACTGCATATTGGAGAGTGAAGAAGGATGCAAATGCACCAAAAAGTAGAGAAAAGTATCAGAATAACCTCAGTAGAAATACTAGAAGCTATTCTGCCATGCCTTATATATATATGAAGTTGATAACTTTAACTATCCAAAAAGAAGATCATTTGGATATACACTTGGAGTAGGAGGCATGACTGCTAACAGGTATGGACCCAAACAGTGTTGGGTACCTAAACTTAATTAAATTGTTTTGTAGGATGTCTGGTACATAGACAGTGGATGTTCCAGACACATGACAGGAAACAAAAGATGGCTCACTGACTTCAAGGCTTTTGATGGACCCAAAGTCACATTTGGAGGCAAAGAAAACCCTGGAAAAATTAAGGGGGAAGGCACAATGCTCAAGAACAATCTGAAGATTCACAATGTGGCATATGTCAAGGGACTTAATTTCAATCTGATGAGCATTAGTTAATTTTGGGACAAATGCTATAATGTGCACTTCAACAAGGAAGGATGCAAAGTCATTCACATCCAAACCAACACAGTAGTACTTGTAGGAAGAAGAAGAAAAGATAACATGTATGTGGTGGATTGGAAAACAGCCAAGGCAGAAACATGTTTGTTTGTCAAAAACAAACAGTCAACTAGCTGGTTATGGCATGGAAGACTAAATCACCTAAATTTCAAGACCATCAACAAATTATCAAAGAACAAGTTAGTTGAAGGCCTGCCAGAGATCACATTCAAGAAAGAAAGTCTAGTGATGCATGTCAGAAAGGGAAACAAATCAAAAGTTCTTTCAAATCAAAACCCTATCAATCAACAACAAGAATTCTACATCTACTTGCATATGGATCTGTTTGGACCAATCTCACCAGTAAGTGTAAGTGGTAAGAAATACACCCTGGTAGTGGTGGATGACTACTCAAAATACACATGGACCATCTTCATGAACAAGAAGAAAGAGACACTCAAAAAGCTGCCAGATTTGTTGAGAAGACTCCAAAATGAGAAAGAACTGAAAATCGTCAAGATCAGATCAGATAGAGGCACTGAATTTCTTAATGAAATTATCAGAACCAATTGTGAAGAATATGGAGTAATGCATCAATTATCTGCAGCAGGAACCCCACAACAAAATGGTGTAGCACAAAGAAGAAACAGAACTCTCAAAGAAGCAGTCAGAACAATGATTGCAGAAGCATGCTTGCCAAAAAGATTTTGGGCTGAAGCAGCAAAAACAACATGCCACACACAAAACAGATCAATTATCAAAAAACATCATTGAAAGACTTCATATGAAATATGGAATGGTAGAAAACCTAATATCTCATATTTACATATTTTTGGATCAAAATGTTTTGTTTTGAACAGGAATCAGCTGCATGCCTTTGATGAAAAGGCTGATGAAGTAATCTTTATGGGATACTCAGACACCAGCAAAGCATTCAGAGCACTCAACAAAAGAACAATTGTGATTGAAGAATCAATACATGTAGTCTTTGATGAACCAAATACAAATGGTGAAAGTCTTCAAGAACAAGAAGAAGAAGAAGCAGCACAAAGACAAGTGTATATGAATACAACAGTACCAGCAACTATTCTGCATCACAATTTTGAAAATCAAGATGAGCCACAAGTTAATATAACAGAAGAAGCACCAGAACTTGAAGCTCATGCACAACATGAAATTACAGAAGCACTAAGTGAAGAAAAACTTCAACCAGACCTAAATTGGCTAAGAGATCATCCTGAAGAACAAGTTATTGGAGATATTCACACAGGAGTAAGAACCAGAAGACAACTGGAGCATATGTTAACATGTTTTCTATCGCAAGTAGAACCCAAGACAATAGATGATGCAATTCAAGATGCAGATTGGATTACAGCCATGCAAGAAGAACTAAATAAATTTGAAAGAAATGAATTCTGGGAACTTGTTGATAGACCAGATATGGCCAACATCATTGGAACAAAATGGTATTCAGTAACAAGATGGATGAACAAGGAATTGTTGTCAGAAACAAAGCAAGGCTAGTTGCAAAAGGCTATTCTCAAGCAGAAGGAATAGATTATGATGAAACATTTGCACCAGTAGCTAGATTGGAGGCAATCAGACTTGTTCTAGCTTTTGCTGCACACAAAGATTTCAAAGTCTATCAAATGGATGTCAAGAGTGCATTTCTGAATGGACTTTTGGAAGAAGAAGTATATGTGGAACAACCCCCTGGTTTCCAACTCAAAGGAAAGGAAGACAAAGTATACAAACTGAAGAAAGCTCTTTATGGACTCAAACAGGCACCCAGAGCCTGGTATGAAACACTATCACAATTTCTGATCAAGAATGGATTCAACAAGGAAACTATAGATAAGACTCTATTCAAACTAGAGGAAGGAACAAGCACATTGCTAGTATAAATCTATGTTGATGACATCATCTTTGGATCAGAGGATGAAAAGTTATGTGAGAAATTTGCAAATCTGATGAAGAGCAAATTTCAGATGAGCATGATGGGAGAATTGAATTATTTTCTTGGCCTTCAAGTAAAGCAAATGAATGATGGAATTTTCATCAGTCAAGCCAAATGTACAAAAGACCTTATACACAAGTATGGTATGGACACATGTGGCACAGCAGATACACCAATGTGTGCAAGATTCATTCTTGGAAAAGATGAAACTAGAAAGGATGTTGATCAGAAAAGGTATAGAGGAATCATTGGATCCCTACTATACTTAACTGTAAGCAAACCTGATATAGTATTTACAGTAGGAGTGTGTGCAAGATTTCAAGCTCAACCAAAAGAATCACATCTTCTAGCAGCCAAAAGAATAATCAAATATTTGAAAAACACTATCAATGTAGGAATTTGGTATCCAAAATATGGAGGATTCAAATTAATATCATATTCAGACTCTGACTATGCTGGATGCAAAATAGATAGAAAAAGCACATCTGGAACTTGTCAAATACTAGGTAACAGACTAGTTTCATGGTTTAGCAAAAAGCAAAACTCCATATCTACATCAACAGCAGAAGCAGAATACATAGCAGCAGGCAGTTGTTGTGCACAAGTACTTTGGATTAGACAACAGCTAAGAGACTATGGATTGGAGGAGAAAACAATTCCAATCATGTGTGACAACACAACTGCAATATCTATCACTGAAAATCCAGTGTTGCATTCAAGAACAAAACACATTGATGTGAGACATCACTTTATCAGAGATCATGTTGAAAAAGGAGATGTCACTCTAAAATACATACCCACTGAAGATCGATTGGCTAACATCTTCACTAAACCACTCAGTCATGAAAGATTTAGCATGCTGAGAACTGAATTAGAAATGATTGAAATCGACTAAATACCAAAGAGCGGCTAACTGGAGTAATCGGCTAAGTAACTTCATCAGCTGTTTAAACCTTTGCCATTATAGGAGATGTAGCAGGTAAGGCACTAGTACTCGGCGAAGTTAACTTCACTGATTGTTAGGAACAGTCAAATAAAGCAGCTCAGTGAAAGAATCACTACACCGGCTAAGTGGCCAGCCAAGGCACTTCACCGAAATTGGAGTCATGGGTAAATTAAAGTGTGAACAAAATCTACTTTTATACACGTGGAGAATAAGGGAGTTATGGAAGATTATCCTGAAGATGATTACACACGTGTAGATCAATTTATAATTATGGAGGTAATTATAATATTCTTTTCGAATTACAAACGCCTTGATTCCCGGGCTCTATCATTACTTACCACAATCCACTCCCCCACTTCACTCGAATATCGTGATTTACATACACAAAATCATGCCATTATGTCACAAAATCCTTCCATATTCAAACCGCGTTCACACTACCCAAATCATCCAATATAAACTACACTTAGAAATTTTCAGAAATGCTTACACTCTTTTGCAAAATTACAAGCCCTACTTTTGACTCTCTCTGAAAACTCAAAGTATTCCTCTCTAAACATCGATCAATTATCAATGGCTTCATCTTCACAATCTCTCCCACTGAAAAATTCTATGAGAAATCCATCATCACAGGCTCGTTTTTCAAACCTGAACACTATCTCTCTTTCTGTGGCAATGATGCAAAAGCTCAACGCTTGGTTGATTGCTGTTCAAATATGGTGTTAATGACCTTCATAAACCCCCCCAATCACTGGAATCTGCTATGAAAATCTGATCGCATTTTCGAAAAATGCCAAGTTTGTGCCCAGCACAAAGAAAACTGTGATCGATTGCGTAAAATGTTCAATATTTGGGAAAGAGGTAGACATAACGCCTGGTCTTCTCAATAGGTTCCTACAACTACCAATGATAGGTCCAGCGAATGTAAAGTTTGTGAAGATTGACATCACTAAATTATGGGCTGAGATAGCCAAAAACCCCAAGAAAAACAGCAAAACATACAATCTCCCTAGATCAACACTAAAACTTCGTTTGCTGAATACCGGTCATCACCAAGAATATTGAAGGAAGAAAAGGATCAATGGAAAACTTAACTGAGTTGCGGATTGGGGAACTTTTGTATTCAATAGATTGAAGGATCAGATTCAAAAGGAAATTGACCTAATTACAGCACCAAGCAAGGGTTTGCAGAAGAAAGGTGATTTCTGGGAGAGGAAATCATATGGGTTCCCTCTTCAACACCTGTTTGACGCTTTGAAAGTGAAACCCATAAATCTGCAGGTCCCACACAAGTCTAAGACAATGTTTACCTACATCAAGGCATCCATGAAACCCAAACCCGTTGCTGGGAGCAAAAGAAAACAACCTGAAAGCAGCAGATCAAGTGTGGGATGAAGAACCAGATCCCAGAAGGCACAAGAAGAACACTACTTAAAGCTTTGTAGAGATGGTGAAGAAGCAAAACGACTGGCAGCTGGATGCAAAAACCTAAAATTATCACCCTTTCTCAATCCCCCAGTAACCGAAGTCTGCTATGAAAGTCTAATTTCTTTCTGGAAATCTAAAAAATACGTCTCTGGGCTCCTTGCAGAAGAAGGTGACGAATGGGAAGAAGATAAGATTGTTGCATCTGTCAATGGGAAAGACATAGTGATTACAGAAAAGGTAATCCGAAAACATCTTAAACTTTTAAATAAGGGTCAAGCAAAAGTAACCTTGGTACCACAAAACATGGATGATTTCTGGGTAACCATTGCCAAATAGGCAAACCCAGGATCTAAGAAAGTCAATTGTCTTAGATCCGCTTTAAAGAAGCCATTCAGTGAATTCAGTGCCCTAATTGGCAAAACCATCGAAGGAAAGTTGGGAGCAAACAATGCCATGACAGAAATCAGAATGCGGTTAATGGGAATCATCTACAACAATCTGGAGTTTAATTGGGCAAAATACTTCTTTTTAAGACTCAAAGAACAAATTCAAGGTGAAGTTAAAGCAGCCAATAAGGGAATAACAGAAGGAAAGACGAAGAAAGGACAATTTGGGGTGAAAAAGTCATATGGGATTCAGTTACACTATCTGATGCAATGTCTCAAGGTCCCTGTTGTACAACATCACAAACTGCATGAATCTAAGGTTATGTTTACCTATGTTAAACAGCAAAAACAAGCCGGAGGAGGGAAGAGAAAGAAAACAACAACTCATCCCTCCGGTGAAATAAATAAACAAAAGGTTCAACGTAATTTGGACAAGACAGCCTTCGGCAAATTAATCGATGAAGAATAAGAAGAAGAGGACACTGATGTTGAGGTAGAACAACATGAAGAAGAAAATGAAAGTGAGGATGAACAACCTCTAAATGAGGAAATCACAGGAGACACTGGAGATGATGAGGAATATCCAGAAGAACCTGCACAATTGTCTGCAAACGATGTTGATGATCGAATTGCAGAATATCTTGAATGGAAAGAAGGTGATTCCAGAAATCAGATTCGAGATTCGGAACGCATGCTTGCTGAGGAAGCATGGCTCTTCAATTTTTTGGGAATCACCACTCTGGTTGGTGTACTTGATGAATCTCCTCTCTGGGACATGGTAGATGCAACAAAGGCAAAACTGCCCCAGATCTCTAACAGCCACAATGATGACTCAGAAGATGGTAGAGATGATGATGATACCACTAATCAAGATGGTGGAGATGATCAGGATGACAATGATAATGATGACCATCTTGCTGATTATCATGACAAACAAGGAGAAGAGGTTACTCCTAAACCGGATGCAATTGATGATGACATTCTTCTAAGCACCTTCCTATAGCCACATGCTTCCCACAAGTCAACAACACCAGCTAAGACAACCACTCAACCACTACCTGCTGCAACTCCGGCTGATGTTAACGGTAAATTTTATGGTTTTTATCGCTTTATTCCGTAACAATATTATTCGTATTTTATTACTTTTCATAGAAAAGTAGGAATTTAATTGAAATATTGAGGGGTTGTGTATGAAAAGGATTAAAATGTAAATTCGAGCTATTTATGTGGTTTATTAGTCATTTTATATCTATATATATGCTTCTATAGTTTGCATGTTTTTACCCTCTCGTAGATACACATTTTCGAGCTTAAAAAGGATTGAAGGAGGTGCATGATTGGATTTATATGATGGAGAATGGATAGAGATGAAATCGTTTAAAGATCAAGATGGAAATCGGGTTTGAAGTGTTCTGAACGTTCGTTCACCATGCATGTCAGCTGGACTGGCGTCCAAGCCACGCGAACTGGAGTCTGAAAGATGAACCAGCATCCATGCAGCGTCCAGAAGGAGATTTTTTATTCAGAGTTTGATGATTTTTAGTGGACGAGCGTCCAAATTAAAGAAGGACGGGCGTCTGACGTGACTCGGCCCGATTCGAAGATTTTACTGAAGCTTGGACTGGCGTCCACCCTTTTGGACGAGCGTCCGAACCGCCGCCATAGTCCACCGCCTTACTCATCTATTTAAACAGCGCATGGGAAACCCTAAAAATAATCATAATTCCAGCCGCACCCTAGCAGCAGCCGCACAAAACACATAAAAAAGATGAGTCTTCTTCTTTCAATTCTTCCTTGGAGATCAAGGATGATTGAGGGCTAAACAGTTCGCAGTAGGACAACGGGATGAAGCCAACACAACACCATCACAACCAAGAGATTTTCAAGTAGCGATTGTTAGTGAGTTTGAGTTTTATTTTCCTTATCAATTGAATAGATTTGAATGTTTGTTTTATTAGATTGAGAAATCAATGAAATGTTTATCTGTTTTGAATTTTAATGAGAATTAGCTTCATATATAGAACCATTCTTTTGATACGATTAATAATAATTCAAGAGATTGTTTATTATTGATCGGGTAGGAGATTCGGAGACGAACTCATGATCATGTTCTTCATTGTTATGTTTGCTTTACTTGAGAAAGAAAACGAACCCTAAATAAATTTGATGAAAGAAATTAGATCGAATTTAGGTTAGATCATACCAAGGAATTTAATTTAACTCATAACTTGGTTGGGTGGTGGTTGTTTGGTGGATTCTTGTTGCCCTACTGTTCCTTTATATTCATAAGAAAGTTCGTACTTTTTGCATATCGATTTAGATTTGTTGAATTTAATTTGATTGCTTCGTTTAGTTGTTTTTCTAAAACCCTAGTTTTTACATACTGTTTTTCTGCATATTTTCTGTTTCCAGCGTGTTATCGGACGCCCGTCCACCCTGGTGAACGCCCGTCCATAGTCGAATTTTCCTGTTTCCTGTTTTAGTTTAGTTTTACTCATCGTTTTTATATTATAGTTAGTATAGACCTTAGTTTTAGATAATGCTTTGTGACATAATCGATAGAATAACTGCACTTTAATCCGATAAACATTCGACTCCCTTAGGACGACCCGTTAACACCCTATACTACGAACCTTATACTTGGGGTGTTTCGGTTTATAAATTGTAAAACTAGTTTTTACCGAACAAGTTTTTGGCGCCGTTGCCGGGGAGTCGGTAACGGTTGTCGGATTCTTCATAGTGTAGTTTTCTGAGTCGACAGTATTTTGGCCATAACTTTCGGCTCGAGTGTCGGATTGGCGCGCAGGACCCCAATTCGGAAAGCTCGTTCCGACGCCGACGACGTGGTGAAGGCCTATGGCCGTTCAACACCGTTTTCGAGGTCAAAATCCACTGTTTTCCCTTCCATTTTAGCCCTACAAGATTTCAACACGTTTTTTCACCGTCTTAGTGTTTTTCCTGTTTTAAGTTTTTCGTAGGTAGGTTTCTTTTCCTGTTTCTGTTTCTATATCTTTTCTACATAAAAAGAATAAAAAATTAAAAAATAAAAAATAATAAAAAAAAATTTGGAAACTGTCCGAACGGGCGTCCAAACTCTGAGCTGCCGTCGCCTCTTGAGTTTGTCTTACGGGACGCCTTGATTCGAACTCTGAACGAAGCGTCCACTTTAGAATTTCCACGAACGGCGTTCACTCATCTTGAACGCTTGATTCACTCTCTTCAATTGTCACTTCTTTTCTCTTCTCTCTTTCTAAACCTCTAATTTCCTCTACATTTCGTTTCTCATCAACCCTAAGGTTGATTTCTTTCCGATCGCTCTTCTTGGTTTATGCAAACCGAGAGTAAGAAAAGGACCTCTTGTCTTTAATCCCGAACCTGAAGCGATCTATTATCGGAGAAAGCCCTTCCCTAATCCGGACATCATGGCTAATGAAGTTCCAAATGCAGACCCTCAAGCCCGGATGAATCGATCCTTCAACAGATGCAGCAATACAAAGAACAACAGAATCAACAAGTGGCATAAATAATCGGTTTCAACAATTCCGTCAAAACCAGCTAAACCAGATTAAATCGGGACCCATATGCTCCTATCTTGACCAAGACTTTCGGAAGGGCATAGACCTATTTGCCCTCAGGACATGGGGCAAGCGAACTTCGATCGAAAAATGGAGTGGTAGGAGGGTGGTCGAGAATAGTTCTTTTCATGGCCTCTGCCGACGAAGATCCTCATGACTTCTTGTCCACCTTCGTTCAAATCTGCGAAGCGAGCCATTATCTGGTGTTGATTACGAGATTGTCAAGTTAAAACTCTTCCGGCTTTGCTCACAAGGGTGAAGCAAACTGTTGGTTCAAATCTTTAGCCCATCATTCTCTCCGTACCTGGAATGATGTCAAAAGAGCCTTTGCTCTGAAGTTTGTCTCACATGGGACAATCATGGACATGAAAAGGGAGATAGCCACATTTGAACAACTTGATGGTGAGAGTGTGGGGAAAGCATGGGAGAGATTAAATTTGTTGATGAGGAGTGCCCCAACCATGGATACAGTAGACATGAGTTACTAGAGTTGTTCTACAGAGGTGTTTCTCAACCAAATAGAGACTTCCTTGATTCAACTGCTCAAGGATCATTCCTAGGGGAGGTGATGACGATGCTTACAGGATAGCTGAAACTATAGCCAAGAATAACATCTGGTCAAGTCCTAGGAAGACCAATGTTAGTGGGAATAAGAAGGAATCTGCTGCGAGCAATTCTGAGACTAAGGTGTTAGTTGCTCAAATGGAAGTAATTAGCAAGCAGCTAGCCGATTTACAAATGCAGCAGCAACAAGGGCAGCCAGATGTGAATTACTTGGGAATACAGGCGGGAAATGAGATGACCGAGGAAGTAAATTTAATGGAGAATCATAGCCAACCCTTCAGAAACTTCAATCAGAATCAGAATTATTCCGGATTTCAACGTCCCAATCTTAATCAAGCCAATGCACCACCTGGCCCATCAAATTCCAAACCTTCCTTCAGCTCAAGCTATCAAAGACCACCTCCCGGGGTGGTTAATCAATCTCACAATCCTAACTCTCAGAGACCCCAAGGTGGTTGGAATCAAACCCAACCTCATAACCAAACCACCTCTTGTGTCCCTCAACATAAGTTTGATGAGCTAGTAGACATGGTGAAGACCTTGGCTACTAGTGTCAAGACAATAGAGAGACAGGTTGGTCAGATGGCAGACCAGCAAGCAAACAGACCCCAAGGTAAACTTCCAAGTTATACCGAAAGAAATCCTAAAGCAGATATCAATGTTTGCACCGCCATCACACCTCAATGGGATTATGGGACCGAAGAGCTGAATGAGGTTACTTTAAGGAGTGGTAAGCAGGTAGGACCCGGAAAGATGTCGGGAAACGAGTAGCCCCTCTTGACGCCATAAGTTCATGAGCGGGCAATCAGAAGTTAAATACCGAAGGAAGCAACAGCGAGGAGGAGCTTAATGATGATTCTTCGGGTGATGAAAATGATTCTGATAGAGAAATGAGGAAAAGTCAGGTGGATGTACCCCTGACAAAGAAGAGGGAGGAAAAGTTTGTCAGATGGAAGGATAAGGAAGACGAAGCCATAAAAAATCAAGCCATGAACAATGATAAAGCCCTTCCTTATCCACCAAAGAAAACAGAGAATACCCTCAGTCATGACAGACAATATGACGGTGTGAGGAGGATGCTGAGAGATACCAAAGTGAGTATACCCCTAGCTGAGGTATTGACTGAAATGCCTAAATGCTCTAAGTATCTTAAGGAAGTTTGTGGAAGCAAGAAGAAGCTTCAAGGGATGGCAGAAGAAGTTTTAAGAGAAGATTGCTCTATGGTTTCACAAAAAGTTGCTACTAAGCGAGGTGACCCCGGGAGACCTTCGATCTCTTGTGAGATTGAAGGCCACATGTTCCAAAACGTCTTATGCGACTCAGGGGCCTCCATAAATGTGATGCCATTGAGCGTCTGCAAAAGCTCGGTTTAGATAAAAGAATGCGGAACGCATATTTCTCTTCGGATGGTAGACCGATCAAGCCGCTCGGTGGTTGTGTTGCCAATGTCCTTCTCCATGTTGGAGGCTTGGTTTTCCCTACCCATTGGGTTATCTTAGACTATCCACGATAAAGAGATGCCACAATTCTAGGCCGGACCTTTTGGACACCTCTGCCGCCCTCATCGATTTCTATAAGGGTCAGATTACGCTTAGAGTCGATGATACTTTTGTTACCTTCACACGAGGGAAAAGTCCTGAGGAAACCTTGATTGAAGAAATCTCGTTCGTTGAAGCAATTTATGAGGACGAAGAAGATGCCAACTCTGAAGAAGCGATAGAGCTAACAGAGATAGGTGTTTTCGAAGCTATAAACATTCAAGATCAAGCTGACTGTGGACCATCTTTTGTTTCATTACAGACCGTAGTCACTGACGAGTCATCTTCACGACTTGCTCACAATGAGCCTGTCAATGAACAAGAAACATGGAGATTCCCATCAATGAACGATGATTTCAAAGAGCTGCATCAGGAAGACTTTAACCCTGTAGAAGAGGAAGCCCTAATGGGTAGTTGGGATGAAGTGGATTTACGGAGAGAGACTACTCATTGGGAGGTTGATGATTGGGAACAAACTAAGCGAGAGGAGCTAGAAGAAGAAGAGTTGAGAAAGATGATCAAGCATCGAAGGAGGAAGCGGAGTGCGGCTTGTGAAGGATCCCATGGATGATGTGATCCAGTACCTTTACGGGGTTGTACCTCGGGAAGATGAGGTATTCTTGACCAACCACTTCAAGCCCATAAGGAAAAAAGGTGGCCCTTAAAATCAAAGATTGAGCAACCACCTACCGACTTGGAGCTTAAACCACTTCCGCAACACCTTAAGTACATTTTTCTTAAGGATGGTGATAAGTTACCCTTGATCATCTCTTCAAAACTCGAGTTCGAGCAAGAAGCACTATTGATAAAAGTGCTTGAAAAAAGAACATCCTCGCGTTCGGATGGCAAGTGGGTGATATTCGAGAATCAACCCGATGTGTGCATGCATAAAATCCGAACGGAGGAAGGAGCTAAGAAAGTCAGACAACCTCGCCAATTTGAATCCGCATACGCAGAGGAGGTTGTCAAGAAAGAAGTCATAAAATGGTTAGATATGGGAATCATCTATGCAATCGCCGACGGTGAGTGGGTTAGCCCCACCCAAGTTGTGCCAAAGAAGGAGGTATCACCGTGGAAAAGAATGAAAAGGGGAAGAGATAGCTTTACGCCTTGTGGATCGCTCTGTGGTCTGCATTGATTATCGCAGATTGAATGAAGTCACCGCCAAAGACCATTTCCCCTTACCCTTCATTGACCAGCTTATTGAAAGACTGAGTGGTCAAAAGTATTATTGTTTCCTCGATGGATATTCTGGTTACTTCCAGATAGCCATCGACCCTAATGACCAGGAGAAGACTACGTTTACGTGTCCATCAGGCACTTTTGCTTTTCGTAGAATGCCTTTCGGGTTATGCAATGAACCAGCAACGTTTCAACGGTGCATGTTGGCCATTTTCGATGGACTTGTGGAAAAATGTATGGAAGTCTTCATGGACGAATTCTCAGTCTATGGCGATAGCTTTGATGAGATCTTGGAGAATCTAGATATGGTACTTCAACGCTGTGTTGAAAAGAATTTAGTGCTTAACTGGGAGAAATGCCATTTTCTAGTAGATGAAGGGATTGTTCTGGGACACAAGGTGTCCAGAAGTGGTATTCAGGTTGATAAGGCTAAGGTAGAAGCCATTGAAAAAATGTCGTACCCGAAAACTGTCAAAGAGGTACGTGATGGGAGTCAAATTAGCTATCATTTTCTATGTAATTATACCCCGTTTATACCTCGTTTTATATGTTTCCGGAGACATTTGATTGTATTTTGATGTATTTTACACCTTGGTTATCATTTCGAGACCTAGGACGAAAAGTCCGGAAATCTCATTATTTTTCGGTGTTTTAATACATTCTCGGTCACCCTAGTGTCCTGTAGGGATTATGTGTGGTATTTGTTGTGATTTTGTATAGGACTTAGGTGTTTGAGATGTCCGGAAGGCGAGATACGAGGATTGGAACGTATGCCCGAAGCTTAAACGTTCAAACGGATCAAAACGTGTTGGTACTACAACCATACCTTCCATTGATCTGCATTTTGATCCACCTTGGAGGCATTTTCTGGGCTGGACATCTTCATTAAAGTTGTAGACAATTTCATTAGCTTTCCAACGCATTTTGAATCACTCGATTTGGAGGTCTACACACAAAGTTATGGCTGATTTACTAGAGGTGTATTAGCCAGGCGCGCGCCTGAGAAATGCTAGGCGCACGCCTACGGGGGAAAAATCTGCCAAAGTTTCAGTCCGTGTTTTCAGCATCCTAGGCGTGCGCCTACACTTTCCTAGGCCCACGCCTAGCTCCCAGAACTCATAAAACACTATAAATACCCCCATTTTGGATCTAGATCACATCCATCTTCTTCCCAACTCGTTTTTCTTCAGTTTTTCATCGATTTTCATTAGATTAGCTTAGTTTAGAGGTATATTAGCTTAGATTAGTTGTAGATTGTTGCAATCCGTTGATTCTCGAAGATATCTTGACGCGTTATTGACGGGATTTCGTTCGGTGGATCGATTTTCTACGACATAATATATTTGGTAATTCGTTTTCCTTTCTTGCTCTTGCTTTTAATCTTGTTTGTGCTATTTTTATTGTTGATTTCTTGTTGTTTTTGTTGATTTAATGAGTAGCTAATAGCCCGATAGTCGAGTTATGTGATAATCGTTGAAATCGAACCCAAGCTTGTTCTTATGGCGTTCTTGATGTTTGATTGTTGATTCTCGATGTTACCAATAGTTCTAGAACTTATTCTTATCACATTTGTTGAATTAGCTACTTAATAAACGTATCACACGTATCATCTTTACATATGTATTTTGCGAGAGGATACGGGAACCGGGGTTCTAGGATCACTGTGTAAAACCGACTGAGTTGTTCAGACTCGGTTTCGTTGTGAGGTTTTGTATCGACTTGTCGAAAAGCGTTTCATGAATCGTAGAGACCGTGTGAGGTCAGTTAAATCCGGTCGTGATTTGTTGAACGACATAGGAGGGTAGATTATTGAAATAATGTCTATTCTCGAGAGCAGTGAAACGACACCCTTTGTGACATCGAACGTTTAGATGAATCAAGAATACCTCGGGACTTAGCTAGGGTTTGTGAGTATTAGATTGGATCATAGCTCGGCTATCTCTTTTATATAGTTTTAAATCTCTCTTTGTTGTGCATATTAGTTTGTAGAACCGGTGATCTGACAAATCACCGTCTTCAATATTTGTGTTGACCTGAACTAGGGACGAGACCGACTTTGGTACTCGACCAGATTCCATGTGGGATACGACCTTGACTCACCAATTCTAGGCTACAGTTGACCCGGTACACTACCGGTGAGATTGGACACTTAGAAAAGGCCGATCAAGTTTTCTGGCGCCGCTGCCGGGGAATCGGGCTAATATCTTGTTAGTTAGTTAAGTTCTTAGGATTAGGTCGTTTTTCTTTTTTTTTTATTTTTATTTATGTATAGTTTGTTTTATTTTGTTGTTGTTGAAGTGTCACACCATTTACTTCGGTAGTGGTAGTGACAAGTTACTGTGATTGTGTTCGTGTTGTTTCCCTGTTTGCAGATAATGAATCCATACTACAATTACGGCTCCTATCCTTACCCATTCGGATATTACAATTACGGTGCTATGGGTTACCAAACACAACCATTTTATCGATTCAACCCATCGCCGCATCTTATGGAAATGAGTGGGATAATGCCCGAGTTACTTTGATCAACAACTCGATACTTCTCCACCTCCGAATCGAGACCTCAACGGAGCAACGGATGTCACTTGAGCAAAGCTGTTGAAGAGTTGAGTAAAGTGGTCCAAGAGCACCATAATGAGCTTCGAGATGGCGATCGCAATGCAAACAAGCCATACGAAACTTGGAGCTTAAAGTGCAACTCTTGTTTGAGGAGTTTGAGAGGAGAGAGCAAGAAAGTATGATTGAAATCACCCCGGAGGAACACTACGAGGATGGTATGACTCTTGTATCTATTGAGTCACCTGTTCCGTCTTCATTTAGCCCTATTGTTATATCTTCGGGGGTGCACCCTATTGAGTTTATTGTTGATGTTGAGCCTATTTGTTCATACTTGGTGCTAGAGTCGTTGTTGGTTGGTATATGTCTTAGTTCGGGGAAAGTGAGTTCGTTGTTCTGTGCAACGAATTCATCGAACAAATCGTGGTGGTGGGGAATGAGCCCCATGTTTCTATTCTTTCATTTCCAGGGGGTGCTCAATTCCTACGATTTTGCTAGGGAGAAGCAACGGTTTGCTCTCCTTTGGTATAGCTATCCTTGACATAGTTGGGGGTAGAAAGTCGAGCTGAGGACTCTAAACTCAGAATGTGTTTTTAATGCTTTTCTTTCCCCTCGTGTTTCACTGTGTTTCTTTAGTTTGTAGTATGATACTTCGGGTAAGTTTTGTTGTTATATAACCCGAGGAAGTGTGTTTTGGGGGGTTAGTGTGGTGTTTTTGGTTTTGATGAGTTGTGGTAATCCGGGTAGTTTCATTGTGTTATACTCCATACTTGTACACCTTTGGTGTTGGTTGTGTATATTTTATAAGTACAGGTACCCTGTGAGTTCATTTTATGGATGCCACATGATCGTACTCGCGTATTTTTCCGGGTGTAAGCTAAGTTTTCTACCCTTATCATTCGTGTTTGGTTTTAAAGTAGGGGGTGGTTGGTTTAGCTTCAATGTTTCGGTTTCATGTGGAACGAGTTATACTTAGTGATTGTTATTCCTTTAGTGTAAAATGGGTCGTTTTTAGAAATTTTGATGCCTTTGACATTGTTTGTGATACATTGAGCCTTTAGTATTGTTTTTTTTAAACATATAGTGATTATTTGAATGCATTTCATTTGAGTTGGGATCTTGTATTGAGAATGGAATAGTCCTATCACGTTAGCTTCGACTTCATGAATCACCTTGACTAGTGAACGATTATGGTAGTTATTAATGACCCGGTTACCTAGAACTTATATTAGTAACTTCGAGGCGAAATAGAAAGGTCATCGTGGTTAGGTACGGGTTGACGGTTTTGGCATTTATTTTGACCCGATCAGAGCCAAAGGCCAACCTAAACGATTAATCCACTGTTACCCCTCTAAGCCTTTTGTAGGGTGGTTAGACCGCCACCCGAACTAGCCTTTCGTGTTACTAACCCGTGAAAATCGATGTCCCTAACATTATTTCGGTCTACATATCCTTGACTACCTTGCAATTGAGCTTGTTTTTTTTTCCGCACATTTATACGATGTTGCGAGGTATTGTTGAGACGTAAGTAATGGTATGGAGTCGTGATTTACGAGTTATTTCGGAACGAGGAGTGTAGCAATGTGTCGGTTTCGGTTTTGTTCGGAATGTTGATGTATATAAGAAGAAAAAAAAAGAAAAAAAAAAAAAAAGAAAAAAAAAAAAGAAGTAGTAAATGTACATATTTATAGTGTTATAAGTCCAAAAAGGGACTGAAGTTTTGTATAATGAAAAAAAATGTGTGTGAAGCTGAAGTTAGGGTTTGGTTTCCGAAGTTGTAAATATTTGGAAAGATTGAAGGCGAAGTGATAACCGAGTTTTGTGTTTATATCTCGGTTAAAGCTCTTTTGCACTTTCTTCTTTCTTTTTTTTTCGTAAATATCCTTTCGTTAGCCCCGACCCTAGCTTAACATTATAACCCTTCAAGTCCTGCTCGACCGTACTAGACTTTGATTGACCTCGATTAGTGGAGATGTTTACGACGTATAAGCCTATGGTGTAGCCCCGGTACATTATACGTCTATAATCTAAACCGGTCATTGGTGATAAATGTTGAAGAAGCTATTCACACACACACATTCTTTTCTCAATGCAAGGTAGAACTTAAATCCTATGCATTTGTGTCAATTACTTGTGTTTTACCATTTCAATTCTATAGACTAAATGTATGATTTCAATGTTGACTCCATCTTTATTTTTGAATCGCTCATCTTTGCTCGAGGACGAGCAAAAGCTAAGTAGGGGGTAGTTGATGGGAGTCAAATTAGCTATCATTTTCTATGTAATTATACCCCGTTTATACCTCGTTTTATATGTTTCCGGAGACATTTGATTGTATTTTGATGTATTTTACACCTTGGTTATCATTTCGAGACCTAGGACGAAAAGTCCGGAAATCTCATTATTTTTCGGTGTTTTAATACATTCTCGGTCACCCTAATGTCCTATAGGGATTATGTGTGGTATTTGTTGTGATTTTGTATAGGACTTAGGTGTTTGAGATGTCCGGAAGGCGAGATACGAGGATTGGAACGTATGCCCGAAGCTTAAACGTTCAAACGGATCAAAACGTGTTGGTACTACAACCATACCTTCCATTGATCTGCATTTTGATCCACCTTGGAGGCATTTTCTGGGCTGGACATCTTCATTAAATTTGTAGACAATTTCATTTTCTTTCCAACGCATTTTGAATCACTCGATTTGGAGGTCTACACACAAAGTTATGGCCTATTTACTGAGGGTGTGTCAGCCAGGCGCGCGCCTAAGAAGGCCAAATGTTTGAAGACGTGATTTGTTGAGCTAGGCGTGCGCCTAAGGTTTTCTAGGCGCACGCCTAACAGTCAGATCTGCAAAAACACTATAAATACCCCCCCATTTGATCTAGATCGATTCTCTCCTCTTTTAGATCGATTTTTTCAGCATTTTCAGCGTTTTTCTTCACCTTTTCTTAGCTTAGATTAGATTTGTATATAGTTTTAGCTTAGATTAGTTTTATGTTGTTGTAATCCGAAGATCGGTGCTACTAGCTATTGAAATTTCAGTTTGGATTTCGTTTTTCTTCCGGTGTTCTTCGTCTCGATTCGGTAATTTCAATTTCTCCTTGCTTCCGATCTTTATCTTTGTTAACTTTTGTTGTTGTTTCCTTATATTTTGCTTAGTATAATGAGTAGGTAATCATTTTATAGCCGAGATATGTGATAGCCTTCGAAATCGAACCTCTAGCTTGTTGATTGGAATGATTTTGATGTGTTGATTGTTAGATTCTCGGTGTTGTTATCGTTCTAGAACTTATTCGTAAATGACTTTTATTGAACTCGCGACTCAATAATCGTATTTCACGCGTCTTCTTTACATATGTATTTTGCAAGAGGATACGGGAAAAGGGGTTCTAGGATCACTGTGTAAAACCGACTGAGTTGTTCAGACTCGGTTTCGTTGTGAGGTTTTATATCGACTTGTCGAGCGTCTCATAGAGCGTAGACCGTGTTGAGTCAGTTAAATCCGGTCAGCGGACTGTTGAATTCGACATAGGAAACTAGGTTGTTGAAATTGGCGCTTAGTTTCGGAAATAGGAGACGACATCCTTTAACAATGTCAAGAACATTAGAGTATATCGAAATCATACAGTTACGAGTTAGGGCTCGATAGTAGTCGATTGGATCATAGCTCGGCTATCTCTTTTATATAGTTTTAAACTCTTTTCGTTTTGTGCATATTTAGTTTGTAGAACCGGTGATCTGACAAATCACCGTCTTCAATATTTGTGTTGGCCTGAACTAGGGACGAGACCGACTTTGGTACTCGACCCAGATCCCTATGGGATACGACCTTGACTCACCAATTCTAGGCTACTGATTGACCCGGTACATTGCCGGTGAGATTGGACACTTAGAAAAGGCCGATCAAGATGCTGCGGTTTTCTTGGTCATGTTGAAAGCCTACAAAGCGATTTATTAAGGACTTTTCCACAATAGCCAAGCCCTTATCTAACCTTCTTAAAGATGATGTTATGTTCTTGTTTGATGAGAAATGCAAAGAAGCTTTCAATTGCACGAAGGAAAAGCTCATAAGTGCCCCTATCTTAATCGCTTTTGACCGACTAAGCCTTTTGAATTATTATGTGATGTCTCTAACTACACAGTTGGCGCAGTTTTAGGTCAAAGAATTGATAAAAAGTTCAGGCCCATTTACTATGCGAGCCGCACCTTGAACCCGGCTCAATGCAATTACACCACGACTGAGAAGGAATTCTTAGCCGTCGTTTTTGCTATTGACAAGTTTAGAAGTTACCTTCTAGGGTCTCAAGTTGTAGTTTGGACCGACCATGCAGCCCTACGCTACCTTATGGACAAAGCAGATGCAAAACCAAGGTTACTCAGATGGATTCTAATTTTGCAAGAGTTTGACCTTGAGATCAAAGATAAGAAGGGCAGCGATAATATTGTGGCTGATCACCTGTCTCGCCTAGTAAATGAGGGTGGCGAAGATCACAAGGAAATAGGCATCGATTTCCCTACTGAGCAATTGATGAAGCTTGATCTGATTAGGCCGTGAGTGCTGACACGCCAACTATTTAGCAAGTGGGCATTTAGAGGACATGACGTATCAGCAGAGGAAGAAGTTCTTTTCTGATTTAAAGTATCTCGTGTGGGAGGATCCTTATTTGTTCAAGGTCTGTAAGGATGGGTTGCTTAGAAGGTGTGTTCCGGAACATGAACAATGGGATATTCTGGAACAGTGTCATAGTGGTCCCACGGGAGGACACTACGGAGCACCCAAGACAGTTGCAAAAATCCTCCAAAATTTGGATTCCCATCGGCCGACTCTTTTTAAGGACGCAGGAAGCCTTTTGAAAAGGTTGCGATAGGTGCCGTAATTGGGAGGCAAAGTAATAGGATGGAAATGCCACTTAGACCCATTCTCGGAATGCGAAGTCTTCGACATGTGGGGAATTGATTTCATGGGACCCTTTCCATCGTCGTGTGGAAATAAATACATTTCGTCAGTGTGTAGACTACGTCTCCAAGTGGGTGGAGGCAATAGCCACCCAAACTAATGATCACAAAGTTGTGAAGAAATTCTTGCAAAGAATATCTTCACCAGATTCGGTCGTCCTAGAGCCCTCACTAGTGACGAAGGTACTCATTTTTGCACGCGCGCCGCTTGATAAAGTTCTTGAGAAATATGGTGTTAGACACAAAATCGGTACACCATATCATCCCCAAACAAGTGGACAAGTCGAGATAAGCAACCAAAGCCTTAAAAGAATTTTAGAAAAGACCGTGAACTCAAATAGATCCAACTGGAGTCTAAAGTTGGATGACGCACTTTGGGCCTATCGCACCGCGTTTAAGACCCCGATGGGTACGTCACCCTTCCAAATGGTCTATGGCAAAGCTTGCCATTTACCAGTCGAGCTTGAGCACAGAGCTTACTGGGCTATTAAATTCTTGAATTTTGATAGCCAACTCTGTGGGGAAAAGAGGTTATTACAATTAAATGAGCTCGACGAATTTAGACTCAGAGCATATGAGAATGCAAGAATCAGTAAGGAAAGAACGAATGCACTCCACGATGCTAAGATTAAAGATCGGGAATTCAAAGTGGGAGCCATGGCTTTGCTGTATAACACCAGGCTCCATCTTTTTGCTGGTAAGCTTAAATCTAGATGGTCTGGCCCCTTTGAGATTCTTGATGTTCATCCTGGTGGAGCCATTACGTTGAAAGGGTATGGCGATCAACCGTTCAAAGTCAATGGTCACAGGCTTAAGAAATACTTTGGGCAACCCAAGGAAAAGCCTGAAGTACTGTACTTTCAACAGAGAAATGAAACGGTTGAGTCGTTTATTTGTGAGGAGATTCCATCCGACTTCTTTGGAGTGGATGATGACATTATTAACCCTATCCTTACAAATCCTTCTGTCAATGGTCCGGAGCCTGTTAGCATACCTCAGCCGAATCTGAGAAACAAGAACAAGAAGAAAAGAGTCAGTGTCGTCTGGAGAGAAAAATTTCATGATCTTATCGCGCACTTGACTTGTTGTTGTGGCGAAAACTATTTCCGTCTTAGTCATTCTGATTCTGACAGAGAAGTGGTTAGCTTCAAACCCAAGTGGCCTGATCCAGGTTGACTTGGTTTACTCTGTCAAGCTAATGACAATAAAGAAGCGCTACTAGGAGGCAGCCTAGTCTTTTAATTTACTTTTTAGTTAAGTTTTTAGGGCATTAGGAATAAAACCTTGGTGATTTGTGTGTTGGTTATCCCTGTTCCATTTGTGAATGCTTTATTTGCCCATTTCTGTGTGCATTCATGTTTACTCATATACCCCTTGTCCCCCGAGATTATATGCTATGTCGAGTGTTGCAGATATTGTTGAGCGGTTTTTGCCAGTTGTCACTTTTCATGTTGTCTGTTCATGCTTCGAGTTGCAGCGGTACTTTCATGCTACGGCCTGACCACTGCCAACATACAGCCCGACAACCACTTTGAAACCAGCTAAGTATTCTTTTCTTTTATTTGCACATTCTGAGGACATAATGTGATTTAAGTGTGGGGGGTGTCTAACTTGGGTATGTTATCATGCTATATTTCGGGAAATGAGTAAATGTGATTTTCACGACAATTTTAAAAAAATTCAAAGTAAACTTGGATAATTGTAAATCTTGAGCATGTAATTGAAACAAAAAGGCTCGCTAGTTGTAGTTCCCTGACGATGATTGTCTGTAACTTCTGTGAGATAGTTATAGCATGTTTTACTGATATGAGATAGTATTCATTTCATACTCACGCAAGCCTTTGAAATTGAAGCAAAAATTTTGAACTGTATCCTTTCACTATTTTAGTGATTTATCTTAGAGAGATTTGGTCTTAAATAGTAACAGTGAAGTAACACCTAAGTTCAGAACGTGCACTGTGAATATCTGAAGGTTTGAATGTGATAAGTGAAACGTAACTAATGTTTTTGAAAAAGTTGAGTCAATAATAAATAAATGGGTGTGTCGAAAGCTGGTCGATGATTGGAGTGCGGTAGGGCATTATCTCGAAATGTCCTATTCCACTATGATGACCAAAAGCTCACGACAGTTAGAAAAAGCTACCCTATGATTTGAGTAAGGTAGGGTGTTATCCCGAAACATCCTATTCTACTATGACGGGTAAGAGCTCATTCTGATGTGCGTCAAAAAAGAAGAAAAAAGAAAGTGAAAAAAATTAAAGACTTTGTTATCGTTGAACTTATACCCAGTATAAACCGAATGATATGCTGTAGGGATTATCCTACTGAGTGCGCGGGAAGACTTTGTGTGGAACGATTACTGCCTATACCTAGGATAGTCATTAAAATTATTTGAGAGGATATTTGTTTGAGAGGATTGTGAAGGTTGAAAAGGGCTTGACACACACACATCGAAACTATCTCTATGTTGGTATCGCTTGCTATAGTTGTTGTATCTTTTGTTACGTGAGTTAGGGATCTATGTGGATTGCATATAAAGTGAGCTAGTTTTGATTGTTTTGTTCGGGACGAACAAAAGTTTAAGTGTGGGGGAGTTGTTAACGGTAAATTTTATGGTTTTTATCGCTTTATTCCGTAACAATATTATTCGTATTTTATTACTTTTCATAGAAAAGTAGGAGTTTAATTGAAATATTGAGGGGTTGTGTATGAAAAGGATTAAAATGTAAATTCGAGCTATTTATGTGGTTTATTAGTCATTTTATATCTATATATATGCTTCTACAGTTTGCATGTTTTTACCCTCTCGTAGATACACATTTCCGAGCTTAAAAAGGATTGAAGGAGGTGCATGATTGGATTTATATGATGGAGAAAGGATAGAGATGAAATCGTTTAAAGATCAAGATGGAAATCGGGTTTGAAGTGTTCTGAACGTTCGTTCACCATGCATGTCAGCTGGACTGGCGTCCAAGCCACGCGAACTGGCATCTGAAAGATGAACCAGCGTCCATGTAGCGTCCAGAAGGAGATTTTTGATTCAGAGTTTAATGATTTTTAGTGGACGAGCGTCCAAATTAAAGAAGGACGGGCGTCTGACGTGACTCGGCCCGATTCAAAGATTTTACTGAAGCTTGGACTGGCGTCCACCCTTTTGGACGAGCGTCCGAACCGCCGCCATAGTCCACCGCCTTACTCATCTATTTAAACAGCGCATGGGAAACCCTAAAAATAATCATAATTCGGCCGCGCACCTAGCAAAGCGGCCGTGACAAAACACATAAAAAAGATGAGTCTTCTTCTTTCAATTCTTCCTTGGAGATCAAGGATGATTGAGGGCTAAACAGTTCGTAGTAGGACAACGGGATGAAGCCAACACAACACCATCACAACCAAGAGATTTTCAAGTAGCGATTGTTAGTGAGTTTGAGTTTTTTTTTCCTTATCAATTGAATAGATTTGAATGTTTGTTTTATTAGATTGAGAAATCAATGAAACGTTTATCTGTTTTGAATTTTAATGAGAATTAGGTTCATATATAGAACCGTTCTTTTGATACGATTAATAATAATTCAAGAGATTGTTTATTATTGATCGGGTAGGAGATTCGGAGACGAACTCATGATCATGTTCTTCATTGTTATGTTTGCTTTACTTGAGAAAGAAAACGAACCCTAAATAAATTTGATGAAAGAAATTAGATCGAATTTAGGTTAGATCATACCAAGGAATTTAATTTAACTCATAACTTGGTTGGGTGGTGGTTGTTTGGTGGATTCTTGTTGCCCTACTGTTCCTTTATATTCATAAGAAAGTTCGTACTTTTTGCATATCGATTTAGATTTGTTGAATTTAATTTGATTGCTTCGTTTAGTTGTTTTTCTAAAACCCTAGTTTTTACATACTGTTTTTCTGCATATTTTCTGTTTCCAGCGTGTTATCGGACGCCCGTCCACCCTTGGTGAACGCCCGTCCATAGTCGAATTTTCCTGTTTCCTGTTTTAGTTTAGTTTTACTCATCGTTTTTATATTATAGTTAGTATAGACCTTAGTTTTAGATAATGCTTTGTGACATAATCGATAGAATAACTGCACTTTAATCCGATAAACATTCGACTCCCTTAGGACGACCCGTTAACACCCTATACTACGAACCTTATACTTGAGGTGTTTCGGTTTATAAATTGTAAAACTAGTTTTTACCGAACAGCTGACATCATAAACATAGTGGACACTGGCTCAGCTGCTGCCACTCCATTCAAGACAATACCCAGCACAAGGCAAGGGGAACAGCAGCTCAAGCCACGCCAGCATACACATCTACATAAATTCTTGAAGACTTGGATGTCCATGTGGATGTGACTCAGCAGCAAGACAGAGGACAACAAACAGACCCAGAACCAGCTGACATCCGGCACAAACTCTCTCAGCTGGCCACTGGTATATCAAATGAAACCTTTGAAAAAGCAGCAGATCTACAGGCAGAAGAACTAGAGCAGCAAGCCATGCATCTTAGATCCATGACCTCGGCATTCAATGACAAAAGTTACTCCATTGAGCGAAAATTTGAGGCCATTGCTGAATACATCAAGGCATAGAACATTGTTGTTCAACGCTAAGGAGACATGATGAGACAACTCAACATTAACATTACAAACAATCTTGCAAGTCTCAGGCAACACATCTCTCAGGAAAATGACTCCATGGCAGTGGCATTTGGAACAAGACTCCGCAGTGTCACTGAGAAACTGACTAGTCATGATAACAGATTCACATCCATCGAATCAAAGCTGGACTCTCTGATTGAAATGACAGAGGCAACAAATAGCATCTTACTCCAGCAGAGGGATGATGCTGCCAAAAAGGGGGGAAATCAGGATAAGCCAGAAGGATCAACTATTAGACCCCCAAACTTCACTGAAGAACAACTAAGAGCAAGGGACAGAGAAATAAGGATCAGAAATAAAGCAGAAGAACAGCAAAGGAGGGCTAGAGAAGAAAGAGAAAGAGCCATAAATGAACCCTACACTGGATTTCCTCTTCCTATGCAAAGAAGAGATGATGATAGAGACAGATCTGGCAAACAACAAAGGCAAGGATCTAGTCAACCAAGAGGATCAGCAAGTCAACACAAACCTAGCACCAGAGGAAACACCAGCAGAGGCGTGAGGGCCCAGATTCACTAGTGGGCGCAGGCATTACTTTGGTCACAAAAGCAAAGCGAGAATATGAAGCGGATGTCTTTGGACCATGTAAGAGAATTTTTCAGAGTACAGGAAGGACTTTATCCTCATCTCTCACAAGATGAAGCATGGGCTGATTGGCTAAGATATCGGGATGAAAGGATGAGAACTGATATGGCCAAACTCTACAATGATGTCAAGAGAGAGTTTGCACTTCTAAAACAATCCAACAACAAACCAAGTTCAGCCATACCACTTTCAGCAAAAGGACCAGAAGACTTGCCAACTGAACAACAAGAAGACTTCAACTATATGGCAAAATTCTTCAACCCTATGGGTAGAATGGACAAACAGGAGCAGTGGAGTCTCTACAAAAGTCTCAAGTTTGCTGACTCACATATTAATGAAGCTAGGGAGAGACTTGAGAAGTACTTTGGAGAACCTAGGGCAAATGAGACCATGCCAGATTTCAACAGACTCTTTGCCAAGAAAGTATTCAAGGGAGTATCAGAATACACTGATATGCCATACTGGAAGTGGAAGTTTCCAGAAATTGATTGGAAAGACATTGAAGAGGTTCAGACTACAAAGTTTAAAAGGTACAAAGCTGAATTAAGCAAAATGTAGTTTGTAACACTTGAATAAATTTTTGAACTTATTACCCTTGAATGGATGAATAAAATTGTTGCATTTTTGTTCTGTTGATTATTGTGAAAAATTGGCTTGCTTATGTTCAGGCTTATGAGGGTTTTGGCATCATCAAAAAAGGGGAAATTGTTAGGAACATTTTTATTATGTTTTGATGATGGCCATACTAGCTGTTATAGCAAGCCTGAAATAAGTTAGAATTCTCTGTATAAGTCTTTACTTAGAGTCTGACATATTGTATAAGTTAAGTCAGACAAGTACTGTACTAGTTGGTAGGATGGCAAAGTAAAACAGACATTCGGTAGAGTGAAGCCAGCCAAGCACCAGCAGAGAAGCAGTGAAGACTTAATGGTATGACTTATAACCAAGGAAGCCTGTGATGACCTTGGACAAGTCTAAGTATGTTTCAAGTGATGAAATTCAATATTCAAATATGGTGTACACTGATCTCACCCAAATCAATGATCAGTGAAGTACAAAGATTCTCCTAAAAACTGAAGTGATGAAGGAAACAGTGAATCGGCAGAGTAAACTAACTTCCGGCAAAGTGAAGGCAAAAATAGTGAAGGAAGATCTAAACGGCAAAGTCAGATGGATCACTCGACCGTTCAAGGAACGTCGAAGTAATCCTTATCAGAACAGAATTGAAATATGATGAAGATTCAGAGGATCACACATTTAATGCACAATCAATAGAGAAACAATCAAGGACGGATTTTCTGCTATACATTTGAAGGAAAAATCCGATCACTGAAATCAAGGAGAATATAATTAAGGGGGAATCAAGAATGAAATCAAGGATTATTCCCCTCATAAATATAGCCAACGGAAGGAATTTCAAATCAAGGATACTCAAGGCTATAAATAGAAGGCATTGACAGACAGATAAAAACAACGATCAAAAAAAGAAAATCAAGCAGATACTCTGTCAATTTGAAAAGCCTTCTCTCTGAACTTACAAAGACTTATCTGGAGATCAACTCAGACATCAGAACTGCAATTTCATATTCAGCACTGAGATTGATCAATCAAGTTTGTGAATCTCATTCATAATAAACAGAAGCAACTGAATCAGAAGTCATCTGAGAAGGAGTTGTGCTTGTGATAGCTGCTGAAGGATTTGATCTCAAGAAGCGGTGGAAAGCATTGAATCACAAGTCATATTGCAGCCAAGGAGTGATAGTCTTGTAGATTGTGAAGCTTGGGAAGTCAAGGACAATCATACTATTGTATCTGTGAAAAAAATAGTGAATTCCTCCAATCATCACAGGAGAATAGTGGATTAAGGGATTACACCACCCTGAACCACTATAAGCCTTGTGTCAATTTACTTTACTGCATTCATTTAAATTGCCTAGATTATAATCTATATCTGTGATTGTTTAAACTGCTTTGAAACAACATAGTAAGAAGGGACTTATCCGCTGCCCAAAAACTTTTAAAAACAAGAAAAGTTTTTGAAACTCCACTATAGTCATTCACCCCCCCCCCCCCTTCTGACTATAGTTTTACCCTTCTCTGGGACCAACAAGGTCCATATGTAACAGATGTAGAATTCTTGTTGTTGATTGATAGGGCTTTGACTTGAATGAACTTTTGATTTGTTTCCCTTTCTGACATGCATCACATAGACTTTCTTTCTTGAATGTGATTTCTGGCAGGCCTTCAACTAACTTGTTCTTTGATAATGTGTTGATGGTCTTGAAATTCAAGTGATTTAATCTTCTGTGCCAAATCCAGCTGGAGAATTGTTTATTTTTGACAAGCAGACATGTTTTTGCCTTGGCTGTTTCCAATCCACATCCCTTTCTAAATTTTGGTCCATTGTTGGTCCTGAATTTAGAATTGTGTTGACCATTGATTCTACTCTCATCCTGATTGTTGTAGCCAAGACCAGATCTGGATCCAAACCTTTTTTAGGGTTTGTAAGCTGGTTCATTTGTAATCTTAACTGGTAGGGGAATTTTCTCAACTGATCTGTCAACTTCAGATGGATGACCTGATCTGTCAACTTCAGATAGATGATCATATGTTGTTTGTTGATCATTTGAGTAGGTCTCCTTACTAGTTAGTTCAGCTTTTGCTTTATCCAATTCTTTCTTTAATTTTTATTTTTTCCTTTCTTAGATCCTTGCATTCTTTTTCCAGAATTTCATGATTCATTTCAATTTCATCAAATTTAGTCATGAGATTTTGGACTAGGACTGCTGGATCTAATGGGAGAATAAAAGATTGTGTAGTGTCAGATGTGGATGCACTTGATGAAGAGTAAGAGCTAGATGTTACCTCAGTTTCATCTGATTCTTTGGTCATTAGACATAGACTTGTTTTCTCAGTGTCTGAGCTGTCACCTTCATCTTCGTCTAATTCTTTGGTCATGAGACATAGACATGCTTTTTCATTGTCTGAGTTGTCTTCTTCATCACTATCATCTGAGTCATTATCAGTTGATTCTTCATTCTTTTCACTGCTGGATTCAGCCTTGAGTGCCTTCTTGTCTTTCCTCTTTTCAGATGCTTTATACTTCTTCTTTTCATCATCTTTATTATCTTCTTCAGAACAATCAGCCTTGAAGTGACCTTTCTTGTTGCAGTTGAAACATCTGTATTCATCATCTTTCTTCTTCATGTCTTTGTTTGACCTCTTGTTTGATGATGAGTTTCCTTTGAATGGCCTCTTTTTGCTAAACCTGTCAAAACGTTTAACTAATAGAGCTACATGTTCTTTGAGTTCTTGTGTCTCTTTGCTGATACAATCGGCAAAGTTACTTTACTGTGGTGCTATCAGTGTACTGGCTCTTTGTGTCTCTGCCGGAGCACCATCTTCACCGTTCAATTCGAATTCACGAGCTTTTAGTTGGGAGGGTGTCAGTGTTTGCAAGATTTGTTGTTCCTCTGATTACTAATGTTATAATCTTCCATCTTTCAGGTAAGCCTCTCAAGATCTTCAAGCATACTTCTTTCTGAGGGTATGTGTGTCCAAGCTGTTGCAGTTCACTGATGATGCTTGAGAATCTGTTATCCATTTGATCAATAGATTCACCAGCCTTCATTTTGAAATTTTCAAATTTCTGTTTTGCAACAGATAATTTGTTTTCTTTAACTGCTTCAGATCCTTCATTTATCAGTGCTAGTTTGTCCCACATCTTCTTTGCTGTCTTGCAGTACTTGATTCTCATGAACATATTGCTATCTAGGGTCTTCAAAATCATATCTTTTGCAATAAAATCTCGATTTGCTCTTATCCTGTCATCCTTGGTCCAATCCTTCTTGGGTTTGTCCACTTCTTTTCCTTGATCTGCTCCTGTGGATACCACAGTCATGATCATGATTGGGTCATCATTAATTACGTCCAGCATTTCCTCATGAGTTGCTGCAAGATGAGACATCATTCTTATTTTATATTCATCAAAATTATTAACATTAAAAACAGGTACTTTTGACATAAAGTTTGAGGAATCCATAAGTACAAATAGAGATATATACGTGAATGTATAGAAAGCTCAGATTTGAAAACTACTTTGAAAATATGTGATCTCCTTGTTACCAGAAATTAGATCTGAACAGGTTCTGATACTAGGAACACTGCTCCGATACCAATTGTTGGTCCCAGAGAAGGGTAAAACTATAGTCAGATGGGGGTGAATGACTATAGTGGAGTTTCAAAAACTTTTCTTATGTTTAAAAGCTTTTGGGCAACGGATAAGTCCCTTCTTACTATGTTGTTTCAAAGCAGTTAAGACAATCACAAATATAAGTTATAATCTAGGCAATTTAAATGAGTGCAGTAAAGTAAATTGCAGAAAGTAAATTGACACAAGGCTTATAGTGATTCAGGGTGGTGTAATCCCTTAATCCACTCTTCTCCTGGGATGATTGGAGGAATTCACTATTGTTATCACATATACAATCGTAAGATTGTCCTTGACTTCCCAAGCTTCACAATCTACAAGACTATCACTCCTTGACTGCAACAGCTTCAATGATTCAGTCTCTTTCACTTCTCCTTGAGATCAAATCCTTCAGCAGCTATCACAAACACAACTCCTTCTCAAATGGCTTCTGATTCAGTTGCTTCAGTTTGTTGTGAATGAGATTCACAAACTTGCTTGATCAATCTCAGTGCTGAATATGAAATTGTAGTTCTGATGTCTGAGTTGATCTCTAGATATTTCCTTGCAAGTTCAGAGAGAAGGCTTTTCAAATTGACATAGTTTCTGCTTGATTTTTCTTTTTCAAATCATTGGTTTCTTTGTCTGTCAATGCCTTCTATTTATAGCCTTGAATATCCTTGATTTGAATTACCGTCCGTTGGCTATATTAATGAGGGAATATCACTCAATCGGATTTTTCTTCAAACATATGGCAGGAAATCCGTCCTTGATTGATCCTCTATTGATTGTGCATTTAATGCATGATTCTCTGACTCTTCATCATATTTCAAATCTGATTTGGTAAGGTTTACTTCACCATTCTCTGAACGGTTGAGTGATCCATCTGACTTTGCCGTTTAGATCTTCCTTCACTGTTTTGTCTTCACTCAGCCGAAAGTCAGTTCACTCTGCCGATTCACTGTTTCCTTCATCATTTCAGTTTAAGGATAGTCTTTGTACTTCACTGATCATTTATTGGGGTGAGATCAGTGTACACCATATTTATACCTTAAGTTTCATCACTTGAAACATAACTTAGAATTATCCAAGGTCATCACAGACTTCCTTGGTTATAAGTCAGACCATTAAGTCTTCATTGCTTCTCTGCTGGTGCTTGACTGGCTTCACTCTACCGAATGTCTGTTTTTACTTTGCCGTCCTGCCATCTAGTACAGTACTTGTCTGACTCAACTTATACAACATGTCAGACTCTAAGTAAAGACTTATACAGAGAATTCTAACTTATTTCAGACTTGCATAACAGCTAGTATGGCCATCATCAAAACATAATAAAATGTTCCTAACAGGGTGCCATCGCCTCTAACCCATATGTTAACGTGAATGACGTCTCACCCGTTGTTACTTTTCGGGCTATTAGGAGCGTCCAGAGGGCTTCGGTCAGGTGGTCTACCCACTTCCCGACATTCTCATCCAGGCTATTTTTCAACACTTTCAACACTTGTTTGTTGGCGTTTTCCACCTGACCATTTCCTTGGGGGTAACATACCAAGGATTGCCAATTCTCGACATTATGCTCTTTGTAAAATTCATTGAATTCGTCTCTGAACTGCGGGCCATGATCGGATACGATGGCTAGTGGTACCCCAAACCGAGTCCAAACTTGATCCAATAAAAAGTATATTATGTCAAGTTAAATTATTAACTCGATGCCTAAATAACCACTAGCAAGTGAACTAGGTTCAATCGCAGTATAGCTAGATAGAGTCGAGGTCGATCCCACAGAGAATCAATTTGTTGATCCTAACTTAAACAGTCAACCTATTTATTTCGTTTGACAAAGACGGTCTATGACCAACATAGGATACGAGAAAAGAAAGACACACTTAAACGTATAAACACATAACATGTAAACAAATAACGTAATCAACTGCCCAATTATAACCGTAATCATTTGGATCTAGACAATTTATATAACAACAAGACTTATCAACTATTAATCCGTTCATATCTATTTATATTGGCTAGGGGAGTCATCCTCTAAAACTTGACGTAGCACCGTAGAGTCACTAGATCACTCGTGATATTGTTACGTGACTTTCGCTTTTAAGTGCCTCCATCTCATATAACTCACACGCTTATTTACTCTAAGGATGCCGATATTAACCGTACACCTCGTCTAGGCAACATTCCTATGGTTAGGCGTACTTCCTAAACGATCACTCAAAATCTCGTCCAACTAACAATAACCAAGTTATAATCTCATGCTAGTTTACGATCTACATATAAACAAGGTGCGCGCAATTCCCTAATATAAACCTACCTAGATAACGCTGAACGTCCGTGAAGATCAATTCATAAGCCTACCTAAGAGTTTTATATCGGTATTTCCTTTTTACACGTTTTAATTAAATTAAGCGAGTAACGTAGCCATAGCCATACCTACTGAGATAACAGATTCAATTAAGCTAACCTAATCATAAAGACGTGACTGATTAACGGATGAAATAGGGCTAGAGGCTCTCGGTCGACCGAATAGATGGTCCCGGTCGACCGAGTGACACCACTCGGTCACCTTAGTGCTTCACTCCCCAGATTACACCCCTGAATATATTTCTCAGCGTTTCTCATACGAATCGGATTATATAGTGAATCATCAGGACATTATATAAATTAACCTAAATGCACATAAATTAAACACGTAGATTCATCCATAAATCTTAGGAAGAGGACGTAGGGTATGAGATCCTCATAAACAAGGCATCACCACTTCTCTAACGTCATAGCCTAGATCTACATCATCTAGCTATGAATAACTACTCAAACAATCAAAGCATAATTGGGAAATTAATTACTAAAAAAACAAGAAGAGAAACTAGGGCTTGCATTATTGCACCCCCAGCACCTTCACAAGCCTAAAGAATCCTTATTTGCTTGTATGTATATATGAATGAATTGGTATTGGTGTGTTTAAAAAAAATACAAAGGACTTGTGTTTATATAGAGCTACAGCCGACTTAAGAAGACCGACTTAAGTGCCGATATTATTGAACCCTAACCGCCTCAAAGGATGCATTGGACTCTTTTGGCTTATGGACACTCGGTCGACCGAATGCATAGGCTCGGTCGACCGAGCCTTCGCCTTTACGGGCTTCCTCTTGTTTTTGTCTTGGGGCTTTGAACATGTCTGCAATCCATTAAACCTTCTCGAATTCCCTCCTTCGCTTCCTCAAATAGCCCACTGCAAATTTAGCATAAAACACGGTCTCGTAACATCCAATAATACAATAAAACCTTTAAATACACAATAATGAATCGTAACTCTTGGCATACGTAAATTCAGCATATTACGACTAATTATTGCTATATTATAGCTCCTTCAAACTAGAATCGGAGATAAAAACCATAGAATAACGGGCGTAAAATGACCGTTATCAACTACCCCCCACTTAGCCTTTGATCGTCCCGATCAAAATATCAATAAGTCATTCCTCATAAACTATTTTCCCGTGGTCACAGTATACTGACACAAGAAACTCGAATCAACCCATACCCTCTATGCTCATCAGATATCCATTATCCACTATTCATCATGAATCGAAGTGATGTGTGCATGTGCATTGAGTTTTAGATATTCGTAGCAAAATTAGAGTTTATGCAAACTTTGCCGTCTTAACGCATCAACATCAGTATTCCCATTTCTTTAGCCTTTTGAAGCACTAGAGCAATAAGCAAGAGCGTATCTATCGGGTTTTTGGACTTGGAGACCGAGAAAAATACTCAAAGCCTCTATAGAAGTAAATTTTTTTAATTTTCCATATCTTCGAATACTACCAATCTCAAGGGAGGAAACTTTTTAGTATCCCCCTATCTCAGATCAATTATAGCATCAAATATCACCACAAGCGCGATGCTACTTTGGTAACTTACTACAAGCCCAGTGTTTTAGTATTATCAAACACAAGTGCGTCTCAAGCTTATTACTCAGCTTTTGTGGCTAGAATTTTAGGAACACATCAGACGATAAATTTGACACTAGGTAAGCATAACCAATTATCTACGCAATGTACACATAATTTTTTCATTTTTATAATAAGCGTAGTACAACTCAATTCATTTATCGAATAATTGAATAATAAACAACTACTCGCAACGGACAATATGAATATCATTAAGTTTACTCATCAATAAATCGCAGAAGTATAAAGTGATCACGTACTCATGAAATATGGTTTATTTCTTATTAGATATAATTATCAGGAACTCACCAAGGTAAATGTGATTCTAAGTTAACGAAAAAAAAAATTAAAGTTCACACATTTTATTCTTTCTTTGATATGTGGAAGCTTATATGAGCTAAGTGACTCGTACCCCCCACTTAAACCATGCATTGTCCTCAATGTATAAAAACCGAAAGAACAAACTCAGAAAAGGAACTTAGCTCTGGATAAGCGTGGAAGTTGAACAAGTCTTGGGAATTCGGCAAAGTCTAACAGGCACAGGCATTGGCCGCTAGCAAGGCAGAAGAATAATCACTGCAACATGCATCTTAAACAAAGCTCGAAACTCGTTACAGGATTAGTCCAAATAGTAATAATCAGAAAAAGGGACCATAAAAGGGATAACAAATTCCTTAAACATTTTCAAGTCCATAAATTAATGATTACATGTCAATATATTTCAGCAAGTCCAAAACATTACATGAGTTCGAATTTAGGAAGTAGTGAAACCTACTCTATATAACACGACACACTAGTAGAACCGAGTCAAAAAATAAAAAAACGCGTTAATCATAGGAAATGCAAATACGGAAATACAAATGCTTAATCCCAAAATCCTGGATCATTGGGAGCATAAGGCCCATAAGTAGGATTGAATGGTGCTAGTTGCAAATTGCGCGGGCCGGCTTCGGCAGCATCGTCCTCGGGCTCCCCTGCTTGTTCTTGATCGTGGCCGTAGACGATAGGTGGTGCGACAGAATTTAGAGATAAGATAGGCATTGGCCCCACATAGGAATCGCTGCCTAACACTGGGCACTCGGCCCCCTCACATAATGCATTGATCAGTGAACCAAAAGGTAAGGTGTGCCGAGGCTTGAGAGCATCGTCTATCATTTCTTTGCGTATTAATGCCCCCACGTTCATGGGTCATCTCATGTATAACCAATAAAGCAGAGTGGCATGGGCATAGTAGACCGTAGATACATGCTTGGCCGGACAGAGATTAGAACGGATAATCCGATAAAGGCATTTATCCTCCCATCTCCTGAAATCGGGTTCCGCAAATGTGCGGGCAACCTCTCCTATAGTCCATTCTATCCCCAGATAGGCACCAACATCCTCCAACCAAGTGTCGGACCCGTCAAACGTCACCATATACTCCGGCCCATCCTCCGAGATATCCAGACCAAAATAAGCATTAAACGTTCCCGGAGAAATTACAATCGGTCGTCCACGAATGGTAACAATATTGGTATCGGGATGTACGCGTAAGTAAGCATAAAATTCCCTTACCCAATTGACGTTGACTCGGCCGGGGGGCGCTACGACATCTCGCCACTGATAGCGTTCCACCAATTCCAAAAGCTCATCTCCACAATCATCCAAATCCAATCCTCGAGCTCGATGTACAGGGGCACTTGAGAAATGATTAATAAATGAAGAATATACCTCCCGACTCGCGAATTGTGGTACCCCGCCGATTAGTGGTATGTCGCCTTCAACTGCCACAAACTGGGCGGCTCTGTGTCTTCGTGGTGGCATTTCGACAGATAAGCAAAGACAAAGAAATGACGGGGCGGCGGCAGGAGACTCTCGGTCGACCAAGAGTAATCACTCGGTTGACCGAGTGCGGAACGTCGACCGAACTGGTGGCTGGTCAGGTGTTGCTTCGTTTCCGGCTCTGTATCCTCCCAGTGACTGATTTGGCCGATCATAAAAAATTTCGACAGCTCCCTTGCGATTAAAAGATGAAAAGTAAGTGAAATGGTGTAATGGATGAAGATTTGCAAAATATTTCCATTTGATTTCTACAAGGATTTGGGGAAAATGTAGGTTGGTGGATAAGAATGGTTGGGGATTGATGAGGTGTAAGGGTGGAATTTGAAAGTTTAAATTGAAAGAATAAAGAAATTGGGAAGAGGGAAAGGTGAATGGGGATATGTAGAAATAAATGGCGTTGACCATTTAATTTTTTTGACACACCGTAAGTTAATTACAACATATAACCGTGTCAAAAACTATTATTTCACTTTTGCAATTCCTACCGCAAAATTTTCCCATCCGACAAGTTGTCTCGAGCACAAAAACAATCTCATTCTTTTCTTAAATAAAAAAATCAAACAATCTGGCCTACAGCATTTTAAAATAACGCATCTCTATTTCCTTAATCAACATTTTCTTACAAAGACTCGGTTACTACACCCTACTTCACGTAAAAACGATTCGAATAAAAAAAAGATTTTTTGCACATCCTTAACTCAGCAGTCGTCGGAACACGGCAAAAATAAAATAAAAAAACTTCTTATCGTTTCACGCTACTTTTATTTTTTTTATTTAAAAAAAATGAAATAAAATGACGAAAAATAGAAATAGTTCTATAGTTTAAGTCAGTAGCTCGACTTTCCAAAAATCATCACTTTCTACGAACTGCTCTTGGCTTGCCAGGTTTTCACCCGGTTAGCCTTTACCGAAAATGTCTTGCTGTCCTTTTGCACGAGTGCCTTTCCGCGAGGTGTGAGTCCAACGAAAAGACAGTCGAACTGTCCTTCCAAGCAAGCTCCAACTTTCGTGATTGTCTCAGAACTAGACGAGCTCTCTTTAGCACGAACTCTACGAGTTCGTTTCTTTGCTCGCTTCCTTCTATCCTGGGTGGAGTCTAGAAAGCGGGCCTTCTTGAATTATGATTTTCTAGAACAGGCGGGCTCGATGACTTTCTCACGACTCGTAAGCGTAAGTGGTCTCATCTCTTTCTTCTATCTCGTCATCAGCACTTTTTTCTGAGCCCGAAGTCAAATCTGGTTTCGAATTACCACCATAACATTCATGCTCACCGGAATAGGGAAATCTGGATTCCTCGTCCCATAGGTCTCAGAACCCTTAGCATCGAAAAATGTGATCTCACGCCTGGACATACGAATTAGGGCTCTAGAAGTATTGATAAAGGCTCTCCCTAAAATGATCGGGCAGTGAGGGTGCTCATCTATATCCATAACAACTATATATATCTTAAACCTGAGCTGTCCTATGCCAATGATCATATTATTCATATTTCCAGACATGATCGTTCTGGTCCTATCCGCAAACCTAACTTGCAACGGAGTATTTGTGGGGGTAAGGATTAGATTTCTATCACAAAAACTCCTCGGGAAAATGTTCAGACTCGAGCCAGAATCTATCAAAGCCAACCCTAGGCATGTTCCTTCTAAGGTAACCTCTACCATAAATGCTCCTGGGTCATCTAGTTTCGGCATCAACCGAGCTTCATTCTCAATATGCGCCGCATCTCTGGGACAGACGACTATAGGGCGATTTAGGTCCAGGCTAATCTCCTAATCAGATTCTATATCTGACATGTGATGCATGTAGTCATATCCTGAACTGAATCTGAAGAAATCTCTTCAGGATTTAACTTGGACATACCTCTGTATATGTAAGCTTCTTTAGACTCTTTTGACTTCTTAGCTTCTTGAATTCTTGCCTTCATCTTCGCTATTCTCTCCTTGAGTTTAGGTGTCAACGGCTTTCTTGTTGTGGTTTTGGTTTTCAGCACCAAGACTTCTTCTCCTCGAGCCTCAGAAAACTGATGTGATAACATTTTGCTAAACAATTCGCTTGAGTGATTCCTTCCGATTAACTGCATCATAAGAAAAACAACAAACGGTTATTGAACTAACAGGCAGTATGATTACTCATACTGCTGCTAGGCTTGTAACCTACTAACTGAGAAAAAACAGAATCTCAGGGGGAAGACAGCTGTCAGAAAATATAAAACAGAAAATGGGCTCGGTCGACCGAGTGAAAACGTTCGGTCGACCGAACATACAGATTATTTTATTTTATATATAAAAATAATTTTTTTTATTTTTTTTTTTATAAAAGAAAACAGAAAAACGAAATAATTAAGTAAATTATTTAAGCAATTGGACCATTGATTCCCCGGCAACGGCGCCAAAAACTTGATTGAGGTCAAGTTAAATTATTAACTCGATGCCTAAATAACCACTAGCAAGTGAACTAGGTTCAATCGCAGTATAGCTAGATAGAGTCGAGGTCGATCCCACAGAGAATCAATTTGTGGATCCTAACTTAAACAGTCAACCTATTTATTTCGTTTGACAAAGACGGTCTATGACCAACATAGGATACGAGAAAAGAAAGACACACTTAAACGTATAAACACATAACATGTAAACAAATAACGTAATCAACTGCCCAATTATAACCGTAATCATTTGGATCTAGACAATTTATATAACAACAAGACTTATCAACTATTAATCCGTTCATATCTATTTATATTGGCTACGGGAGTCATCCTCTAAAACTTGACGTAGCACCGGTAGGTCACTAGATCACTGTGATATTGTTACGTGACTTCGCCTTTTAAGTGCCTCCATCTCATATAACTCACACGCTTACGACTCTAAGAATGCCGATATTAACCATACACCTCGTCTAGGCAACATTCCTATGGTTAGGCGTACTTCCTAAACGATCACTCAAACTCTCGTCCAACTAACAATTACCAAGTTATAATCTCATGCTAGTTTACGATCTACATATAAACAAGGTGCGTGCAATTCCCTAATATAAACCTACCTAGATAACGCTGAACGTCCGTGAAGATCAATTCATAAGCCTACCTAAGAGTTTTATATCGGTATTTCCTTTTTACACGTTTTAATTAAATTAAGCTAGTAACGTAGCCATAGCCATACCTACTGAGATAACAGATTCAATTAAGCTAACCTAATCATAAAGACGTGACTGATTAACGGATGAAACAGGGCTAGAGGCTCTCGGTCGACCGAATAGATGGTCCCGGTCGACCGAGTGACACCACTTGGTCACCCGAGTGCTTCACTCCCCAGATTACACCCCTGAATATATTTCTCATCGTTTCTCATACGAATCGGATTATATAGTGAATCATCAGGACATTATATAAATTAACCTAAATGCACATAAATTAAACACGTAGATTCATCCATAAATCTTAGGAAGAGGACGTAGGGTATGAGATCCTCATAGACAAGGCATCACCACTTCCCTAACGTCATAGCCTAGATCTACATCATCTAGCTATGAATAACTACTCAAACAATCAAAGCATAATTGGGAAATTAATTACTAAAAGAAAACAAGAAGAGAAACTAGGGCTTACATTATTGCACCCCCAGCACCTTCACAAGCCTAAAGAATCCTTATTTGCTTGTATGTATATATGAATGAATTGGTATTGGTGTGTTTAAAAAAATACAAAGGACTTGTGTTTATATAGAGCTACAGCCGACTTAAGTGCCGATATTATTGAACCCTAACCGCCTCAAAGGATGCATTGGACTTCTGCTGGGCTTCGTGGACACTCGGTCGACCGAATGCATAGGCTCGGTCGACCGAGCCTTCTGTCTTCTGGGCTTCCTCTTGTTTTTGTCTTGGGCCGCCTGAACATGTCTGCAACCCATTAAACCTTCTCCGAATTCCCTCCTTTCTGCTTCCTCAAATAGCCCACTGCAAATTTAGCATAAAACACGGTCTGTAACATCCAATAATATAATAAAACCTTTAAATACACAATAATGAATCGTAACTCTTGGCATACGTAAATTCAGCATATTACGACTAATTATTGCTATATTATAGCTCCTTCAAACTAGAATCGGAGATAAAAACCATAGAATAACGGGCGTAAAATGACCGTTATCACTAAGCTGTCCAGCGGGTCCTTCCTCATTGAAGCTCGTCTCGACTATGAAGTCTGCTAGAGCCCGTGCCTTGATAGTGGGCTCATAGCGGATGTCAAACTAGGTCAACTCGATAACCCATCGTAGCAAATGACCAAAGAGGTCCGGCTTGTGTAGCAGCAGTCGTAGAGGATTGTTCGTTTAGACCACAATCGTGTGCGAAGAAAAGTAAGCCCTTAATTTTCGGGCAGCTATAACGAGCGAGTAAGCTAATTTCTCTGCATTAAGATAACGGCTCTCAACGGGACTGAGGGCCTTTGATACATAGTAGACGGGCTTTTGGAGGGTCCTGTCCTCCTTGACAAGAACGGCCGCAACAGCCCGGTCCGAAGTTGCCAGATATAAAAAGAGTTCATCTCCTAGGATCGGGCTGACCAGCAGTGGTGGGCTCGCCATGTAGGCCTTGACGGCATTGAAAGCTTGAGAGCACTCCTCTGTCCACTCGAACGTTTTGTTTCCTTTGAGGATCTTGAAAAAAGGCAAACATATTTTAGCTGACTTGGAGACGAACCTTCTTAAGGCGATGATTCTCCCATTCAGCCTCTGAACTTCCTTCACACACGTTGGCTCTTTCATGTTAGCTAAGGCTTGGATCTTTTCTGGGTTTGCCTCGATTCCTCTCTGAGTTACCATGAAACCTATGAACTTTCCCGCTCGGACTCCGAAAGTGCATTTCGTGGGATTTAGCTTCATAGAATGCATTTTCACGTTGTTGAAGGTTTCTTGCAGATCGGCCAGGTAATTGGTTCGGAAGGACTTAACGACCATATCATCGATATACGCCTCAATATTTTTCCCGATTTGAGAGCCAAACACCTTATTGACCATCCTCTGGTAAGTGGATCCAGCGTTCTTCAACCCGAAGGGCATCATTCATAATAATACATTCCGTCCGCGGCTCTGAAGGCGGTCATCTCTTTTTCTTTCTCGGCCATCCTCACTTGATGATAACCGGAGCAGGCATCGAGGAAGCTTAACGTTTCGAATCCAGCGATCCGGTCAACCATTCTGTCTATCCTGGGCAGCTCATAGGGGTCTTTGGGACAGGCTTTGTTCAGGTCAGTGAAATCGACGCACATGCGCCATTTTCCGTTGTGTTTCTTGACCATTACTACATTGGCCAGCCAAGTCGGATACTGGAGCTCTCTGGTTATCCCCGTTTCAACCAACTTGTTCACTTCGACTCTGATTGCTTCCTCATTATCTTTAGAGAACTGACGAGCTTTCTGTTGTGCAGGTTTGAAGCGAGGATCCACATTCAGATGATGCAGTGCGATCTCGGGCTCCACCCCCCTCATATCCGTGACTGTCCAAGCAAATGCATCCAAGTTCTCTTTGAGAACCGACACCACATTCCTTCTTTCCTCTTCTTCCATTTGTCCCCCGATCTTCATTTTTTGGTCGGGATATTTCTCGTTTATTGCAATAACGATCAGCTCATCTTCAGCGATGAAGTCCGATTCATCTCTTGCTTGAAGGGTGTCACAGGCGACCGCCCTAGGTTTGATGATCTCTCCTTGGGTGATGTTCGATTATGGGCACGGCTCGTTTCGAGCTTTCGCTACCTGAATCGTATCCACACGGCCCCTTCGGGAAGCCGACTCAGATGTCTCGACCTGGGGCCTCTTGTATATCCTTCTCGCAGGATAATCGCTGCGGTTTGTCGTCACGTGGTTCAATAGAGATTGGAGTCGGCTGACGACCGTCCCGATTCCTTCGTCTGTGTAGAATTTTGCTCTCTGATGGGGGGTCAAAACAACCATTTGAAACTTTCTTTGCAACGGGATGCCCAGGATCGCCATATAATGGGAATGTAGGTCGACCACCAGGAAGTTGATTTTTTCTTTCCGGTATGGGGTGATCGCCTATTTCCACTTCCAAATCAATGACGCCTAAGACTGTTACTTTATCATTGGAGAATCCCTCCAACATTCCCAGATAGGGCCTCAATCTTGAAATTCCGATTTTTAACTACTTCAAAGTCTCCAAGTAAATGATATCTCGAGCGGCTCCCATGTCCAAGAGAACCCGATTAACACCAAAGTCATTTATTCTCACCTGCACCACGATCGGTAACTCCATTGCCCCATGCGGGCCCACCCGCTCGCTCCGGGTGAACGATATTGCCTGCTCATCCGGAGCCAAAACGATTGGCTTCTCCCTACCTCTGACGTTAATGGCATTGATTTGACTTTTTATCAGCTGATTGCTGGGGAACTCCTCTATAATCACTTTAATTTCATTTGATATCTGCGAGGTCTCCGATCATTTCTATTTCCTCCACCGTGCTTCTTATACTTATCTAATTCCTCTTTCCTGATCATATTATCAATGATTCTCCTCAAGGTGATGCATTCATCGGTGAGGTGACCATGGTTTTCTTGAAAGTCGCTGTACCTCGTGCCGTCTCTCGAGCTGGGGTCGGACCTCAAAGGCCTCGGCCTCTCGACCTTATCACGGATCTCATACAATATTTCAAACAGGCTTGCATTGTGGGAACGAACTCAGATTCGTCGAACTTGAACGGTTTTCTGACCTCCCTGTCTCGATCCTTTCCTCTCTTTCGGTCATCTTTCCGTTCCTCCTTGTGATCTTCCCTCTTATCGTCCCTCGAGGATCTGGATTCATTTCGATTTTTTCCTTTCCACGAGGGCGAGGGGGTCGCTTCGGTTAACCCGAATATGTGGGCTTGGTTGAGGAGATCTCACAAATTCGTGGAAGGGTTCATGACGAAGTGTGTCTTCATCGCCCCCTTGGCGATGCCATTCAAAAATCCCCTCTGGACCTCATTCTCGGGGAGGTTCTTGGTCTATTTGTACACTTTCATGAATCGATCTTAGTAGCTCTTATAGGATTCCCCATCTCCTGACGAACCTCGTACAAGTCTTCGATGGACTTCTTGGGCCGTTCCGCCGTTTCGAATTCTTTCAGAAATTTCGTCCTCAATTCGTCCCAGCTTTTTATCGACCCGTGGGGAAAATTCCACAACCAGACTGCGGCTCGGTCTTGCATGCTTCCCACGAATTCAACACACTAAGCAGACTTGTTTTTCGTGGCTAACAATTTTCGGCTTTGAAAGGCGGCTATCCATTTCAAAGGGCAGGTGGTTCCTTTGTAGTAAACATATTGCGAGTACTGTACACCTTTAGATGGTAGCGACTCCAGTATTTTGTTCGAAAGAACATCGATTCCCTGAGTTGGCTCAGGCTTTCCATCTTGCTTGGATTTTTTCAGCTCCGAAATTTCTCTTTCCATCCTCTCCAACCTGTCATTTTTCTCAGGTTCAGTGTTCCCGACGGGAATTAACTTCTTCTGGATGATATCTTCTGAATCTGCATAGTAAATTGACTCTCCGTCCTGCTTTGCCCTTTTTTCGTTTAGAATTTTCCGTGTGTCGCGAAGATCTATGACCTCATGACGCGGAATCACATTCCTTTCATGGTGAATCAGGGCTAGGCGCTGATGTAGAGCCCTCTTCTCGGGTGTCGTAACTTGTTCAGGGCCGAGCCCTTGTCCATGCTTTTCTCTGGTACATTTTTCTCCTTTTGTCCTGCCGATGAGTATTCACTCCTTTCTACCTTGACTCTTGTTGGTTCGCGCGCGGGAGCCACCAGGTTCTTATGGGAGCCACGGCCTCGCGTCCTGATAGGACGGGGAGCTGCTCATCGGTTGTCATGAGTGGAAGTCCGCAAGCGGCCAGGTGCAGATTCGCCAAATACACTTGCTTCGGTGTAGGCTAGTGCTTCTTACGACTCCGGAGTCATGGCCGCTGGGGCCTCCTTAACCCTTGGGATTTTTTTCTGGAATGGCCTTTCTGTTTTTATGTTGCTTCGATGTCCCCTCTATACCTTTTCCGCGTGAGGGTCCGGAGCGGTTTGGAGCCGAATTCCTCATGTTGTCCCTAGAGATGGACCTCCTTTGATTTATTATAGTTCTTGCGTCGACATTGAGTTTTGACCTCTCCGGTTGAGAATTGTCCCATCCCGCGGTGGGGTTCTCAAGCTTGGTATCCAAGTTATCCTGGAGAGGGAGATCTCACGTGGTCCCTTTTCCCGGGGCAGGTGGCACATGGACAGCGTCCTTCGTCCCTGCCATGTGTCAAGCTCTGATTGGTTGTCTATGTGTCACGGATTTTATTTAACAAAACAAAAAAGTAATAAAATTTATAAATCCGGTATTCCCAAGTATAGGGATCGTAGTATAGCGATTAATACCGGAGTCGATCACAGGGAATCGGGGTATCTAGTTCATTAATTTTTCTAAGGTTGTTACTACTAAAACGAAACTAAAAACGATAAAATAAACTGGACAGAGGATTGTCAGTCCAAAGCCAGGAAGGATAAAAGCGAAAACGAAATCTAAACTATAAACTATAAAATAAACAGTAAACGAGAAGATGATCATGGTGGTTAAACAACGAACAAACGATAATCCACCGTTCCCGCAACCCTCTATTTCCTCTCTTAACTATCTTATGATGATTTAATTCAAGTTGTGGTTCACCTATCAAAAGTATGAATTCCTACTCTCGTAGATAATTCGCCTATCAATCTCTCATCTTTCGATATATAAGATTGACGCTATCAAAACAAGGTGTAAGATCTCTCAATCTAGCAACCTAGATATTCAATCTATCAACTCTTGTTATGTCAAGATTAAAAATCCCATCTTTCCTATGGTGATCTAAGGTTTACACCGACTCTCGTCATATGGTAAACATCAATAAACAATACATCTTTCGATATTGATTGCATAACAAATAATCATGGAAAAGATACAACTTTGAATTAAAATCACAACATAAACTCAGATTGGAAATAGAAAAACCTGATGGAAAAGATTCAAATCGTTTGATCATGTTCAGCCCCAAGCGTTGAGCATAAAGTGCAGCAGCAAAACAGAAATAAAACGGAAAAGAAACAAGAAAAATCGCAACCCCAGCCTCCCCAAAGGGGGCTGGGGCCGCCTAGGTTTTCTCCTAACGATTGTGTATCAATAGGCCTCAATAATGTATGTCTTAGGGTTGAAATCGCGCTGCTATTTATAGGGAAAGTAAGTCGGTTTTCAGCATGTCGGCCGTGGACGCCCGTCCGACTTACGGGACGCCGCCCATTTTGCTCTCGACGCTAGAGCAGACGCTCGTTCACTCAAAGATCCAAACTACGATTTCTCCTCTTGGGACGATCCACCTCTTTGGACGCCATCCACCCTCGACGCTAGTTCACCTCCTTTTCTTCCAAATTCATCTTGATCTTCATTCCAACTTCATCTCTATCTCTTTCCTTCCATGCAAATCATCACTTGAACATCTTTTAAGCTCCTTTCACCTCATGCAAGCGTACCTACATCACGATAAAAACATGCAAAATGTAACATCTTACATCTAAAGATATTTATCCAATAAAATCACATAATTAGCTCGATTTTGCACTTTAATACTTCTAAAACTCATTTGCTCAATATTTCAATATAAAGCTCGATTTCTATGAAAAACATCCACATATGGGGAAAATTGACATAAAATATATCCTTATAAAACGTATAAAATCACCCTTAACACTATGCTAGATGCCAAAAAGTACTCTGGTTCTCAACCGTTCTGACCCTCACCAACCTTGTATTGTCTGGGCGCACAGGCGGTGTGTCGAGGATTTTGTCGAAAGTGACTTAGCCGGTGGATCTGATGACGGAGCTGGCGTACGGATACCGGAATTCAGGGAACGACTGTGATTTTTCAAGCGTGAAGTCCCAAATATCCCACTGATTCCAATGTGCTCTTTTTCTAGATCCAAAGTAACAACACAACACTAGAACACGAACTCAACTTGATGCACTACCCGAAGATCCTGAACGTGCGTGAAACTAGGCCAGAATAACAATATAACAGCTGGTAAAACAACGAGCGTGACTTTGGTTCTTTTTCTTTAACGTGAAAATGCCGAGAGTGTCGATTTTTCAAGAGCAAACTCGACAAATCCACGCGTCCGTAGTCCCTTTTCATGGACGAACAACAACAAACAATAAACCAAAGATTCTGAAACGAAGTTTCTGGCCAGGAAACGTACAATGCCAACTCCAGCGAGTTTCTTTGCGCCAAAGTCACGAGAAAGGTGATGCTTCAAACGCAAACTCGTGATTCTGTGCAAGAAATTGGAGAGGTTACCTTATTTTGAGACGGTTTCGACGTTGAGCTTGATAATCTGGACGTGGGCGAATGAGAGCTGAAAGTTTTCCTGGAGATGAAACCGTGGGTGGCCCGGAGAAGGTGAAACTTCCTAGAGCCGCTGCGAGTCCTGTAAACTGCGAGTGAGCCGTACGCCGGGAGCAGGCTGAAAACCTTGATTTTTCCCGGTAACGGAGCCAACTGATAACGTCGAAGTTATCTAGGGTGTTCAGCAGATGATTTGTGGTGGATATCTGGCTGTGATTTGTGTATGAGAGTGGTGGTTTGAGGTGGAGCTAGAGAACTCTGGTGGTGGAGAACGGTGGTAAGTGATTATACAATGTAAGTAAAGAGAGAGTAACTAAATGGACCGAGTTTTGAATTGTTTTCACCTTTTTCATGAATGTTACATTGTGCCTTATTTATAGGGTGAGAACCGACTTATACTCAACATAATTACAACTAAGGACACAATATGACTAAATCTGCGGTGGCCAGACGAACCACATCCATCTGAGGGCGGTACGGATCCTCGGAACGCCATTCCATATCCTTAGCGGGCTGGTTGGGTCTTCAGTCTGCATTCTCCAAGTGTTGGGGGTGAAGGGACCTCTGGTGGACCCCTCCCCCTTGTGCTCGTGGTGGGCCTATTGTCGAGACCCATTTCCATAATGATTGTGTTTAGGCGGCAGGGGCCTCGCCGCGCCACCTCTCCTCGGCCCCCGTTCGTCAGTATTCGCCGGTCGGCGAGACGAAAGACAGTGTCTCCCTATCAGATGCAATGACTAAAAATCCCTTTGATACAATTAATGCATTATTCTTTTTAACTTCAATCTAGTATTAAATAAGGGTAATGTAGGAAAATTAGCAATAAATGTTGATTTGAAAAATGTTTAGCCTCAGTTATTTTGGAACAATGGCAACTGACTCAGTTATTTTGGAACGGATGGAGTAGCATTTTTATGTGATAGGGGTATGTATGTCCATAACTACTTAAAAATATATTAATTATTTTCTTAATCTGTGTACACCATAAAAAATGGACAGGCCGAAGTTAGTACGGTTCTAAAGGAAGAGATTGTCTCAAATTTCCACCTTTCTAAGGGATTTTGCATTTTTTAATTCTCACTTAGCTTCTTTTCATGAAAATTTACACGGGCCGAGGCAAAACGAGTACATTTTCACAGAAATATGAAAAGAAATATCACGTCGGATACGACTCGAAAAACAATACGAGTCGGGCACATGGGAAGTTCTTGGGTGCACCCGCCATATGCGGAGTGCACCCATGTGGCAAACTGTACACCTTGTATCTTTAAACATAATTCAAACTGTGTGATCCAGATTTGTTTATCGGTCGATTAGGTGCATGTGGATATACCACACGAGAACTTACCCGGGCACATGATTTCCTCCTGTCTCCTGTAATTGGATTGTGAAAAATGAGGTCCAACACGTTAAGTGTTCCTTTTGTCCGTAAAACAAGGGGTGAACAAGAAAACCGGAAATCAAACCAACCGGCCGAACCAAACCGCTCCAAACCGAAAATGTGTAAACCATGGTTTTTTGATTGGTTTTGTATTGTAAAAAACCAAACCGTGAAAAACAATTTGGTTTTGGTTTTCTATGATAAAACCGGACTAAACCGGGAATCGTATATATATATATATATATATATATATATATATATATATATATATATATATATATATATATATATATATATGTGTCTCATGTGAATATCGACACTATTATTAATTAAGGGGGCCTTTATTTTCACCACACCAATTCACTCGTGTACCACTCTACCTGTGCACCACAGTAAAACCGACTTTTCGTTAGTACATTGTGAGAACTGATCACCACAATGAACCGACTTTTCGTTGGCCCCCTGCAATTATCACTATATTAAAATAACTAATATCTCATTCCATGATCTATTAATATTTCAATCAACTACCTCACACACGAAGTTTGATGACCATCCTAATAGGACCTATGACAAGATGAAATAAAATAGTTTACATGGTTTATATGATCATCTTAATTGGAAAATATGATAATGTAATATTGTGTGTACACACACATACACACACGCACACGCATATATATAGAGATGACCTAGTGACATTCGAGTTATAGTGTATTGTAGATGGAGAATGATAATCTTGTATGATTGTTGTATGAATGGAGACATGAATTCGTTGAACCGTGATAATTCTCTTTCAGTGAATTATTTGTAAAAAAAAAGAGGACTAAAAACTGAAAAAAACCGTAACCAAGTTGAACCAAACCGGACCGGATAAAATAATTTTACCTAACTATGATTCGGTTTTGGTTTGTAAATTTACCGTAAAAAATAGTTTGGTTTAAAAAATAGTTAAACACCATAAAACCGGACCATGTTCACCCCTACGTAAAACCTGAAATATATAGAGAGGAGTCTTAGGGTATCATCCATATTTCTTCCGATTTCTACCTTCAAAAAGCCGAGCCATACGCACACGATTCAGCTTCCTGCTCAAGTAAATACCTTTCACCAACAAGTTATTCTTGTAAGCTGTTCTTTGCATTTTCGGTTTAGTTGTATTTTGGCATTCTTATGTGAGTATTTTCGGCAGAAATGGCAAGTTCTCAGCTTATTGCATTATCAATTTCAGCAAAGGGATTTGTATCCTATGATGGATTAAGGGCTCCTTCAAGCTTAGTCAAATCTGCTTCTTTTGTTTCTTCCAGGCATAAGTCTTTTCGTGGCCTTGTTGTTAAGGCCTCTGCTGTTGTTGCTCCCAAGGTACATCCTCTATGTCTGATAAATTGCGTCAATCCTTTTTTTTGTTTTCTTGGTTTGATGTTCCTGGAGTTTGTTTATTGGGTCGGAAACGCTTCGTTAACATTTGAATTTATGTTTAGTGCCGTCTAACTTAATGGAATTCAATTTGGAGGATCATCTTTTATATTATGAAATTTTGTTTCCTGTTTGTGTTATTGATCAAGCTTAATTAGCTTATTGCTCAGTTTGTCGTAGAGTTTCCAGGTGATATGCCTTGTATTGTGACGTTTTAGTTCTTATTTTTGTGGGTCGTTGCTGGTTGTGGACTTAAATATGCATTTGAGACCCTGAAGTTTGCATTTTGAATAAGAGTAACATTGATTAATCTCTCCACATATCATGGTTTTTTTTTTTTTTTTGGTATCAGCCAAAGGTCAATACTGCTGCAGTAGTTTTCAAACAAGGGAGTTGCTAATTATGCTGGTGGCATGAATATGATTAGTAATCTGGCTTAACCACTTTGCGTTATTGCAACGATGGAGTCCCAATTAGTTACCCGATTTATTGTTGCTTTCCTTTCAGATTTTTAGGTCAGGTCACTATAATTTGACTAGGTCTAATGGGGACTCTTCATTTGGTTTGTACTGTTCCAATTATGTATGCTTCTTTGTATTGTTCTAGCATTAGATTGTGATATAACTGCTTGTTTTAGGAACTCCTGGCACTCATTAGTTTATTAGTTGTGAAAATGATGTTGTGATTCAATGTTTACGAGGCGTAATAGGATTTTGTGATCATGAATATTACTTATTCTCACTCTCTATTGTGTCATGTCATTTGCTGTTGTATAGTACACATGATTGAAGTCCTTGGGTGATAGACTGCTGTTGTGTGACTTGTACTAGTGGATGAGGGAGAAGATAAGCTTATATTGGATGTCAAATAGTGCCAGGAGGAGATTTCTTTGCATCTTTGTGTGTCTGAGGAGGTAGGTTGATGATATTAAGCTTGGTTAATCCTTGTATCATCACCCCCAAATTGCATTTCAGCCTGTGTCTCTAGCACAGAAAGTTACACTAGCTTTTATTATAGCCACCTGATACAAGCTCATCAGGAAGAAAAGAATGCCCTAGCTTCCAGCTCCCAGCATCATAGGAGCTGAATTTATTTAAACTAATCTACATTTTAGCTTAGGTAACAGATGGTTAGATTAGAAAAACTTCCGTACCTGTTAACAGACGGTTACACAACAGTAAAGAGAGCATGTATAGTTTATAAACATGTGTAAAAGAGAACTTTTACAGTTAAAAAGAAGGTTCGTATTAAACGGAACAATGAGAATTGTATGGAAGTAAAATATTTCTTTGTTGATCCGAATGGAAAATTTCAAGGCAATAGATGAATAACTATTTAGCATCTTAGTACTTGGTCATTACACTTATGAGATAGGTGTCAAAAGAACACTGATTATATAATACTAATAGTTCCATCACCAATGTCTATGTTTCATGGACCTAAGTCATCCTCATTCGTGGGTTGCATTGCCCGTTCCTTTTTAACAGGCTACCCGCGACCTCCCTGTAACAACTTCAACAAATGCAATTTATTGTACACCCCCCCCCCCCAAAAAAAAAAAAACAAAAACAAAAACAAAACCAAGTATTCAATTCCATCTTGTGTTCCTAACCCTTAGATTTTGTCTACCTATTAAGCTGTGTGAACCCTTTCAAAAAAAAAAAAAAAAAAAAAAAAAAAAAAAAAAAAAAAAAAACTGCGTGAACATAGATGATTCATTTTCAAGACCTGTGTGATGTTGGAGCATAGTTGTTAAGGTGTTGCCTTGGCTGACGACGGTTCACTGCCTTGTGTTGTTTCAGGATGTGTCATTTCTCTAATAAAACCAAAAAATAACTCTCAATCAATATACATATACTTCGTGACATTGAGAAACAATATTTAAACTTTCAAAACAGTTGTTGTCTGACGAGCTTATGTTAGAATGAGCAGAAATTAAAGTTTTTTCTATTGAAGGATGAAAAAAGAATGAAGAGATGGATTAAGATAAGGCTAAGCTAGTAGAATAATTGAAATTTTATTTGTGTCATCAAAATTCTGTAATCCTTTGTGCTCCTTAAGTCTAATCCGTAGCATCTCATGTTCCTGTTTGATCTTCTTCTAATTTTCGGTTTGCTTGTTTACTTTATGTTTTTAGTACTATTTTTCACTCATTATGGGTTGCTACTTTATTTGCTTTCTTAGCTTGATCATCTGTTATCGTGTTAATCCACTCTCCTAATAAACTCGTGAATTTTCCTTTGTCTTCTCCTGTATTTTGTTCATGTGTTAGATGCTCAAAACCTGCTTGTGGGTTTCCTCGACTAAAGTGTCGGGCGATGCGACCGGGCGACCCAGGCTTGCCTAGGCTTTGCCTAGCGCCTTGACAGTTATGCGTTGGAGTAATGATAAAATAAAAAGGAGGAATAGAGAATTTTATTGAACAAAGAACACGGGTATAGAAAACACGTATACAGGAATATACACACACATATATTCCTGACAATAGCAGTATTTAAGGATAGATTGGACCACACCTTTGTTGAGGCTGACCTTTCTGCCCGCTTCAGTCCCACGCATATCCACCTATCACTTCAACTTCCTTCAGATTTTCTCCCTTTTTCAATCAAAGCAAACTTTTATGCATTTGGTACCATCTCTCCTCCATCTTTTCCTGGAAGCTTTTCTCCTTCCTGTACGTCGATTTGTAAACCCAAGGTATGATTTTGGTTTCCCTTTTTTCCGTCACCATGTTATATTGCCTACGGATTTTCATTTTCCTGTATACTATTTTGTCGTGGGTACCGAAACGCTGAGTAATAGAATAGCTAGACAAGTGGTCAAGCTTTTCATGGGAGAAAGGTGGGACTTTAAAGAAGCTGGTCGCGATGAAGATGTTGATGGTTTGTGGAGGATTGTGGGTTATGTGTTTTATTCTCCAACTTTAGTAATTGAGGCTCTAGAGTAAATGTACATGCTGGAAATTCGACTCCAGCAAGAAAGATCTTTTTATTTTATTTTATCGTTTTGTCTCTTAGGTCTGCGTATATTTTTAGGAGTCTAGCTTTTCCGACAAAATTTTATGACTAAATGAATGCTTGTATTTCGTTTACTATTCAAAATTAACTTAGCTACGAACCACTTTTTTGATTTGTCTTACAAATTAACTTATTTGATGCGTGTCTTATATATACCCACATTCGGAATGATTGTTTGTTCGTCCTCAATTGATTGCATTAAAGAGTAATTTGTAGTGATGCTGATTTGTTTGACATCCCATTTTAATTTTTCCTTCCTTGGAGCTAGTTTGAATCTTCTTGTGATCTGTTGATAATATGTGAATGCTCTGCTAGACCTCTCTCCCGGACCATGAAAGAATGTGGTCTTTGGAAGTCGTCAGTGGTAATAACTTTTCCGCCTTCTTGTGAAGTGTTACTGTGTTAGTTCACATGCAGAATTATATCCCTGGTGAATATCCTCTTTTCCAAATAGCTCATTGTTAATTTGTGTTTCCTCATCGTAAAAGAGTGATATTATTAGCTAGGATTGTTTTATTAAAAGCCTGAGGCACCAAATATCATTTTTTGCCCTTCCTTATTGCCATTTATTACAAAAAGAAATGGAAACTGAAGGTTGAAGTGACGTAGCCTTGAAGTTCTCTTAACCCTCCTCTTTTCGAATGGGTAACAGATGAACTTGGTTTTTGGTCACTTCAGACATTGAAAGTTTATTTGCTCACAGTTGATAACTTGATCCTGAAAAAGTAATCATACTAGGTCTTTCTGTCTTGTTGTTCTGTTGACCTTCCAACAATGTCCAGACACTGGGATTGCTGTGGAGTTTTTCTTATAAGTGTTGAAGCATTTTTCCTTTGCAACTTTCTAGTGGCTTTATTGGGTGGATGAGAGGAAGGGTGCGTTAGGTGAAAGTGAAACGTACATATGGAATATCCTATCATGAGCATGTATAGGGTAACAAGGTAGCTTCATGTGCATAACTACAGATCATCTCCACCATCGTATACATTAGGAATCCCATTATAGGAAAAATAAGTACATTATTTTCTAAGTTAAATTGCAGTAACACGTTATATCTTACGCCATGTGATGCCAAGCTATCTTGTATTCATTACATTTTTGCCGAATTCTTGGGCTTCTTTCTTGCCTTATAAAGTAAGCAGCCAAAGGAAGAGCCAGCGATTTTTTCACCTGCTCCTGAGTTTATTTACTTTCAGTTGGAAGATTCTTTTTTCATCAATCAAAATGTATCAAAACAAATGATTTTTTGTGAGTGAGATGAGTATGTGAGAGCTCAACTACTTTGTAGATAAGTTGGTTTTTACTAATGATTTACTACCAGGGCCTCTGTTTTTTATGTGCTGGTATAGTGGCTTTGTGGATGTGAGAAAGTTGGGGAAAGTTTCAGGGACCTGAATGAGGGCGAAAATCACATACAGATGTTTGGCTCTGATGAGAAAGCCAAAACTCAGATTCCAACTCAAGCTCAATCTCTTGTTGAGGGTTCAACAGCAGTTGTGGTTTCTGCAAACAAGCCTATCCCGGATGTAGACTATTTACAGGTTTGTTGTTTTGTGATGTGAAATTAAAATTTAAATTCTGGGGGAAGGGGGGTAGTTATAATGTGATGTCAATCATTTCGGAGGAAACACTTGTCATGAACAAAAACATGAGCTTAAGGCATTTTATTGTGATTATAATTATATTGTGCTGTACTTAAGCATATATAATGCTCGATATAGACTTCAATTAACAGAATGTATTGATACTCGTGGAATGCATACAACTTAGATTTCAAATCCGATGGAACCTGTAAATGGTTGAAAATTGAGCTTCTTAAAAAAAGCTGCATTGAAGGTGGTTTCTTTTGTTTTTTCTTTTCTTTTGGGAAAAAGGAGGGGGATTACAGAGAAACTTTTCACTGTTAAACTGTTTGTCGTTCTATTTCACCTTGCACTTGTAGGCATTTTATTTTTACAACTCTCCAGTCCTTATGATCTACATCGGTTGTGCTTTACCCTCATGTTGCCTACTTACATGCCGCCCTTAAATAATGTGTTCTTTTTTGTTTTAGGAACTACTGGCAATTCAACAACAAGGCCCAAGGTCAATTGGCTTTTTCGGGACTCGAAATATGGGATTTATGCATCAAGAACTTATTGAGATTCTCAGCTATGCATTAGTAATAACGGTATTAGATTCTGGACTCATTTTCTTAAACTGACAGAACAATTATTTCAGGCTATTGAGTGGGGTAGAGTGCAAGTGATCACAGTTGGTCCGGAGAGCCTTAGGTTCAAGTTAGGAAGTGCTGTGTTATTTCAGTCTAGTTGAACTTGAGCATTGGATGACTAGACACACGCATGCTTATTGGGCTTAGTCTAATATAAGATTTGTGTAATGTCAAAATACCTTATATTTAGAATAGTAATGGTCGAGCTTATTCCCACTAGGTGGGTGGGCTAATTCCGAGTTCCTTTTGACCAAATAGTATTCTCTCTAATACACATGCATGTCCTTGACATATCTTTTTTTAGCTCCTTTCCTCTATCAAGTGTTAAAACTATCTTTGAGCAAACAACGTCTACCTCATATCTAATAATAGGGGTCTTTATGATTGAAGGTCGTTCATGCTCAAGCATGCCTTTGAGATTTAATGAGGATAATTTAGCCAAGTTTGAGTTTTCCTTTTCCCATATGAACCAAAAGTTTGATTGCTCGAACTCCATTTTGTTGTGCCTGGACAATGTTAGGCGACACGTTTTTGATTAACTTTGTAACTAGATTTTGATCATTTGTAAATCGGTCAATTTTTTTTTGCAGCCTTGTTGAACGACGTTGGTATATGTTTTCATGAAGTTCTCGTTTCTCTTATTCCAGAAAAACCATATTTTCACATCCGGAGCATCGGGGACAAATGCTGCTGTTATTAGGGGCGCACTTCGTGCAGAAAAGCCAGAGCTTCTCACTGTTATATTGCCTCAAAGTCTGAAGCAGCAATCTCCAGAGAGTCAGGAGTTACTGGCTAAGGTAAAAGTTACATTGCCTAAAGTTTCTTTCACATATAAAAGCAATTTATTGTCATATATAAGTTAATTTGATCCATGTGTAGTGGTGATTTTTGGTAATGTCAAATTCTAATACTCTTCTGATGCAATAAGCAAGAAGAGAGTTTTGTACGTTTTAAAAAAAACAACTTTATTATGCCTCTTTGGCTAATGCCTTACATTTTGTTACCACTCGGAACAAATGGTCAAACATTTTTATCAAGCTCTTAGATTTCAATGATAAAAAGATGCTAATGATTACACAATGTGGTAACATTTAGGAAACTAAGACTATTTATAGGCGTAAACGCTATTTAGTTAAAAGCTTAGCTAAAAGGCCCATATGACTATCTTTTAATTTAAAAGTAGAATAAATGACTATTAGGCTAATTAGATGTCCACATCAGTGCATATCCCGACTAGCACAACTCACAACAATTGCCATATCCCACATTGTGTGTGAGGTAAATAAGCTTACCAACCATCTTGTTAAAAAGAAGAAACCTATTTAATTAAGGCTTTTGATGATTTTATTTATCACTGGAAAGGGGTATTTATACATCTAGATTTAGGAGTCTTAACTAGTTAGGACTCTAGGCACGCTGACTAGATAAACGTGTGAGATCCTAACAGAATCATAAAAACAGAAAAAACAAATGCCTCATATCACGGCTACAATAAATTATTATAAAGATAATAGAATCTCAACAAATCCTGGAAGTTAATGAGAAGATCTTTTCTCAACACTCCCCCTCAAGTTGGGGAAAAGATATCTATCAGGCCCAACTTGCTCACAAAATAATCAAACTGTCTTCTTGCCAAGGCTTTAGTTAGACCATCTGCAATTTGTTGTGTAGATGGAAGAAAAGGCACACAAAACAGTCCATTCTCCAACTTTTCCTTGATAAAATGCCTATCTATCTCCACATGCTTGGTTCTGTCATGTTGCACAGGGTCATTAGCAATGTCATTGGCTGACTTGTTGTCACAATATAATCTCATAGGACCAGATATCTCTGCTCCAATGTCCTCCATTACTTGTTTGATCCACAAACCTTCACACATCCTTAATGCCATGTCCCTGAACTCTGCCTCAACAGTACTCCTTGCTACAACAGTTTGTTTTTTGCTTTTCCAAGTGACTAGATTCCCCGTACATAGGTGCAATACCCTGTTATGGATCCCCTTTCCTTGGTGCAAGTTCCCCAATCTGCATCAGTGTACACAGCAACATTTCTATTTTCACACTTCTTGAAGTATAGCCCCTATCCTGGTGTAGTTTTGAGATACCTCAACAGTCCTTTAGCTGCCTCCATGTGAGCCTCATTAGGTGAGTGCATAAATTGGCTCAAGGTACTGACTGCATAGGATACATCTGGCCTTGTATGTGCCAGGTATATCAACTTGCCCACCAGTCTTTGATAGCTTCCCATATCCACAGGTCCACCTTTGGCACTTCCCAACTTCAGATTGCACTCCATTGGTGTGTTTGCTGGTCTAGCACCTTCCAGTCTTGTTTCGTTGAGTAGGTCTAGGGTGTAGTTCCTTTGGGTTAGTACTAACCCCTTAGAGGACCTGGCTACCTCCATTCCCAGAAAGTGTCTCAGGTGTCCCAGATCCTTGATCTCAAACTTTGTTCCAAGTTGTTTCTTCACATCTGCTATTTCCCCCTCATCATTTCCAGTTAGGATGATATCATCCACATATACAATCAGGGCAGTCAACCTGCCCTTCCCAGACTTCTTTATGAACAAAGTATGGTCTAATCTTCCTTGTACAAACCCTATCTTTTTCATGAACTTCATAAACCTGTCAGACCATGCTCTTGGGCTTTGTTTGAGTCCATATAAGGACTTGGTGAGTTTGCACACCTTGCTACCAAATTCTTCACTAAATCCTGGGGGAGGATCCATATACACTTCTTCCTTCAATTCTCCATGAAGGAAAGCATTCTTTACATCTAGTTGCATGAGTGGCCAGTCTAGGTTCACTGCCACGGATAATAATATCCTGATTGTGTTGAGCTTAGCCACAGGTGAGAAAGTCTCTGAGTAGTCTATCCCATGAGTTTGGGAGTAGCCCTTGACCACCAACCTGGCCTTGTGTCTTTCAATTCTGCCATCAGTGTTATATTTCACCACAAACGCCCATTTGCACCCCACTGTTTTTCTACCTTCTGGCAAGGATACAGTTTCCCAGGTCCCATTCTTTATCAGTGCCCTCATTTCTTCAAGGACTGCTTCCCTCCACTCAGGTACCATAAGAGCTTCATTGCCATCTTTAGGTATGGTGGTGGATGACAAGCTGGTAGTGAAGGCTTTGAAGGATGGTGAGAGACTGGCATAGGATAAGTACTTGGACATAGGGTGTTTTATACAAGTTCTGGTTGGTTTTCTAATGGCTATGGGTACATCAAGGAGCATTTTTTCTGCTTTTGTTCTGGGAGAGTCAGGTTTTGTTGTAGGACTTTGTGAGGTTGATTCTGTTTCACTGTCTGATGCAACATCTGCGTGTTCTGATTCTTACTCAGGATGTTTATATATATTAGTGACAGGATCAGGACTTGATAACTGTGTAGACTCATTGTTGGACTTATCTGCCTTTGTAGGATACTTCCTCACATAGTTTTGCCTTGGAATGGTCTTTCCTTGAGAGGTTCTGGGGGATCAGTGTTGCTGATCTTATTTTGATGGCAGTTTTCCCCACAATTGTCCATTTATTCACCAGAATCAGACTCTAGTTTATGCCCTGCACTCTTAATTTCTAGAAATTCATAGGATTCTTCAAATATGTCATCTGACACAGACAGACTCTTATCAGACACACTTGTAACCCTAGTCTCCCCTTGAAATTGAACCTTGTCAAAAAACATTTTATCTTCAACAAAAGTGACTTCCATGGTAACCATACATTTCCAGTGGCTGTGTCAAAACATTTGTAACCCTTTTGTGTGGGTGAATATCCCAGAAAACAACACTTTTTTGACCTAGATTCTAATTTCCCTTGGTTATAAGTGTGGACATATACTGTGCATCCAAAAATCTTTAAAGGTAGTTTGCCTACTAGCCTAGTTTCTGGAAAAACTTTTTGAAACAGATTCGTAGGTGTTTGAAAACTCAAAACCCTAGATGGAAGTCTGTTGATAAGGTATGTGGCAGTCAGGACGCTCTCTCCCCAAAATGTTTTTGGGCATTTTGAGGTAAACAATAGTGTTCTGGCCACCTCCAGTAAGTGTCTGTTTTTCCTCTCTGCAACTCCATTTTGTTGTGGAGTTTTGACACATGAACTTTGGTGTATTATACCTTTTTCAATCTGATATCCATCTAAGTACTGGTTGAAGTACTCTGTTCCATTATCACTCATTAGAATCTGGATTTGTGTATGGAACTGAGTTTTTACCATTTCATAAAATCTTTTGAAAATCATTTCTACTTCTGATTTTTCTTTCATTAAATATACCCAAGTTAAATGTGTGTGGTCATCTATAAGTGTGATGAACCACCTTTTTCCATTAAAGGTGCTTACCCTAGATGGCCCCCACACATCACTATGAATCATAGTGAATGGTTGTGAGGGCACATAGGGTTGAGCAGGGTATGGTTGTCTGGTCTGTTTTGCAAGAATACAAATTTCACACTGGAAATTCAAATATTTATTGCTGACAAAATGTTCAGTAAACAATTTTTTCATGTAATCAAAACTAGGGTGTCCTAATCTCTTATGCATGACTAGGATCTTATTCTGGTTTGATTGGACAATTGTGTGGTAGCTTCCTCTCATAAGGCTCTCCTTCTGTGGATCAGTTCTAGATTCCAGCACATAAAGTCCACCAGTGAGCTTACCCTTGCCAATCATCTTCCCCAATACCTTGTCCTGAAATAGACAACCATCCTTAGAAAACATAATCTCACAGTTTTGATCAGCAGTTAATTTGCCTACTGACAATAAATGACATGCCAGTTTAGGGACATGAAGAACATTTTTTAGGATTATGTTTTTTGATACATAGATGGATCCTTTTCCAGCAATAGTGGAAAAAGAGCCATCTGCCAGTCTGATTTTCTGGTTTCCTGGACAAGGGTTGTAGTTTAAAAATAGTTCAGAGGATCCAGTCATGTGGTCAGTTGCCTCAGAGTCAACTATCCACTCAGTTTTATGACTGACTCCTAACAAAGAAAGGGAGAAATGATTACCTGACTCAGCAAGGGAGCAATTTGGCTTGGCTGTCATGGAGAGTTGTGAAATTAAGAAGCTTACTCAATTGCTCTAGTTGGTCCTGAGTGAATTGGTAGAAGTCCTGCAGATTGTGGTCCAGAATCAGAAGACACCTGGTTAGCCTTCCTTGGTCAGAGGCACCTTTACTTCTCTAGGTTGGCTTTCCATGTATGCCCCAGCATATGTCCTTAGTGTGTCCAGTCTTCTTGCAATGTTCACACTTAAGTTTCTGCTTTTCCATCCTCTTTGTATAATCTGATCTGCTTGCCACCATTGCAGATCCTTCCATCTCAGTTTGCCTTGACCTGTGCATCACTTTCCTTCTTGATTCTTCTCTCCTAACCTCAGTGAAGGCTTCTCTAAGAGATGGTAGAGGGTTCCTCCCCAGAATTCTCCCCCTGACTTCATCTAGATCAGAATCCAGGCCTGCCAAGAACGAGTACACCCTTTCATTTTCTTCTCTTTTGTGAAATTTCACACTGTTAGCTGTGCACTCCCATTTATCCTCGTGACACAGATCTAACTCTTGCCAGAGGGACACAATGTCATTATAGTATGATGTGACATTCCTGTCCTCCTGCTTAAGGCTCCACAGTTTGGTTTTGATCTCATATATTTGAGATGAATTCTCCAAAACTGAGTACATTTCTTTTACTGCATCCCAGATATCCTTGGCTGATTTCAAGAGCATGTGTGGTTTGGCAATGTTCAACTCCATACAGTTTATAAGCCATGCCCTCACCGTTGAGTCCTCGGATTTCCAAGTCTTGAACTTTGGATCGGTTTCTGGTGGTTTGGCCTCATCTCCAGTTAAATAGCCTAGTTTTCCTCTCCCATCGATGGTGAGTGTGACAGTCTGTGCCTAGGGGTGTACAACGAAATTGGAAAACTGGACTGACCGACTGAACCGGATTAAACCGGACCGGAAATGATGAACCGTGGTTTTCCAATCGGTTTTTTCATTGAAGAAAAACCGAACCGGAAATCCAATTCAGTTTTCGGTTTTATCCATAAAAACCGGTATGACCCGAACCGAACCGGTTATACTTCATTTTTAATTTTATATAAATATATATATATATATATATATATATATATATATATATAATTTAATTTGTTCACTAGCTCCTACTATAAAAACCCTCCACACACAACCCTAAATTTCTAAACCTTATACTTCTACCGTTTCTACCTAAACCTAAACCTAAAATGCTTCCCAGTCGCCGATAACGACCACCCGCTGGCTTGTGGTGCCAATAAGGTGTTTGTCTCATTTTTAGAAGAAAAAAATCAAAATTTTATGGTAAATAAAATACGATCGAAAACTGAATCGAATCGAACCGGATGTATTGGTTCAAGACAATTCGAGAAAAATGACCAATTCGATTCGATTCGAGAAAATATCAAAGCGTAACTCTGATTCGATTTAGAAAATCGTAAAAAGCGACCGGATGGACTATGTACACCCACGATCGTGCCCATTCAAGATAATTCTTGCCATCCAGGTTTTAGCGGGAAGTAGAATTGGGCTGTAATTTTTGAGTTGTCATTTGGTTAGGAGATTTGTATTTTGCGTCTCTGTTCAGTTGATGAGCCGTCGGAGAGGGTGCCCCCAAAGGTGGGGGTCCTTTCTCCGGTGAAAGCTGCCCGATAGTTCATCGGAATTATGTGCGGTAAAGAGTTTTTGGGTGGGTTGGCTTTGATACAATGTTAAAAAGAAGAAACCTTTTTAATTAAGGCTTTTGATGATTTTATTTATCACTGTAAAGAGGTATTTATACATCTAGATTTAGGAGCCTTAACTAGTTAGGACTCTAGGCACGCTGACTAGATAAACGTGTGAGATCTTAACAGAATCATAAAAACAGAAAAAACAAATGCCTCATATCACGGCTACAATAAATAATAATAAAGATAATAGAATCTCAAAAAATCCTGGAAGTTAATGAGAAGATCTTTTCTCAACACATCTTTTGATACATCTCCATATCAGCTCTTTACCTTTTACATCAACAAGCCTCAAATTCTGGTCCATGGGTGTTCTTGCCGGTTTGCGATTAGCCGACTACTCATTCCATTCTCCTCAAGCAAATCAAGGGGGTACTTCCTCTGTGAGAGTCCTGGACCTAGATACAATGGCCCAAGGTCCTTGATTGCATTTTCCAGAGACATGGCCTTTTTCACTCTAGCTGACTAATCAGTGTCATTATCTGTTAGGATGATATCATCCACATATACAATCAAAACAGTCAGTTTACCAGAACATGGAACATATATATGATCTGATTGCCCTTGGAAAACCTCAGCCCTTTAAGAAACTTCATAAAACTATCAAACCAAGCCATGGAGCTCTGTTTGAGTCCATACAACTATACAAGGACATGTATAACATGCTGACTTTATCTCTGAACATATCCTCGAATCCTGAAGGTGCCTCCATGTAGACTTCCTCTTTTAAGTTTAATGTTCTAAAAGACGTTGGACGCTAGTAGGTCGGTGAGGGGGCGCCTAGATGACTAGGCGGCACCTAGTTATTTTTATTTTAATTTTAAATAACTAGTAATAAGGCATAAGTATTGTTGAAAGATGGCTGTATTATGTTGTTTATTGTCTTAATCTATGGCTAATTAGTACTAGATTATCTTCTTTTTAGCCTTAGTTCTCTTGCTTTTTCTTCTAGATAAAACTAATGAACAGTAAACTACTTTTACTGTTCATTAGCCGTTGGGTTTACTTTTTGTAGACTTTTAGATATATATTAAGACTTGTTTTATTATTCAGCACCTGTTTAAGGCTTTTTCTGCCTTTTTCTATCTGTTTTTAGGCTTTGTTTTGTGCCTAATCGTTCTAGCAAATGATTCTCGCTTTATTGTGATAGAGCCGTTGGTCTCTTTTTATAGCCGTTGGAGGCATCTTCTATATATTGTAAACCTCTCTTATCTACCCGATAAGTATCTAAGCAATAAAACAAGAGTTTCCTCCTATCTTTCTCTCTCTAAGTGCTAATTTCTACAGTATCGAGAGACTTAAGATCTCAAAACTCTTGTGCGCTTACATTCTCCTTCTTTATGGCCACCGAGCAATCTTGTGGTTAACTCGAGGATGAAGCGGTCTCTAATACACGCCTGGAACTCGAACCCTCTTTGATGCCACTTTCCAGTCACAAACTCAATGGTGACAATTATCTTCAATGGTCCAGAACAGTGAGGTTTTATATCACTGGAAGGGGCAAAGAAGAATATCTCACTGGTGAGATCAAAGCTCCAGCAGAAGGGGATCCATCTAGCAAGAAATGGAGGGTGGAAAACAGCAATGTGGTGTCCATCTTACTGGGGTCCATGACTCCCAATATTGTTGAGAAATTTCTCCTCTATGATACTGCTGAGGAAATCTGGAGCAATGCTGCTGATCTCTACTCAAAAAGAGATAACACATCAGAGCAGTATGAAATCGAATCAAAACTGCATAATCTGAGACAGGGGGAAATGTCAGTTACTGACTATTTCAACCTCCTGTCAAGATCTTGGCAGCAACTTGATGTCTTTGAAAATATATCTTGGCAGTCTAGTATAGATGCTAAGACATATAAGGAAATTAAGGAAAAGAAAAGAATCTTCAAATTCTTGATGGGACTGAACTCATCTCTTGATGATGTGAGAGGAAGAGTACTGAGCTCTAAACCTCTTCCATCAATCAAGAGTGTGTTTGCTGACATTAAACATGAGGAAAGTAGAAGAAAACTTATGCTAAATGGGGTGTCTAACCCTGTTTCTTCTACTGGGGTGCCTAACCCTGGTTCATCTACTGAATCTAGTGCTCGTTTCACCAAAAACACTACTGGTCTTAGCATGAAATCCAAAGGTACTAGACCAGTTTGTGAACACTGCAAAAAAACTGGTCATACCAAAGATACCTGCTGGAAAATCTATGGGAAACCAGCAAACTGGAAGTCATCTAGGCCCAGTCACACACCTGAAAGCTCTGGTAGACTAGCCAATGTTGAGGAACAAAAGTCTGATGGTGTGTTTAGCATGGAACAGATTGAAGCCCGTAAAAGGTTTCTGTCTGCACAAAATGCACAAAATGCACAGACTGCTGCTCCTCAAGGCAATGTTTCCATAGCTAATACAGGTGTGTGCCTAAATGCCCATTCTGGGAGTCAAATCCTTAAAAATATTTGGATAGTTGACTCTGGTGCATCAAATCATATGACTGGGAATCCTGAATTATTTGTGAAACTCATGAAATGTACCCATCCTCACAATGTTAAAATAGTTGATGGTTCCATTTCCCAAGTTTCTGGAACTGGAAACATAATCTTAAGTGAAAAAGTCACTTTGAAAGATGTCCTTTATGTCCCTAACTTATAGTGTAACTTATTATCTGTTAGTAGGTTCATAAATGACACTAAATGCTCTGTGATTTTCCATACTAATGGTTGTACATTTCAGGATTTGAGTTCAATGGAGGAGATTGGCAGTGCTGATATTAGAACTGGACTTTTCATCTTCAAGACTCCCTACTCTAGACTTTGCATTGACAATATCCCTAAAGGATTGTCTATTAGTTGTAGAAGTACTTCATCTTGTACTAATGTTATGCTTCTACACTATAGACTAGGGCATGCAAATTTTGTGTACTTGAAAAAATTGTATCCTAGTATGTTTAATGGAATAAAGATTGATTCTCTACATTGTGAAATTTGTCAATTCTCCAAACATACTAGAACTAACTACCCTGCAAGTATGTATGCTCCTTCCACCCCTTTCTCCTTATTTCACAGTGACATATGGGGACCCTCAAAACAGAGGACCATCACTGGAAAAAGGTGGTTCATCAGCTTTATTGATGACCATAGTAGGGTTACTTGGTTATTTCTCCTAAAGGAGAAATCAGAAGCAGGCTCTATCTTCAAAAACTTCTACACTATGATTCAAAATCAGTTTGGTACTAGAATTAAAGTACTCAAAACTGACAATGGGAAGGAGTATTTTGAAAAGAGCCTTGCCTCTTTCTTTTCTGAAAAGGGGATCATCCATATTAGTACTCGTGTTGATACACCCCAACAAAATGGGGTGGCTGAGAGAAAAAACAGGCACCTATTGGAGGTTGCTAGGGGAATCATGTTAACTATGAAAGTTCCCAAATTCCTATGGGGAGAGGCTGTTTTAACAGCTACTTATCTCATTAACAGAATGCCTTCAAGGATTCTAAAGTTCAAAACTCCTATTCAAGTGCTACAAGAGGCACACCCTGGTACTCACTTTATAAGCACCATTGACTTTAAGGTCTTTGGATGTATTTGTTATGTACACATACACCCTCAAAACAGAGGGAAACTTGATCCCCAGATCCATCAAATGTATCTTTGTTGGGTATTCATCCTCCCAACAAGGATACAAATGCTACTGCCCCAGTACTAGAAAGTACTATACCTTACATTCATAGAGGATCAGTCCTTCTATGACAATGAAGGTCAGGGGGAGAATTTTCAAGATCACTATGAATCTTGGAATAACTGTCCTACTGAGGTTCTTGAGAATTCTGGAACTACTTGTGAAAATGAAGTAGAACATGACCAGACTACTTCTGATCAAACCAAAAATACTACTGATGAGGAGGAAAATGCTCCTAAACCTGACATCATTGTTTATACCAGAAAAAGAAAGGTTGTTTCTCAAAATCCAGAGACTGAAGTTTATGAGGAAGGAAGTCCTAATGATAGTGATCACACATCAGAGGATAAAAGTCCTGATGATCAAAATAGCACTGATTATCAGGACTCTGACACCTCTTGTGATCAAGAAAATGAGTCCCCTATGGGGGAGCTACCTATTGCTAAAAGAAAAGGGACAAGGAGTTGTACAACTCATCCTCTGTACAACTTCCTGTCCTATGATAAGTTGTCTCCTCAGTATGTGGCCTTTACAAGCAGTCTGGACACCATACACATTCCCAAAAATGTCCACAATGCCTTAAAGGTTCCTGAGTGGAAGACTGCTCTAAAAGATGAAATGGATGCTCTCACCAAAAGCAACACTTGGGATATTTCCTCTACTACAAAGGAAACACCTGTGGGGTGTAGGTGGATCTTCACCCTTAAGTACAATGCTGATGGATCACTCAATAGATATAAAGCTAGACTTGTGGCAAAAGGTTTCACTCAGTCTTATGGTATTGACTATCATGAAACCTTTGCCCCTGTTGCTAAGCTTAATACTATCAGAATCTTAATGAGTGTTGCTGTAAATCTAGATTGGTCTCTGACTCAACTAGATATAAAAAATGCCTTTCTCTATGGAGATTTGAATGAGGAGGTTTACATGCATCTCCCTCCTGGGTTTGAATCCCTAGGCAATAAAGGTGATGTATGCAAACTAAAAAGGTCCTTGTATGGCCTCAAACAATCCCCTAGAGCATGGTTTGGAAGATTCTCTAACTTCATAAAGAGGCATGGCTTCCACCAATGCCACACTGATCATACTCTATTTACAAAGAGGTCTAATGGAAAGACAACTGTTCTAGTTGTATATGTGGATGATATCATCCTCACTGGGGATGATTCTGATGAAATTTGCAAAATTAAAGGGGCTCTTGCCACTGAATTTGAGATAAAAGATCTAGGGAGCCCTAAATACTTTCTTGGTATGGAAATTGCTAGAAATAATACTGGCATTACCATGTCTCAAAGAAAGTATACCCTAGACCTTTTGAAAGAGACTGGTATGCTGGGGTGTAAACCAGCAAATACCCCTGTTGAACCTGGTTTAAAGCTGAGTAAAACTGATGATAGCCCTCTTGTTGACAACTGACAAGGGGAGATATCAAAGACGTGTGGGAAATCTTATATACCTATCTCATACTAGACCTGTTATATGTTATGCTGTGGGTTTGATAAGTCAGTTTATGCATCAACCAACAGAGAAGCATATGCAAATTGCAGAAAGGATCCTCAGATTTCTAAAGAAGGATCCTGGTCAGGGCATAATGTTCAAGAAAAATCAGACTTGAGAGATACAAATCTACACTGATGCAGATTATGCAGGAGGTTATCCAGATATGAGATCAACCTCTGGATATTGCACTTATATTTGGGGGAATCTTACTACATGGAGAAGCAAAAAACAGCATGTTGTTTCAAGAAGCAGTGCTGAATCTGAGCTTAGAGCTTTAGCTCTGGGAGTGTGTGAAGGCTTATGGATCAAGAGGATGCTAGAAGAATTAGGGTTTTCTGTCACCAAACCTATACAACTCATGTGTGACAATACCTCTGCATTACGTATTGCAGAAAATCCCACTCATCATGATAAAACTAAACATGTTGAAGTGGACAGACACTTCTTGAGGGAGAAAGTGGACAATGGTGATATTTTCTTGTTCCACATCAAGACAAAGGATCAAGTGGCTGATCTCCTAACAAAGGCTGTTTCAAATCAAGTCTTCCAACATCTACACTTCAAGCTTGGTTGCATCAACATATACAACCAAACTTGAGGGGGAGTGTAGACTTTTAGATATATATTAAGACTTGTTTTATTATTCAGCACCTGTTTAAGGCTTTTTCTGCCTTTTTCTCTGTTTTTAGGCTTTGTTTTGTGCCTAATCGTTCTAGCAACAGTATTCTGCTTTTACTGTGCATAGAGCCGTTGGGTCTCTTTTTATAGCCGTTGGAGGCATCTTCTATATATTGTAAACCTCTCTTATCTACCCGATAAGTATCTAAGCAATAAAACAAGAGTTTCCTCCTATCTTTCTCCTCTCTAAGTGCTATTTTCTACACTTTTATAGCCGTTGGGGGTCTTTCCTATATATTGTAATCTTCTCTTATCTACCCGATAAGTAATTCAATCAATAAGAAAGAGTTTCCCATCTTCTTTTCTTCTTCCATCTCTATTTCTACAAGTATTAAAGTACAAAATACATAAGAAATAGAAATAACTAGTAATAAGTCTTAAGAACTTCAAACTGAAGATTCAATTGTGCTACTCAAATCCAATCTTCTACTTTATTCTCATTATTAGTTATTTAAAAAACTAGATCTGAAGATTTTTAGATCTGAATTTTTTTTTTTGAGAATTGATCTGAAATTAATATTTAAATATAGCCCACCCCTGCCTAGACCCTGTCCAGGCCCGTCCAGGACCCTACCCGCCTAGCCCAGCCTTCCTAGGGTATTATCGTGATGCCTGTCAGCCGCCTAGACCGATTTTCAGAACACTGTTTAAGTCCCTAAATAGAAAATTGCAGTTTTTACATCAATCTGAGTCAAATCCCATTCCAGATTTACAGCTACGGACAGAATAACCCTGATGGACACGCTCCTTTCTTGCATCATATAACTCATGTTTCCTGCATTGACAAAAAGATAAGCTTGGATAATAAAGATCTGTTGGATACACTCTCAGTTGTGATTCTAGTGGGGTTTAGCATTGTTCTTTTTCCCCTTCCCTCTTTGGGCTAATTTGCTTAAGGTTGACTATATTTTCTATTTTATCTTGTTTATTTTTGACTGTGTTTGAGATATACTTCATTGTGCTTATGTTGCTTTTGTTGTGGATCTCCAGGTGCAAAATGTTATAGAGAAGCCTTATAATGATCATCTTCCATTGATTGAAGCTAGCAGGTATGTGGAAATGCTTGCAGATGGGTTCTTTGTAGGGCATAAAATAACTGTGATTTGTTTTTTTGAATTTGTCCCTTCATCTTCCCATCTTCCAAAAACAAAAGGTACTTGTGAGCTTGTACCTTGATCTCCCCTCCCCCCACCCCCCCCCCCCTCCCTCCTATTTTTTCTTCTGTTTTTAAGATTGGGAATGGTTGTCACATATAATTAAAATTATGATGCATTGTTGAAAAGAATTGATTTGGAAGGATGCTATTCACACCATATGTGTAGTGTTACAGGGCCAATTAGATTAAGATGAACCCTACTGAAATTAGCTGAAGTTTGAAGTATTCATGATACATTGCTGAAAAAGTCACCATAGATGTAGTGTTGCAGTGCCAATAGAGTAAGATGAACCCTTCTGAAATTAGCTCAAGTTTGAAGTATTCATGCGCAATTAACGTTAGGAGTATGCCCATGCCTACTAAGCGTGGTCTTTTTGGTGCTTTTTGTTGTCTTTTTCTCAACTCGTATTAAACAATTTCCTTGGCCAAAGATGGAAATCTGAGGCTGTAGAAATCAGTGCTTAGAGAGAAGAAATATAGGAGGAAACTCTTGTTTTATTGCTTAGATACTTATTGGGTAGGATAAGTGAGAATTACATTTATAGAAAGCCCCCAACGGCTAGAAACTTAAATTTCCTCCACTACCAACAGCTATTGAACAGTAAAAACAGTTTATTGTGTTAACAAAGCTGTTAGAGAAAAACAAGGCTAAAAAACACAATAAACAACATACTTAGCACTAATTAAGATAATAAACAACATAATTCAACACACCCCCTCAAGTTTGGTTGTATATGTTGATGCAGCCAAGCTTGGAGTGCAGATGTTGAAAAATTTGATTTGAGACAGCCTTTGTTTAGAGATCTGCCACCTGGTCCTTTGTCTTGATATGAAACAAGGAAATAGCACCATCATCCACCTTTTCTCTTAAGAAGTGCCTGTCCTCTTCTACATGCTTTGTTTTATCATGGTGTGTAGGGTTTTCTGCAATACAGAGGGCAGAAGTATTGTCACACATGAGTTGAATACGTTTAGTGTCTGCAAACCCTAACTCTTCTAGCATCCTCTTTATCCATAAGCTTTCACACACTCCCAGGGCTAAAGCTCTGAGTTCTGATTCTGCACTACTTTTGGATACATCATGTTTTTTGCTTCTCCAAGTTGTAAGTTTCCCCCAGATGTAAGTGCAATATCCAGAAGTTGATCTCATATTTGGGACCAGTCCTGCATAATCTGCATCTGTGTAGATTTGTACTTCCCTTGACTGATTTTTCAACATAATTCCTTGACCATAGTTCTTCTTTAGGAATCTCTGCACCCTTTCTGGAACTTGCATATGTCTTTCTGTGGGTTGATGCATAAATTGACTGATCAAACCTACAACAAAACATATATCAGGTCTAGTATGTGAGAGATAAATAAGCTTTCCGACAAGCCTCTGATATCTCCCCTTATCAACAGGAGGACTATCATCACTTTTGTTCAACTTTAACCCTGGTTCCACAGGGGTATTTGCTGGTTTATTCGGATTGCTTGCTCAATTATAATCACATGCCAGAAGCAATGTCTATTTGCTTTTGCAGGAGTTCTTGAGAAGTGTATTCATATTTAGTTCGCTTATGATTAGTTAGGTGAATCGAAAGACTCCAAATAATAAACTTTGACTGCAACTGAGGTTAACAACTGCTTCATTATCATATTGCCTTTTCACTGTTGGTTTGAGAAGTACATCTTAGGGTGGAGGGATGATGGTCGTAATGTTGTTTTAAGAAAAGGTAAAGAGTCAGTAGAATGACCTCTATATTTCTCTTGTCATTGACGTGTTTATGTTTTCACAAGTACCTTGGATGTGTTTGATGGTTGTGCTAGCTGTCATATTTCTTTGGGCAATGAGCCTAGCTGAAAGTCATACTCTTCAGTCTGGTGACTAACTCAACGAATAGAAAGGTTTACATAGAGCAACTATAGTGGATGCATTCTCGCCTTCCTCAGCATTGATTTGTCAGCAGTGATTGTTTTCATTTTCATAAGTACAAATAATTGCATCTTTTTATAAGGCTCTTTTATCTAAAGCCATCTCATTCCCATCTGAAAATAGATGTGTCAGTAGAAGCTAGACAACATCTATTTATTTTTTCTCTCCTCTTACCCGGGCAGCTCCAGCCTTCTTAAATATTATTCCCTATGTCATCGTCTTGTCAAAAACAAATCATCTACATATTAACTCTTCATGCCACTTGAGAAGCTGTGTCAATTGTGTTTGTGAATTGCTTGAAAATCACATTAGCCACTACGGTAGCTTTAGGAGTATTGCTTTAGAGCTAAGTTTGCTATCTGTGCTTCTATCGTAGGAAACTTTGATAAGGATGTTTTCTCTAGTTCAACATGTGGTGTTGACAAATCTTACTTGCAACAACAATTGCAAGTGGTGATAAGTTGTAGATATAAAGTACTAATATATCATATACGCGTCAACATAAAAATGACCCTCACCCTTGTGTTGCTTGAGATGGGTGATTCTAACTTTAGCATTATGTTGGATGCAGGCTCTGCAACATGGACATTATTTCTCATGTACAGCAAGTTATATGCTTTGCCTTCCATGATAGCAGATTACTCATGGACACGTGCCAAGAAGCAAAAAATCTTAGGAAAATAGTTACTCTTTTTTACCTTGATTAACGAGTCGCAAGCAACTCTGTTCACCTTTTTACTGATTGCTTCCAAGGTAATATAGTTCATTGTATACAACCAAATCGTCCATGTTCATTGTATTACTCCTAATATATCCTGCAAAGATAGCTGTTACCATTCATAGAAATTAATGAGACTCTGTTAATTTTCCTGGAAGGTTAATTAGTTTTTGCCACTTGACGTATAGCATAAAATCCGTTCAATGCATGAGAAGATTCAAAATTGAAAATAAGGTCAACACCATAAAAAAAGACAATGCATGGTACGTTCGATACCTGGCAAAATGAAATCTACACTACATACGCAGGGAGGGAAGAATAAATTTGATTTTGACCCAATCCAAAAACGTATCCGACTGTACCCACACCAAACCCAGGAATGGATAAAAATAAAAAATAAAAAAAAGACAACGCTTTCAGTTTGAAAAAAAAGCAACTTTCATTCATATTTCAAATATATTACTCCCCTAATGTTGCCACTCCATCTTCATTTGCGATTAGCCTAATTGTAGAAGAAAATTCAGGTTTTCTGTTTCAAATTTCAAATTCGCACTTAAACATATTCGTAGTTACTATATTCCAAAGTTAACAAATTCCTTGTTTGCAATTGTAGAAGAACACAACAATTCCAGCAACGCTATGGCAGTTTCAGACATGAATCATATTTTCTCAAGGCAACGTCCGATGACGATCTAACACAACTCAATAGGTTAGCACCGGAGGCCGGAAATGGCGGCAGCTATAGGAGTTCGGGGACACGGGAATTTATCATAATATGTAACTACTGAAATTAGTGTTATACTAGTCTATAACTCAATATGAGTCAATACGGATAAATATATAAAGAACTTCTATCGGCACTACACTTTTTACTAACATCACAATTTTTATTTTTACTTCCGGCACCATACATGATTTTTTACTTCCGGCACCACACTATGAACATCAGTGCCACTGACGTTACATTTCAAGAATAATGTCAGTAGATCTGAAGTTACTCATTAATGACACTTTTATAACAATATAACGTCAATGCCACTGTTTTTTGTTTTTTTAAAAGTAACGTCTGTGTCACTGACGTTATTTTCGTGAAAAATAATCGCGATACCCTAAGTAATTTTGTTGAGTGCTTGAAGTAAAAAAGATACGGATAGTAAAAAAAATGTGGTGTCAATAGAAACATATATAAAAGTAAGAGGATTAATTTCACATACCTGTGTGTACGTAACGAAAGTTTCCTATTGAAACGTTTTTGTAAGCGGCTCAGTCCGATCTACCTCTATAAGGTGCAGCCGTCCCTAGAAATGGCGGAGTGCAATCTTATGATATATCCATACTATATATAGTTATGATATAAAAATATAATGAAGCGTGATATCATCCTTTCTAAGAATAGATGACGTGAGTTTTGGTCATTTTCGAACAAATATTGTAAAATTGTGAGAACACTATGCCCTTGTTTGTTTTGGGTTGGGGTTGAGTTTTGCATTTTTTTTAATGTATTTATATCACATCACCAATTATTTCTTCTACTACAAATAAAAAAATATTAAATCATCTCTCAGCATTTCACTTTATCTACTTTATTACCCTTTTTATCATTATTTTATGGGGATTGAGGGAAAAAAACAAAAAAAAATTACAAAATGAATAAATATGACACACTCTTTTTTTTTAGTTGCAAAAAGGACAAAAAAAAATTCAGACGGACAAAATTACCCCTTATTATAGCAGCGCCTCCGGAAATTGATTTAAAGCAGCGCCTCTTCTTCTTTCAGCTGTATTGTTTTATTTGTTTGTTTGTTTTTTCTTTTTTTCCGAACACCCGTAACTTTTGATTTATAACTCCGATCATCGAAATTTTTTCACCAAAATTCATTTTTTTTTGCTCTTTAATTTGTGCCCAAATACGATACCCTTCCGACGTAAATTTTGAAAGCCGAAAAAATATTTGCATTAACCGGAACGTTTTTCTTATAAACGACCGTAACTTTTGATTTAGAACACCGATCCTCAAAATTGTTTCACCAAAGTTCATATTTTTTTATCTTCATTTTGAGACCTCATTTGATAACTTTTCGACGTAGTATTTGAAGGCCGAATTTATCGCAGCGTTTACACTAACACAGTAATAGTAACACAGTAACAGTAACATACAAAATATCACCATTAACATTGCGTAATACAACAATCTATCAGAAAATGGTGATGAAACAATCTATCAAAGCATTCTGTAGATGCAACTCCCGGGGAATCAAGAGAATAAAAGTCTAATACTATTGAATATAATCAAAAAGCATATCAGGGAAACTAAAACATTCTTCAAGTTGTTGAAGACCAAAGCAGTATGTTTTACCATCTATAGACCTTTATCCTTCAAACCCGCACCACATCAAACTTCATGAAAGATGTATGAAGCAGAAAATACATTAAATAACAACAACTCGGCCTCATCAATAGAGAATCTAGGCTCCTCCATTTTCTAAAGGCAAAATCACCAACATTGCCTCACCATTTGAATCAACAACCTTCAATCACCTAGGCCAAAACCACACCACAACAAATAGTGGAATGCAAGGAAAGATTAAAACCAAATAAAGACACCATATGCCTGCAATAACACCTTTTACGAAGAATACATAGCAATATTAACAGTAACACAATAACAGAGTAACACCCCTAAAACTAGTGTATTATAAAGCTTAATGATATGAACCAAGTGAACAACACAATTTCTTTAAAACATCATATATGCATCCTTAAACCAACCCTTAAACTGTGGGATCACCAATATTATCAACCACAACAGACTTACCATTATTTGTGTTCTCAACAGAACTATTAGTTTCAGCTCCATGGTTATCAAAAGAGTTGACAATTGTAGCTTCAATATCTGCCATGGCAGTTTCAATACCTGCCTTGGATTCCCCTCAACCACAGTTGCCTGAGGAATGGTCCCAGACTCAGTACGTGAATTTCCATAATTTATAACACTTGAAATGTCTAAAACAAAATTGTTTTTTGTGTTAAATTCATATTTCTATACAAGATTGTTTTTTTGTGTTAAACTCATAACCTTTGGTTACACGAAAAATGGTTCTTATTGTCGTGTCAAGGCACATATACTTCTATAATCATATTCCTATAGATACCTGACTGTTGCAGGATTGGATGCAGAAACTATGCTTTCAGGGGCCATACGATATAAAATAATCAGTAAACACCAGCTCATAAAAAAGAAAGGTTAACAACATACAAGTTGATAACGCAAAAAACTAAGACATCAACTTACGGTGCAGAAGGTGCTTTAGGTGCAGGAGTAGGAACACTACTTGGTGCAACACTAGATGCAGCCTGTTTAGAAAACCAGTCATAGTGAGAGGATATCACATGATAAGAACCAAATATTCTTTTATCAAAAGACTAATACGGGCATTCACAGAACATACCGGGCCAGAAGATGTTGCATTTAATCCCGAGGCTTTGCTCTGTACAAATTATAAGGCAACAAACAAGTAAACACACCAAGAGGTTGATCGATAATTTGATAATGCTACGATAAGTATTTACCAACGCATATATGTGATATTATACGCTGTCTTGACGGCCAAAAGCATAAAATGTAACGGTTACACAATGCAAGAAAGTGAGTAATTAAACCTTTCTAAGCATCACTACAAGGAAACCATCTTCAGAAATCGTGTTTTCCGTCAATGTGCTTTCGTCTTTGAGTATTTGGCAGCATCAATAGCATTGGAAACACTAATAAACTGTTGGGGAGAAACCGATTTTAGTAGCCATCTGCTACGGAAAGTATGAAGAGATTTAGACCTTTGTTTCGATATCTCGACACCATTATATGTTCATTCCAAGAAATTTCCAACCATCATTTACACTTGCAGATTTGTTAGAATCTGAAGCTAATAACAATTCCTGGATACAATTCTCACTTGCATAGAATACATATCTTCGAAGCGAATCCTCACTGATCGACCTTAATTCACAAATTAATATATCAAATAATTAAAGCATCATTTTTTTAAAATTAAATTAAACAAACAAATACCATAATCTTCTCCCTGCACAACTCACCAGGATCTAGAACAAGGTGCTGCTGGACTAGAATTATTCATCTGTCTCAAAATCAATTCCTTCAATTACTATGAGCTTGAGAACTTGCTCAAACGGAACATATTTATATAGAAATAAAGAAATAACAAGATCGTACTTAAATGTACTTTTTCATATGGTTCGTGGGAGTGGGAGAGGGGGGGGAGGGGATTAGGAAGAAGAGAAGAGTATTGAAGCACATGGAATGCCAGGAGAAGCTTCATGATTAGAACATGTGCACATCTTTATCTCCGTTCATTTCTCGCTTTGCTACAACAATTCTCTTTGCTTTCAGATTAAATTTACAACAGCTTCTCTATTATAGTAAGGGTAATTTAGTCCGTAGGAAAATGTTTTGTCCTTAAATCAACAAAAAAAAGTGTGGATTAAAATTTATTTACAGGACGGAAAGTGGACTAAAACCTAATATTCCCTTATTTTATTCATTATAGTAATTTATTTCAATTTCTATCACAAATCATTTCTTTATCTACACAAATTTCAAAAAACATTTTAATTTTCGAATCATTACTTCAATAATAGAAACTCAACTATGTATGTGTCTTCTTCTTTTTTTCAAAAAAACAACTTTCAGGGTAGATAGGCTCATGAAGTATTCAAGCACAGGAAGATTGACTTTCAAATACATCCAATATTGCCATCATCAACGAAACAAATCAATATATCCAAAATACTAAATTATAAATAAATAAATCTTAGTCTATGGATAAAAATAGAATCACAAATGCTTGAGATTATGCTTAAATCGAATTGTGAAAAAGTAATTGATCCAAAACAAAGCAATGGGAGACAAATTAAGGGTTCAAACCCTAGATTGGAATTGGGGAAGAACAGAGTATTCTTCCGTATTTTCTTAGTAAATCTGCAAAACTTGAGGAACTATTACAACAGTTTCCCTTTTATACAATAGGGTACAAAGTTACAAAAAAGCCCTTACATAAGGCTTCTAATTACAGGACTACTATTACATTTATTAATACTATACAATGCTATTTTATAAATGTAATAGTAGTCCTGACAGATACTTTTCACGAACAATATGGCAATCGATTTCGATGTGTTTGGTACGCTCATGGAATACCGGGTTCTCACTAATATAGATTGCACTATCATTGTTGCAAAATAAAGGCACAAGTTTGGACTGTGGATACCTCAGATCAGCCAACAAGTAGAGCAACCACTGCACTTCACAGGTAGCCATGGCCATGGAACAGTATTCAGCCTCGGAAGAACTTTTAGACACTGTGGACTGCTTCTTTGATTGCCAAGAAATGAAAGCTGACCCCAGAAAAATACAATACCCAGTAACGGACTTGCGGGTTTCAATGCACCCAGCCCAATCAGAATCCGCATAAGCCGTAAGATGAAGACAATTATCAGCAAGAAAAAAAATACCTTGCCCAGGAGTGGCCGTCAAGTAGCGAAGCAAGTGGTGAGCTGCCTGATGATGAAGTTGGGTAGGAGCATCGAGAAACTGGCTGAGTTGTTGGACAGCAAAGGAGATGTCCGGCCGGGTAATAGTAAGGTAAAGAAGATTTCCAACTAGACTTCTGTATCTGCTGACATCTTCGAACAAGGGAGAATCCTCATGTGCTAACTTCAGCTTGATATCCATTGGGGTAGCTGTTGGTTTGCAGCCCAGCATACCCATTTGCTCAAGCAGTTCTAATGTGTATTTGCGTTGATTAAGTACCAGCCCATCCTTTGATCGTGCTATTTCAATACCCAAGAAAAACCGGAGAGGACCAAGGTCCTTAATATGAAAGGCAGCATCAAGATGTTGTTTAATGGTTGTGACTTCCTGCGGGTTATTACTAGCCACGACTATATCATCAACGTAAATAAGAAGTGCGGTGAACAAGCCAACAGTGTTTTTAACGAATAGGCTATAATCATAAACAGACTGAGTGTAGCCCAAACTAAGAAGAGTAGAGGTAAGTTTAGCGTTCCACTGTCGACTAGCTTGTTTCAAACCGTAAAGGGACTTATGGAGCTTACAAACCAAGGTAGAGGAAGGTGGGGAAAAACCGGGTGGGGGAAGCATGTACACTTCTTCATGCAAGTCCCCATGGAGAAAAGCATTATTAATGTCTAATTGTTCTAACATCCAACCTTGAGAAACAACTTAAGCTAAAAGGGTTCGAACGGTAGTCATCTTAGCAACTGGGCTAAAGGTTTCTAGAAAATCTACACCAAGTTGTTGAGTATACCCCTTAGCAACTAGACGTGCTTTGTATCGTTCTATGGACCCATCTGGGTTGTGTTTGACTTTGAAAACCCATTTGCATCCTATAGGTCATTTATTGGCAGGCAAAGGAACCAAGGACCAAGTGGAATTTTGTTCAAGGGCTTGAATTCTATCTTCATGGCTTGTTGCCATTCAGGATATTTGGAGGCCTCATTATAGCTTTTGGGAGTGGGGTTGGCCACAATTTTTAAGGCATATGACTTGTAATTTGGAGAAATGTGATCATATAACAGAACTTGTTGAATGGGGTATGGTGTAGAAGGTTGACAGAGGGACTGTTCAGGGGTGGAAGTCAGCAGGTTACAATGATAGTCCTTCAACCAAGAGGGTGTTTTGTGGGGTCTAGAAGAACAAAGCACGGGGACATCTGGAATATGCGTAGTATTAGGATGAAAAATAGGTGGCTGGGCTGTTTGTTGCACAGGTGAAACGGGAAGGGTTTCCTCAGGAAGAGGAGGTAAAGGACAAATAGAAAAAGGTGTTTGTATAATCTGTTTAGGGGGGGTTCAATAGTGGAGTTCTTAAAAGGAAATGAGTCCTCCACATAAGTCACATCTCTAGAGATGAAGATGCCTTGAGTAGCTAAGTTCAACAGGATGCTACCTTTTGTAGTTGAAGAGTAACCTAAGAAGCAACTTTTGATACCCCTAGGGAAAAATTTAGACTTATTGGGATCTACATTTGTAGCATATTCTAGACACCCAAAAACTCTCAAATGATCATGTGTATGAGGTGTATTGAACAACTTTTCATATGGTGTGAAGTTATGCAAAAGTGGTGTGGGGGTAATATTGATAAGGTAGACAGCATGCTCAACACAGAATCCCCAATATGAAATGGGTAGGTTTGCCTAAAATCTAAGGCTCCTAGCCATGCCTAAGATATGTTGGTGTTTACGTTCTACAACACCATTTTGTTGAGGTGTATGTGTGAAGCTGGTTTGGTGTATTATACCTCTAGATGCATAGAATTCTGGCATGTTGAACTCCTGCCCATTATCGGTTCGGAAAATTTTAATTCGAGTGTGGAATTGTGTAAGAACCGACTCATAAAAATTATGCAAGATAGTCCTAACTTCAGACTTGTTATGCAATAAAAACAGCCAGCAATATCTACTGAAATCGTCAACTAAAGTGAGAAAATAGTACTGATTATTCAGGGTGGGTTGCCTATTAGGCCCCCAAATGTCCACATGTACAATGCCAAAACAAGATGCAGTGAGAGAATGACTAACAGAAAAAGTATGTCTTTTCAACTTTGCTAAGAAACATATATCACAAGTTTATTGTTGGGTGCAGTAACAAAATGAGCAACTTGATGAACAACTTGCAGCCTAGGTGTAGACAAATGTCCCAGCCTGTAGTGCCACAGTTGATCATCTGCAATGGTGAATGAAGAGTATGATGATGCTTGAGCAATGGATGATGACATGAAAGGGTAGGAAGCTCTACAGATAGTACATGACTGAGAAGATTCTTTAGCTGTACCAATCATCTTCATATGGCTCACTTCCTGGATAATACAAGTACCAGAATGAAAGAAAACCATATGAGATCCTGTCCTAGTTAGCTAAGGGACAAGAAGTTAAAAGTAAAAGATGGCACACACATAACAGATTTCAAGTTGAGGGACTCATTAATTCCGACTTCTCCTATATGAGTGACAGGCACAGAAGTACCATTAGGAAGTGATATGAATTTGTGTGTGACTGGCTTATATGTGTGAAACAGAGATAATGAGCAAGCCACATGGTCTGTGGCTCCTAAATCTAGAATCCATTGCTTAAGTGGGCTAGTAATACCCTTACCATTACCATTAGGACTGAAGTTTGCACTGAGCACAACTGTTGATGCCAAGTTCTGTCCCTGCCCTGAAACCTGAGTAACATGTATCCTCTGGAATAATTTCATCATTTCAGCATACTGTTCTGCAGTGAAGGAAGAACCAGATGTGCTCCCTTCTGCAGCATCTCCACCAGAAGAAGTAGCAGGTTGATGTGACTCCTGCTGCACCATATTTGCTTGTCTTCTACTCTGGAAACTGGGAGGGTATCCATGCTTCCTGTAACATTTGTCCTCAGTATGTCCTGTTTTGTTACAGTAGGTACATTGAAGATTTTTTCTGTTATTATGACCATTGGAACTTTGACCTTGACTAGTGATCATGGACCTTTTTGGTGGAAGTTGCTTCACAGAATTCCCTTGATATTCTAAAGAGGTACTTTGCAGAGCAGTTGGAGTGTTGATTGAAAAACCTCCCACTGGTCCAAGAACTTGTTGCCTCTCCAACTTAATAGCAAGATTATAGACTTCATTGATTTTGGGTAAAGGACTTGCTAGCAGAATTTTGGACTTCAGTGGCTCAAAAACATCATTCAGACCTCTCAGAAAGGAGATTATGTAATCGGCTTCAATGTAATCCTTGAATTCCTGTGTGGTGCGACAATTACATCGAGGAATTGGCCTGAGCATAATCAATTCCTCCCATAGAATTTTGAGGCGAGTAAAGTATTTTGTCACCGTCGAAGTTCCTTGACGAATAGCACAAATTTCCTCTTGAACATTGGAGACACGGAAAAAGTCTCCGGTGGACAACCTCTCATGTAGGTCAACCCAAACATCACGGGCAGTGTTGGATCCTAAAAGACTTTGAGCTATTGTCGGAGAAACTGAATTTAGAAGCCATGAGAGTACCATATTATTGCATTGATTCCATGCCGCGAAGTGTCGATCTGTTGCCACAGGACACAAAGTATTTGTGATTGTTCCAGAAGAAATGAAACAAAAGATATGGTAGAGCTAGGACAGTTATTGTATGAGGTCTACCCAATGCTCGATGCATAGGCGCATAATAGATCGATATGAACATCATGAGCTGTCCCGTAATAAAACCAGTTGTTGCTCTTAGAAGGAAGAGATAAGAGGGCCCTATGTAGAATGTGGTCAGAAATCCATAATAGAGTCCGACCACAACGACCGAATTGATTATCTTCATGCATAAGGATACTAGATTACTTAGTAGAAAAGATTGAAAAATCATCACAAACCTCCCTTATTTCTTTTCTATTGCAATCTCTGGATTATACATGATGATTTCTTAACACGACTGTACCATCAACGAACCCTAGTTTGTTCTTCGAGATCAGAGCTCGCCTTACCGCCCTGCTCCAGCCATAAAAATTCTTTTCCGTTAGCACTGGTTGCACCAAAACTACCGCGGGATTCTCGTTCGGGTGCATGTACAGAGGATGCGAAGGAGTGATATCATCTTCCAGATTTTCCGCCATCGAAAGAAGGGAAAAAAACATAAAATTTGGATCGCGAAGCAAAAAAGAAAACGAACACAGAGAGAACGCCGACGAAGCCTCTATCGTTGCTCTGATACCATGTGAAAAAGTAATTGATCCAAAACAAAGCAATAGGAGACAAATTAAGGGTTCAAACCCTAGATTGGAATTGGGGAAGAACAGAGTATTCTTCCGTATTTTCTTAGTAAATCTGCAAAACTTGAGGAACTATTACAACAGTTTCCCTTTTATACAATACGGTAGAAAGTTACCAAAACGCCCTTACATAAGGCTTCTAATTACAGGACTACTATTACATTTATTAATACTACAATGCTATTTTATATCATCTTCGTTAAAGCATTACCCTGATTCGAGACCCCTACAAATAATTTAGAAGACACCGAGGCATTGAATTCGGGTGACAAATTATTAAAATTCCTAGAACTTTACCAAGATAACTTAAAATTAACCCCGAGCATCATCAGTTGAAGTCTAAGGAATCTAGATGATTTGTTACTTGAAGAATTACATCAAACATGCACCTTACACACAAAAGTCGTTTAGGTGGTTAAGTTTGTTATGTGGTAGTTTAAGAGTTGGTTACTTCAATCAAAGCTATTTAAGGAGTAATTGGTGATGTAATTAAGCACTGAACATACTGATTTCTCATTTTGATTGATCAATTTACGTTCTATCATTGTAAAAAAAAATCCTGCCAGAATTCAGTTTGAATCTTCGTGAAGAACACCTTCATATTCTTCATCTTTGTTAATATTTGATTTGATTTTGTGTTTACTCTGTATTGACGGCATTGATAGCCTTGCACAAGAAGCTAAGGCCGACTAGAGTAGGGCAAAATTATTAAAGTTATTTCCGATTATATCCCCAGTGTAATAGCTATATAAACAACTCAATGTACTACGGTTTATTCAATGGAATACAACAATATTTTATTCTAACATGGTATCGGAGCGGTACAACTCGTCTCTCACGAATTCCCTCCTCTCTCCTCAGCCGCAGAAAAAAAAAAAAAAAAACAACCCTACCCTAATTTCTTCTTCTTCTTCGTACAGCTTCTTCAATGGCCGATGAAACAGCAACTTCGGCTGCTACCTCTGATGCAACCATCACAGCCACCTATCCCTCATTCTCTCCTTCCTCTAACCTTCACCTTACAAAGCTTACTCGCCAGAATTTTCCCTTATGGCGTGCTCAAATCCAACCCTATTTACGTGGCCAAGGCGTTCTCGGTTATGTTGATGGCTCTCTTCCCGCCCCGCCGGCAACGATCACCACTGACGGCACTACCAAGGACAATCCTGCATATCTCCACTGGATTAAACATGATAGTTTAATCCTAAGCACGATTACTTCTTCTCTCTCGGACGACGTTTTGGCACAAGTTTATACTGCTTCTACATCAGCCGAAATCTGGAAGGCTCTCAACACCTCATTCGCTTCTCAATCTCGGGCACAGTTAGTCCATCTTCGTACAAAGCTGGCCTCTACGAAGAAGGACACCATGTCAGCTACAGAATATTTCATGACAATAAAAAGAATCACCGATGAACTCCAATTGGCCGGTCATCCCTTGCCTACTGATGATATTATTGCTTACGTTCTTGCAGGATTGGGGTCCGATTACGACTCTCTCGTTACTCTCCTCTCTATGAAGTCGGACATCACACTTGATGAAGTATACAGCCTTCTCCTTGCAACAGAGGCCCGAATCCAACACAATTTACCTCCTCCGGTGACTGCTCAATTACCGGCACCTGTGTCCTCCACTCCCTCCGCTAATTATGCTGCGTCCAATGCCCAGAATTCTCCATATAACAGAAATCGTGGTCGTGGTAATTCAGGCTCTCAGTCTAATCGAGGACGGGGGCGTGGTCCACCTCAGTATTATGGTCAACAGAGTTACGGGCCTCACAATTCTGGGCACCCAAATTATGGCAATCAAAATTATGGCCAAGGACAGGGTAGAGGCCGTGGACGTGGCCAATCTCCTTCCGGTCAGTCCGTTCGATGTCAATTGTGTGATCGTCTTGGTCATATGGTTCATGATTGTTGGTACCGGTTCGACTCGAATTTCAACCCACCCCGCCCAGCCCGACCTCCTCAAGCTAATTTTGCAACTCCCTCCGGCTCGACCGACTGGATACCCGATACTGGCGCAACTCACCACACCACCAACAATCTCCGCAACTTGAATCTTTCTGCCGACTCCTATAATGGTCCTGATCAACTTTATATGGGTGACGGTACAGGTTTGACTATTACACACTCCGGTTCATCTCTTATTTCCTCTCCTTCTAAATCTTATGTACTTAATAATGTGCTTGTTGCCCCTGCCCTTTATAATAATCTTTTATCCGTTACCCAATTTGCCAAAGATAATTCTGTTTACTTTGAGTTTCATCACAATTATTTTCTTGTGAAGGATTACTCGGGTCGCATCCATCATCGGGGCTACCTTAAAGATGGCCTCTACCACTTTTCCAAGTCATTTAGTCACTTTCCCGCTCAAGCTCTTGCCTCTCGTTGCTCCTCCGTCCCTCAATGGCATCAACGTTTAGGACATTGCTCATACCCGGTTCTTCGTCAAATTTTAGGTCACAATAAAATTTTGGCTCCTTCAACAGCCCCTACATCAATTTGTGTTGCATGTCAAATGGCCAAGAGCCATCGTTAGTCGTTACCTATGTCGTCTTTTACTTCTTCCAATCCTTTAGATTTGATTTATTCCGATGTATGGGGCCCTTGTGCCGAAGACTCGATTTATGGCAATAAATATTATGTTAGCTTTCTTAATGATTTTACTAAGTTTTTGTGGCTTTATCCCTTGCGTCGTAAATCTGATGTAGAGTCAATTTTCCCTCAATTTAGTGCCTTGGTTGAACGCCAATTTAACAAGAAAATAAAATCTATTCAAACTGATTGGGGTGGGGAGTATCATCGCATTAGCACTTATTTTACCTCTATAGGTATCGACCATCGTTTGTCCTGTCCCCACACGTCCGAACAAAGTGGTGCCATTGAGCGACGTCATCGTCACATTGTTGAAACTGGCCTTGCCCTTCTTGCTCACTCTCATCTTCCTCTCCCCTATTGGGAAGATGCCTTTCTCACCGCTGTCTACATCATCAACCGTCTTCCCACTAAAGTCCTTGGAAATAAATCTCCTTACGAAATGGTCCATCATCGTCTCCCTGATTATTCCTTTTTCCGTGTCTTCGGTTGTGCCTGTTGGCCTTATCTTTGCCCCTACAATAATCACAAAACCGACTTCCGTTCTAAAACCTGTATTTTTCTCGGTTACAGTCCTAATCATCATGGGTATAAATGTCTTGACCTTTCCTCGGGCCGCATCTATGTCTCTCGTCATGTAGTTTTTGACGAGTCTTCCTTCCCTTATACATCCTCTCCTGCACTCCCCTCTTATACTCCTGAAACCGCAGTATTGCCTTCGGCTATCGCCCTTCCCGTTCCAGCTGCACCCTTGGCCCCTACCTCCTCAGTTCCCGAGCCATCTCCGCCCTCCCCCACTCCAAGCATTACTCTACCATCTGCATTTGAACCCTCATCTATCGATTCCCCTTCCTCTGATTCTCCTCCAACTCCTATTCCCCATCAAATGGTTACTCGATCCAAGACAAATACCCTTAAACCCAAACGTCTTGACCCCGATTTCGTCCGTTACCCCTTCCTAAAGCTCTCATCGCTACCACCGATGCTCTTGAGCCTACCTCGGTTACGAAGCCTTGAAACACCGTGAATGGAGGATGCCATGAGAGATGAGTTTAATGCTTTGGTCCGTAATGATACTTGGGACCTTGTTCCGTATTCTCCGTCTCTAATCTTCTTGGTAATAAATGGGTCTTCGCGTTAAAAGACATGCAGATGGTCATATCGAACGTTATAAAGCTCGTCTTGTTGCTAAAGGCTTTCACCAGGAAGCCGGTGTTGATTTCTCAGATACTTTTAGTCCGGTTGTCAAACCGGTCACTATTCATACACTTTTATCTCTGGCAGTTTCACATGATTGGGTTGTCCGACAGGTTGATATTCAGAATGCGTTTTTACATGGGTTTCTTTATCGAGGATGTGTATGCAAAGCAGCCACAGGGCTTTCGCCATCCTGATTATCCTAATCACGTTTGCAAGCTCAAACGTAGTCTCTATGGTCTTCGGCAGGCACCCCGTGCATGGTTTTCTAGATTCACTGATGTTCTCCGGCAGTTTGGATTTCGGCCCTCGACGGCTGACACCTCTTTATACATCTATCATCATGGCTCTCACTCTGTTTTTGTCTTAATTTATGTTGATGATATTTTGCTTACAGGTACATCTGGCGATCTCGTTCAGCAGACTATTGATTATTTATCTTCCCACTTCCCGGTTAAGGACCTTGGAACATTATCTTATTTTCTTGGTGTTGAGGCACTCTCTACTCCGGATGGTCTTCTTCTGAGCCAACGTAAATACATACACACTTTATTACAGCGTGCTGGCATGACAACGGCCAAGCCGTGTGTCACCCCCATGGCCTCTAACCTTCGTCTTAGTCGGCTTGATGGTCAACCGTTCTCGATCGCGCTCTTTATCGTGAAAGCATCGTTGGTGGTCTCGAGATCTTGGCTTTACTCGCCTCGACATCGCCATTTGTGCACAAAGTTAGCAAGTTTATGCATGCCCTCGGGATACACATGGGATCTTTGTCAAACGTATTTTGCGGTATCTCAAGCATTCCATCTCTGATGGTCTTCTGTTGACGCTCTCTCACTCCTGCATTGCAGGCCTTCACTGATGCCGATTGGGCTTCCGACCCTGATGATCGTCGTTCTATTGGTGCCTACTGTATCTTTCTTGGCTCCAATTTAATTAGTTGGCGCTCCAAGCAACAGGCCACTGTTGCTAAAAGTAGTACCGAAGCGGAGTATAAAGCTCTTTCCCATGCCGCTGCCGAATTGCAATGGATCACGTTCCTGCTTCGTGATATGTCGATTAATCTTCCTCATCCTCCTACCTTGTGGTGTGATAATATCGGTGCCACTTATCTCACGGCCAATCGCGTTTTCCATGCTCGTACCAAGCATATAGAGATTGATTTCCATCACGTTCGTGAGTTGGTTGCCCTCAATCAATTGCGTGTTGCTTTCATTTCCTCCAAAGATCAAGTGGCCGACATCCTCACCAAGCCGCTTGGCCATATTCGATTTGCGGATTTGAAGGCCAATCTCCATGTTCATTCCATTCCCATGGGATTGCGGGGGCGTATTGACGGCATTGATAGCCTTGCACAAGAAGCTAAGGCCGACTAGAGTAGGGCAAAATTATTAAAGTTATTTCCGATTATATCCCCAGTGTAATAGCTATATAAACAACTCAATGTACTACGGTTTATTCAATGGAATACAACAATATTTTATTCTAACACTCTGTGGTATTTTTATTTATCAATTTCAACATGGTATCAGAGCTAATCATCATTTATATTGTTAATTTCTTGTTGATTGTTTCATTATATTGACGAGTCTCTAAGCCTTGGCCAACAAGTAGCCGCCTAGACTAGGGTTTTATTATTATTGTTTTATGTTCCGTATTTACCCCTATTGTACCCCTATATAAACAATCTATTGTACACAGTTGAAATCAATGAGAATACACTTTTACAATTCTAATATGGTAGCAGAGCCTCTTGCTCTCGTCTCACATGTCTCCCTCTTCAATCACGCCTAAACCCTCGAAGCCGTGGGCAATCCCACAACCAGCAAAATCAGTCCGGCTATCCTCAAGATTCAGCAGGCTCTTATGGTAATCGAGGACGGGGGCGTGGTCAAGGCAGAGGCCGCAGCCGTGGACCACCCCCTCCGGGTGCCCCTCAATATCAGTTATGTGAACGTTATGGTCATACGGTTCGTGAATGCTGGTATCGTTTTGATCAAACCTTTGCTCCTGGAAATCCACCGCCTCGCCCACCCCGCCAAACCCCACCGCAAGCCTATGCTATGATGCCCCAAGCTCAGCCATACACATCGGACTGGATCCCTGACACTGGTGCTACCCACCACACTACCAACAATTCCCGCAACCTAAATCTCTCTGCTGATGCTTATGATGGCCCTGAAAAATTGTACATTGGTGATGGTACAGGTTTGAATATCACCCATTATGGTTCTTCCCTTCTTTCCACCCCTTCCCATTCTTATGTTCTTAATAATGTCTTAGTTGCCCCCTCCCTCTTTACTAATCTCTTTTCTGTATCCCAATTTCCTAAAGATAACTCTGCCTACTTTGAATTTCACCATGATTATTTTTTTGTGAAGGACTACTCGGGCCGCCTCCACCATCGGGGCTTTCTTAAGGATGGCCTCTATCACTTCTCCAAATCTTTCAATCACTTCCCCGCTCAAGCTCTTCTCTCCGGTCTCTCCAACGTCACTCAATGGCATCAGCGTTTAGGACATTGTTCATATCCTGTTTTGCGTCAATGTTTGCGTCAGAATAATATTTCGGCACCTTCCACTGCCCCTACATCTGTTTGTGTTGCATGTCAAATGGACAAGAGCCATCGTCAGTCTTTACCTATGTCGTCGTTTACTTCTTCGAGTCCTTTAGATTTGATATATTCTGATGTATGGGGTCCGTGTGCCGAGGACTCAATTTATGGTAATAAATATTATGTGAGTTTTTTAGATGATTATACAAAATATTTATGGCTCTATCCTATTCGGTTAAAATCTGATGTTGAATCTATTTTTCATCAATTTAGTGCCCTCGTAGAACGTCAGTTCACCACTAAAATCAAAGCTATTCAAATTGATTGGGGTGGCGAATACCGTCGTCTCACGACCCTTTTTACATCCCTTGGTATTGAACATCGCCGTTCTTGTACCCATACCTCTGAGCAAAATGGTGCCATTGAGCGGCGACATCGTCACATTGTCGAAATCGGTCTTTCGCTTCTTGCCCACTCTCATCTTCCTCTTCCCTACTGGGAAGACGCTTTCCTCACCGCCACTTATCTCATAAATCGCCTACCAACTCGTGTCCTTAATCACGTCTCCCCTTATGAAATGGTCCATCATCGTCCCCCTGATTATGGCTTTCTCCGCGTTTTTTTCTATGCTTGTTGGCCCCACCTCCGCCCCTATAATAACCATAAAACAGGTTTCCGCTCTAAGACGTGTATTTTCCTTGGTTATAGCCCTACTCACCATGGCTATAAATGCCTTGACCTTAGCACTGGTCGTATATATGTTTCCCGGCATGTCGTCTTCGATGAAACTTCCTTTCCGTACACTGCTTCCTCATCCACCCCTATCTTGGATCCTGACTCTATCGTCTCCTTGCCATCTGCTATCACTCTCCCTACTCCTACTTCACCTCCACCGGCTCCACAAGCCTCTTCTCCTGCGGCTCCCAGTCCACCTTATGAACCTGACTCGCCGACCTCATCTACCCCATCGTCGTCCGCCTCTGAATCCGCATCCACATCCACTTCTCCTCGTCCACCCTCCCCATATCCGTATCAAATGGTTACCCCATCCAAAACAAATTCTCTCAAGCCTAAACAGCTTCCTACAGACTATATGCGCTACCCGCTTCCCAAATCCTTCACCACTTCCCTTCAGCCCACTGAACCAACTACTTTTACCGATGCCCTTAAGTCCCGTGATTGGAGAGATGCCATGTGAGATGAGTTCAATGCTTTGGTCCAGAACGATACGTGGGACCTTGTTCCGTTTTCTCCTCGGATGAATGTTCTTGGAAATAAATGGGTTTTTCATATCAAGCGTCATGCTGATGGTCATATTGAGCGCTATAAGGCGCGTCTTGTTGCAAAGGGTTTTCATCAGGAAGCTGGGGTCGATTATTCTGAGACTTTTAGTCCGGTCGTTAAACCGGTTACTATTTGTATATTACTTTCTCTTGCTATCTCACACAATTGGGTTATTCGGCAGGTTGATGTTCAGAATGCGTTTTTACATGGTTTTCTTTCCGAGGATGTCTATATATCAAAGCAGACCTCGGGGTTTTCGCACTCGACTTTCCCTCTCATGTCTGCAAATTAAAACACAGTCTCTATGGTCTTCGCCAAGCTCTTCGGGCTTGGTTCTAGCGGTTCACGGATGTTCTACGTGCTTTTGGCTTCTTCCCTTCCAAAGCCGACACATCACTTTATATATATACTCGTGGATCCGACTCTATTTTTGTCTTAATTTATGTTGATGATGTCTTGATTACAGGTACTTCGAAATCTCTTGTCACCGCTACTATCTCACATTTGTCCTCTCATTTTCCAGTCAATGACCTGGGCCCGCTCTCTTATTTTTTGGGTGTTGAAGCTATTCGTACTCCCGAGGGTCTTCTGCTTAGCCAACGCAAATACATTCACTCTCTGCTCTGCTGTGCCAACATGCAAACGGCTAAGCCGTGTATCACACCTATCATCTATGGCGTCTAATCTTCGGCTTAGTGCTACTGATGGCAGCCCTTCGAGGATGTTACTCTTTATCGCAGCATTGTTGGTGGTCTCCAGTACCTTAGTTTCACAAGTCTGGACATTGCGTTCGCTGTTCATAAAGTATGTAAGTTCATGCATGCTCCTCGTACCACTCATTGGGTTGCTGTCAAGCGTATTCTCCGCTACTTGAAACACTCTATCCATGATGGTCTTCTCATTCGGCCTGCCACTTCCATGCTCCTTCAGGCCTTCTCTGATGCTGATTGGGCCTCTGATCCTGATGACCGCCGTTCTATTGGTGCGTTCTGCATTTTCTTGGGTACTAATTTAATTAGTTGGCGCTCCAAGCAACAACTCACCGTTGCTAAGAGTAGTACGGAGACCGAGTATAAGGTTCTATCTCATGCTGCTGCCGAGTTGCAATGGATCTCGGCCCTTTTATCTGAGATGCGGGTTTCCCAACCTAAAGCTCCTACGTTATGGTGTGACAACATTGGCGTGACTTATCTTACTGCCAATCCGGTCTTCCATGCTCGCACTAAGCATATCGAGATTGACTTTCACCATGTTCGTGAACTTGTTGCGGCTCGCAAGATCAATGTTGCTTTCATCTCTTCCAAAGATCAGCTAGCTGACGTCCTTACTAAGCCGCTTGGCCATGTTCGTTTCACCGATCTCAAGCACAATCTCCATGTCCATTCCAATCCTATGGGATTGCGGGGGCGTATTGACGAGTCTCTAAGCCTTGGCCAACAAGTAAGCCACCTAGACTAGGGTTTTATTATAATTGTTTTATGTTCCGTATTTACCCCTATTGTACTCCTATATACACAATCTATTGTACAAAGTTGAAACCAATGAGAATAGACTTTTACAATTCTAATACATTATCTAGATAGAAGTTCTTGGTATTGGATGTCTTGGAAAATTATGCTAAATGGCTAAAGCAAATAATCAAGCAACTGGAAATGGAAATCAAGGGCGCCATAATAATGATAATCCGAGTTTGATTCTTGTGCAGCCATTGTTGAGAGGATTAGAGAATTTTCATCATTGGAAGAGAGCTATGACTAAAGCTCTCTCATAAAAAAGGAAAGTGTGTTTTGTTAATGGTACTTCAATGATATAAAACTAGCCAATTGGATGCAAAGCAATGATCTCGTGACTTCTTGGTTGCTGGATTTTTTGATTCCAACCATTTCTGAAAGTGTCTTGTACTTTTATACTGCAAGAGAGATTCGGGTTGATCCGCAAGACATATTTGGCACAAGGGATGCTTATCGGTTATCAAATCGTGAAGAAGAAATTGGGAAGGTGAATTAGAGATCATTATCTGTCGCAAATAATTTCACCAAGCTGAAGACTCTATGGGTGTTGGGAAAATAAACAACCGCAATACCACACGTATCACAAATACCCACAAAGTCTTTCCAATTACACGCAACGGAATTAAACGAGGCAGCCCCAACGAAGATAAATCACAAATTAAGCGAAACGAAACACAAGAAAATCAACACCACAATTTTAACGTGGAAAACCCCTCTCAATGTGAGAGAGTAAAAACCACGAGACCGAGGCCCACAAAACTCCAATAATCAAAAAAAGATGATACAAAAGTGTTTCAAACGCATCAATCAAGTCAACTACACCAAAGCATCAGCTAAGAATGCAAAATACAAGAGTTGTTGAAAAATATCACCGAAAACGCAGCAGAAACGCAGCAGTCAGGTCGCGGACGATTTCCCGGAGATTGAACCGTTGAAACGCAAATCCCACCGTTCAGATTGAAGAACAATGATAGATGAACAAGATTTCAAAATTTCCTGCCAATCGGAGTCCTTTTCGATACTCGATCGTCGCCGTAAAGTTGCTGCAACAACACAGAAAATTGCTGCGAATTTAGCCTCTTTTTGCCTCCTTAAAATTGTGAAGATTAGAGAAAAATTAACCTAATTTGTTCCCTTAAATACTACTTGACATATTATTATTTTTCCAATTATTTAGTGAGCTTGGGCTCCACAAAGGAGTGATCCACCAACAAATCTCCCCCTCACGACATTGTGGAGGAATTCGTCATTCCCACAATAGAATGATATATCTCAAGCTTCTCCCTTGTCAACTCTTTTGTCAACATATCCGCACCATTGTAATCCATGTGCACTTTTTCAAGTGCTAGCAACTTCAACTCCAACACAACCCGAATCCAATGATAACGAACATCAATGTGCTTGGTCCTAGAATGAAAGGGTGCATTCTTACCAAGATGAATAGCACTCTGGCTATCACAAAGCAACACATAATGATCTTGCTTCAAACCAAGCTCCCGGAGAAACTTCTTCATCCACAACAACTCTTTACATGCTTCAGTTGCTGCAATATACTCAGCTTCAGTAGTTGAATGTGCAACACATTTTTGCAGCCTCGATTTCCATGACACAGCTCCCCCTGCAAATTTAACCAAATATCCTGAAGTAGACTTGTAAGAATCAACATCTCCAGCCATATCAGAATCAGTGAAACCTGTTGGAGAAATAGAGGAAAAATGATTTTATCGATTTTTTAATCATTTCCGACAACTATTTTAAAAAGCGAGTTCGATAGACTTTTATTAAAGTTATCGAGAATTTATTAAAATCATTGGAAACTACGTGCTACGTAGTTGACAATAGAATTTTAAATCATTCATTTCGTAGTACGCGTGAATGAAATATTAACGCGTTAAGTAGTTGAGATATGAGAAGTAAAGTAGTGTAAAACTTTATCCCACATTGGAACATGAGTGTTCCAAGGTCAAGTATTTATATGATGATAGTTGATGATTGGTATAAGCTCCTAGAGAAAGGGAGAGAGTTCAAAAGGGTTTTAGATAGACGATGTTCTGCTAAAATTGCCACACGCGCGCGCGCTGCCGTCCGCCCGTGCCCTTTGGGCTTGGGCTTGGGCCTTCTTAGGCCTGAGGCCTTGGGCTGGGTTTGTATTATCTTTCTGGACAAACTCAGCAGGGTGGCAAGTTAGCTGATGACTGAGTCTGAACTGAATGCTGAAAATCGAATACTGAAAGTTGAATGCGGAAAGCTGAAATGCGAATGCTGAATACTAAAAGAATCTTTGAAAAGTTGAAATTGAATCGAGGTCACCAAGCAATTCAAAGACATCTTGAAATTCGAATTCACCAAGGCACCTTCAAGAATGATGAATGTTTGATGGTGAGACTTTTCATCTTCTTTTGAGACCTTTCATTTTCGAAACTGTCATCATTAATATTGATATTAAAGTTGAAGTAGTGGGAGTTATGCAATAATGAAATTTATTGTTGAGACTCTTCCACTGCTTGCTTAGTCTCTATATAAACAAGCCTCCACAAGTTGGAAAATACACAAGTGATACACTAGCAACAACACAAGAGAGAATACAAGCATGCATTCCACTGCATAAACTTTTGTGCATTCATAGTGAAGAGATTCTGGGCATTGTCAGAGTTCGACGTAGTTCAGAAATTGAAGTACCTCTTTTCTGAATAGGTAATTGAGTTATCCTGGGAGACAATTGCAACAACCGTGGGTACAAGCCGGTGCAAATTTGTCTTAAGGACAGAGTGCAACTCGTCTCAGTTTGCATATCCTTTTATATTTTTATGTTACTTATTTGTAATTATATTTATATTTTGAATTGGAAATAAAATTGTTTTTTATTTTCTGAATATTTATTTTATTCGCATACGGGTACAACAATCTTAAGACAAACTTTTAGAACCTCCTTTGTTCTGAATTTTTTTTTTTTTTTGTATGCGAAATTAATAAATAAATTTTTCAGCTGGTTCTGAACAATTTTGTTTCTGGAGCTGAATATCATTCGGTGATATTCAGAAATTCGTTTTCATCTTTTTGGTCTCGTTGTGAACGAACCATATTCTAATTCTTGATCTTCTGTTTCTGAACAGAAATGACTACTGTTAATGATGTGTCATTGGCACACACTTCTAATGCTGCGGCAAGTGGAAGTGAAAACGTAGTTGCGGCTGGTGTTTCTCATGGTGAGAAACCAGACAAATTAAATGTGAAGAATCACCGAGGTGAATCTTAATGTGAATGTGTTGTTGTGACACTTAATTAAGTGTTCGAGTGAGAATTGTTAAAAATAATTCTTTCTTTGATTATAGTGATATAATCTACCGTGACACAATATTATGTTGTGACTATGAAATATTATTTCGATGCAGGTTTGTATCCGAAATAACATTTTATCTTCTGTTTTTGAACAGAAATGAAAGAAATTCAAATAAAGATCGAGAATGACGTGAATCTAATCGATGAAGAGACATATGGATGGTGTGTAGACACTAGTGCTACTCAACATATGTGTGCGAAAAAATCTATATTCTGGGATACCAGGAAATTAAAGAAAATGTTTTTCATGGCAAATTCAACAACGTCCGAAATCGTTGGATATGGGAATATCACGTTGAATTTAAAAAGTGAAAATTATCTGGTTATCCGAGATGTTCTGCATGTCCCGGACCTAGGTGGAAATTTTATTTCTCGTCCTCAGCTTACCAGCCTGGGTTACAAGTTAGAATTTGTTGCAAACAAATTCAGACTTTCATAGAATGGATTGGTAATTGGCGAAGGCACTCTGGTCAATAAATTATTTTTTATGGACCTTCGTATTGTAAAATAAAATTAGAATAATTTTATGTTTGCATAAATGTGATTGTGGGTATGTATGAGCTCAATGTTTTGACTATTGTACCTAAATCAAATTTGCCCGTTTAAGGCATAAATAATTAAGACATGGACCGAGACTTCATGTTTGTGGCAAAATCGATTAGGACATGTAAATAATAAATCAATTCGTAGAATGATGAATTTAGATTTATTACCTAATTTAAAGTTTAATGAAACTGAAAAATGTGAAATATGTGTCGAAGCAAAAATGACTAAGGCACCGTTTCCATCAGTGGAAAGAAACACAGAACTGTTGGAATTAATTCATACATATTTGTGTGATTTAAAATTTGTGCAATCGAGAGGCGGTAAAAAATACTTTTTAACATTTATCGATGATTGTACAAGATACTGTTATGTCTATTTGCTAAGTAGCAAAGATAAGACTATCGAGGCTTTCAAAAATTATAAGAATGAAGTCGAAAATAAACTTAGCAAATGAATAAAAAAAGGTTCATGTGAGAGAGGTGGTGAATATGATGCACCGTTTAATGAACTATGTTCAGAATCTGGCATTATTCATCAAACTACTGCTCCGTATACACCTCAATCAAACGGTATTGTTGAACGCAAAACCGCACATTGAAAGAAATGATGAATGTTATGTTGATAATTTCGGGTTTACCTCAGAACTTGTGGGGGGAGGCGGTCCTCTCAGCAAATGTCATTCTTAATCATATTCCATCAAAAAGATGGATAAGGCCCCATATGAGTTGTGGAAATGCCATAGGCCAAGCTACAAATACTTGAAAGTGTGGGGGTGTTTAACAAAGGTAGAAGTGCCTAAACCTAAACAAATAAAGATTGGGCCTAAAACGATAGATTGTGTATTTATCGGTTATATGAATAATAGTAGTGCACATAGATTTCTAGTGCACAAATCTGACATCCCTGATGTACATGTGAATACAGTCATGGAGTCAAGAAATGCTGTGTTTTTTGAGGATGTCTTTCCAAACAAAGACAGAAACAATGAAGACACGAGTCCAAATAAGCGGACACATGAATCCTTAGAGGATAACACTTTAGAAAACGAGGAAATCGAACCTCGTAGAAGTAAAAGGGCTAGGACTTCAACGTCATTTGGTCCGGATTTTCTCACCAATAGGGTAGAAAATGATCCAAAAGCATATGCTTAGGCTATGTTAAATCCAGAAGCTCCTTACTGGAAAGAAGCGGTCAAAAGTGAAATAATTCCATTTTGCAAAATCACACTTGGGAGTTGGTTAATATTCCACCAGGGCATAAAGCACTTGGTTGTAAGTGGATTTTCAAGAAAAATCTTAAGGATGATGGATCTATTGATAAATATAAGGCCAGATTGGTAGCCAAAGGTTATCGACAAAAAGAGGGTCTTGATTTCTTCGATACCTATTCACCGGTAACTAGAATCACATCGATAAGGGTTCTTATTGCTATTGCTGCAGTCTATAACTTGGAAATCCATCAAATTGATGTTAAGACTACTTTCTTAAATGGTGAATTGGAGGAAGAAATATACATGGAACAACCTGAGGGGTTTGTGGTTCCAGGTCAAGACCACAAAGTGTGTCGACTCGTTAAATCATTGTATGGGCTGAAACAAGCGCCAAAACAGTTGCACCAAAAATTTGATCAGACAATGTTGTCAAATGGGTTTAAAATTAACGAGTGTGACAAATATGTTTATATCAAGAACACTTCTAATTCCTATGTGATAGTATGTCTTTATGTTGATGACATGTTGATCATAGGAAGTACTCGTGATATAATCATGAATACTAAGAAGATATTGACACGAAATTTTGATATGAAGGATATGGGAGTTGAAGATGTAATTTTAGGGATTAAAATCACTAGAATGTCTGATGGACTTGCGTTGTCATAGTCTCATTATATTGAGTCTGTTCTAAAAAGATTCAATGTCTTTCATGAGAGTCTAGTAAAAACTCCAATTGACTTAAGTTTACACTTAGTCAAAAACAAAGGTGAACCTGTGTCTCAGTTAAAATACTCACAAATAATCGGTTGTCTGATTTACATAACTAATTGTACTAGACCAGATGTAGCATGTGCTGAGAATAAACTAAGCAGGTTTACAAGCAATCCAAATGAGGATCATTGGAAAGCTTTGATAAGGGTACTGAGGTACTTATAATATACAATGAATCTGGGATTATTCTATACAATATATCCAGCAGTATTAGAAGGATACTGTGATGCAAATTGGATATCTGATTCCAAAGATTCTAAGGCCACAAGTGGATATGTATTCACTATTGGTGGTGTTGTGGTGTCATGGAAACCCACAAAGCAAACATGCATAGCTCGTTCCACGATGGAGGCTGAGTTTATTGCATTAGACAAGGCAGGAGAAGAAGCAGAATCGCTTCGTAATTACTAAGAGGATATTCCATGTTGGACTAAACCTATTTCTCCTGTAAGCATACATAGTGATAGTCAATCGGCAATACATCGAGCACAAAACAGTATGTATAATGGTAAGTCTCGACATATACGTCGCAGGCATAATACTATTAAACAACTGATTTCTAATGGCGTGATTTCCATCGATTTTGTTAGATCGAAGGAGAATCTTCCGGATCCGCTTACAAAAGGTTTATCTAGAGATCAAATGTCAAAATTGACACTCGGAATGGGATTAAAGCCTATTGAGACATAAAACTTTGTAATGGTAACCCAACCATGTTGACCGGAGATACCAAGATCATGGTTAAATGGGACAACTAAGTTGTGAAGATTCCGTGAACACTTACCCATTCTGTGAATAAAATTGTTGTCTGTCAGTGGTATAAAGGTTAAGTGAAAAACTTTTAATGATTCCATAACTTGATTAAATTCGAGTGGGGTATGTCAGAATACTCTTGATAGGAGATCACCTATGTAAGTGTGAAGTGGGGCCGCTTCTGTGAGAATTTAGAGGCTAGAATTCTGTAACGCACTTTCTGAAACCAGGGGTGGTTCATGGCCAAAATGAACATAATCATGAGAACCAAATACGGTGCTTAGAGAAATATTGTGTGAGTACTATTGTCTGGTTTTACAGTAAAGGCTGAACAGTTCAAGACATAGTTCACTAATTAGCCGAGTAGATCCGATAGTATTTCACTAAGGCAGGTTCAAAGCCAGAAGCTACCTCTCCTGATGCAATATTTTTCTGTCGGAAATCTCTTCAGAGTTAGCATATGCATTAATATCCATTCATGTGGGGGATTGTTGGAGAAAGTAGGGAAAAATGATTTAATCGATTTTATCAATTTTTTAATCATTTACGACAACTATTTTAAAAAGCGAGTTCGATAGAATTTTATTAAAGTTATCGAGACTTTATTAAAATCATTGGAAACTACGTGCTATGTAGTTGACAATAGGATTTTAAATCATTCATTTCGGTGTAACGCCCCCAGACCTGGCGTCCCCCAGACTTGGTGCCTAGTAACGCTACATGAGCCATAAATTATCCGGTCAACTGCTTAGACCGTCGTCCTCGCTTGGTCTAAAAGGGTTAACCCGAGTTGACAAGATATTTTATGTCTCACACTTATATGGAGATGAGCTTTCTGCTAATTTCCCGATGTGGGATTTTACATTCTCACCCCATTAGAAGGGACTGGCGTCCTCGCCAGGACGGCCAAGACTGGTCCTGGATCATCCCTACCAGAGGCAACTACACCATCTTTCTTATACGGTGCAGCACTTAGGGCCGTCTGATAGTCGCTCCGATACCATTCTGTAACGCCCCCAGACCTGGCGTCTGGTAACGCTACGTGAGCCATAAATTGTCCGGTCAACTGCTTAGACCGTCGTCCTCGCTTGGTCTAAAAGGGCTAACCCGAGTTGACAAGATATTTTATGTCTCACACTTATATGGAGGTGAGCTTTCTGCTAATTTCCCGATGTGGGATTTTACATTCAGAGTACGCGTGAATGAGATATTAACGCTTTAAGTTGTTGAGATATGGGAAGTAAAGTAGTGTAAAACTTTATCCCACATTGGAACATGAGTGTTCCAAGGTCAAGTATTTATTTGATGATAGTTGATGATTGGTATAAGCTCCTAGAGAAAGGGAGAGAGTTCAGAAGGGTTTTAGATAGACGATGTTCTGCTAAAATTGCCACACGCACGTGCGCCGCCGCCCACCCGTGCCCGTTGGGCTTGGCTTGGGCTTGGGCCTTATTAGGCCTTGGGCTGGGTTTGTATTATCTTTTTGGACAAAATCAGCAGAGTGGCAAGTCAGCTGATGGTTGAGTCCGGCGAAACATTGAAAGTGAAAATCGAATCTTGAAAAGTGAATCTTTGAAATTCGAATCTTGAAAGATGAATGTTGAAAGTTGAAATCTTTGAAAAGTGAATCTTTGAAAGATGAAATGTTGAATCTTTGAAAAGTTGAAAAGTGAAATCGAATGCTTGAATATTGAAAGAATGTTGAAAAGTTGAAATTGAATCTTGAGGTCATTGAAGCAATTCAAAGATCTTGAAATTCGAATTCAGCCACGGCACCTTCAGCAGTAGACTTAATGTTTCAGTAAGATGAGACTTTTCATCTTCTTTTAAGACCTTTCATTTTCGAAACTGTCATCATTAATATTGATATTAAAGTTGAAGCAGTGGGAGTTATGCAATAATGAAATTTATTGTTGAGACTCTTCCACTGCTTGCTTAGTCTCTATATAAACAAGCCTCCACAAGTTGGAAAATACACAAGTGATACACTAGCAACAACACAAGAGAGAATACAAGCATACATTCCACTGCATAAACTTTTCTTGTGCATTCATAGTGAAGAGATTCTGGGTATTGTCAGAGTTCGACGTAGTTCAGAAATTGAAGTACCTCTTTTCTGAACAGGTAACTGAGTTATTCTGGGAGACAATTGCAACAACTAGTAGGTCACACTCTTTATGGATATTTTCAAAATATCTAGGCTAGAAAAAGGAAGTAATCGATGATTGAGGTCTTATTTATAGGCTTACAACTAGAGAAATTAAAAGTCAAATCCCGATGTGGGACAAAGAACCTAAAAACTCCTAAACTTCTGTTTGGCGCCACCAAGGCTTTTTTTATTAAAAATAAACTAAATAGACTCATAAAAATACTCTTAATATGCGCCCCAATGAATCTAACCACATCCATCGGCAACAATGAGCAATACTGCAGTCTCACATTCAACCTTTCCTTCATGAACATCATCGAATGACTGCATAACCAATGTAGATAAAGCTTCATCTCTCTTCTTCCGTTGCAATCTGGTCAGCGGTCCATCTCTAATTATCAAAGGATCCTTGGCCTGAATTGGTGACATAAGATCATGATGTGTGACTGGTGGTAATGGATCTGAACTCACATCAGTTTTACTTCCCCGTCGATTTTGTCGTTATGGATATGGAGGTAGGGTACACTACACCCCTTATCCTCGGTAAACCATTTTTAGCAACGGTGGGAGCTGTGATCGATGTTCGTAAGGGAGAGCTTAGTTTGGGAGTAAATGATGAGCGCGTTGTCTTCAACATATACACTTCATTGAAATATCCACGCATTACACTAGAATCTTGTTCTTTTGTGGACACTTCATGTCCCCTTGTTGTGGATCGTACTAACACGCAGGTAGTTGAAGAAGATGACTCTAATAATAATATGAAATCTCACAAACCAAAAGCTCGGAAATCAAAGGAAAATGTCTAGAATCGTTGGGATTGGTGGAATTCGTCTAACCTATGTTGGAGACCGGTATTGATAAAAAAGACGGATGCGGTGCGCGAGGATGATCCACCACCGGTGCATTAAAGATCTAAGTAAGGAAAAGTCTAGCTATAGACTATAAATTTAGCAAACAACGGGTACTATCTTTCTTATTATTCCTTAAGCATTATCTTTCGGTTGGCTTGGTGCTTATTTGCTACATGCTTATGTGAGTAATTGTTAGTGGTATCTTTCACGATGATCTATATAATTTCCATCACTTTCTACCGTATAATCCCGTCGAGCAAACGACGTTAAACAAAAGCGCTACCGGGAGGCAGCCCGTAAAAATTAAGTATAATTTTTTTTTTTTTGCTCTTTTGTAAGGCCCGGTGTGGCCAATGATCATTTTCTGTCTACATTTTGGTTCATATTTTGCTAGTATCTGGGATTGTTTGTCATTTTATTGGTTGTCTTTCATGTTCTTACCCACCCACTCACCCTTTTATGGCATCCCGGTACTTGTTTTGACTAGTTTTGATTCTCTTTTGTTTCCCTAACTACTTTCTTACCACTCACTTTACATTGAGGACAATGCAAGTTCGTAAGTGGGGAGTGGGAACGTAGTTAGTCCAACAAAAGGTAATGTCATAAATGTTTGAGAAAAACTTAGTTTTGTGAATTTTGAGCAATTTAAAGTTGAACAAACTATCTTTTGTCATGATTTATGGTTTTGCAATTGATAGAGTGAGTACCTTAACAAAGTGAGTAACCTTGGTGACATATAAGTGCATTGTAATCGTGAATCCTTGATTGTAGTGTGAACCATTTGAGTACGTATATTCCAATCTTTTGTTAACATGTAAACTTTTTATGTAATCATGCAAGCATACTTTCATAGCAACTAGAACTTAGGCTTGATATCCTTTCGAGGCGAAATAGAAAGGTGTTTGGAGTCGGAGGTAGGAATGACGGTTATGGCATTTCTTTGACTCGACCATAGCCAAATGGCCTTCCCGAACATATTTTCCACCTGTCCCCATCTCAGCCTTTTATAGAGTGGTGAGACCCCACTCAAAACTAGCCATTCATGATTAAGCTCATTATAATCCGACCCTTAGCCTAATTTTGGTCTACATTCCCTTGATGTCCCGCAAGTATAGCAAGTTTTTATGTATTGTTGTGGCGACGACATTAGAAGTTTGGCAAGAGTCGGATGACATTATTGGCACAAAGTTGAGATGGTATCTTATCAAGTTCGGAGTCCATTGATGTATATATGTTTCTTTGAAGTTCAAAAAAAAAAAAAAAAAAAAAAAAAAAAAAAAAATCCAAAATCCAAAATCCAAAAAAGTTTCCAAAAATCAAATGAGGTTCAATAAAGTTGTAAATAAAGTTCAATAAATGGTTAGTCAAGAATAAGCCATTTGAAGATTAGTTTATCAAATTCAAGTAACTCAAGCTTGGGGAAATTGCATTGATTGGAACGGTGTTTCTTATCTCTTTTCTTCTTTGTTGAAGTGGCCACCTTGACGATTTTTGCAAAAGAAGAAGAAGAGATACCAATTTGACATTTTTGGAAGCGAAGATGTAGAGGCTTGCTATCTTGCATTGTTCTCTTCGATATTCCCTTTTTACTCTTCGCTTAGCCAACTACCCGAGCCTAACGTTATAAGCTTGCAAGTCCTACCCGACCTATCTTCTTGACTCCGAATGCCTCGATTAGTGGAGATTGGTATCATTCTTAAGCCTATGGATTGCACCTAATAAGTCTTGCATGCATGATTTCATAATTGATTGCTTGATAACAAATTTGAAGAATATTCACACACACACTCCACTACTTTCTTAGACTGCGGTTAACATGTGGTTATATGTACGATTGGTTGCATCATCTAGTTGAGCTCGTACTTATTAATGTTGTATGATCCTATCTCTTGACTTGAGTTGTTTTGTCGCTTTATTTGCTCGAGGACGAGCAAAAGTTAAGTGGGGAGTGGTTGATGTAAGTCAACTAGATGATACTTTTTACGATGTTTTATCCCCATTTCTCATTCATTTATTGATGTTTTCGTATCAATTCGAGTCATTATATGCTTAGCTTCATCCATATGTGTAGATAGTAATTATTATATAAAATATCATATTTTGATAGGTTTTGTACCGGTTATAGTAACCGGAGCGTCGTGTCGGGTTTACTCTTGGTATTTTTGTATTGTATTTCAGATTATAGGTTGACCAAGACCCCAATGGATGACACGTGTTGAGCCTAAACACGTCTTTTGAGGGCTAGAAGAGTATGCCGGAAGCTATCAAAGTCAAGCGGATCATTTGTCATTAATGCTTCTACCGTAACCTATCTTCAAGCGACATTTGACCCACCTTAGATGCCGAATTCGGTTTGGACTTCTTCAAAAGAGTTGTAGATAATTGAACAAGCTTTCCAACGCATCTTGAATCACTCAAATCGGAGGTCTACACACAAAGTTATGATCAATTTACTGAAGACGTTCTAGTACCGAACCACCTGTCGAGCCAAACTTTTGGCAGCTCGGCTCGTTAAGCGTTTTTCACCATTATAACGCGAATTTGCAGCAGGTTTCAGCATTATTCAGCCCTCCAACCCTAAAGCTTGACGACACCTCCATCCTGAAGGCTCTCCTAGCCAAATTCCACCACAAATTAGCATCTAATTCCACTTGTAACATTAAGAATTCTTAATTTTGATTTCTAGAATCATTTAATGGAACCAAGTTTTCATCCTTTTGGGTGTGAACACCATTGGTGCACTTCAAGATCTTGAATGCAAGTTTCTCTTCTTAAAGTTGATAGCTTTTGATTGGGTAAATTCTTAATCTTTACTTTGAATTAATTGTTCTTATGATTATGAATGCTTACATTGACAAGTTTGTGTTTTTAATCATGAGTGGCTAGCTCACCACATGCCAAGATGGTGTTGTAGAAGTAGTGTAATCTCTTATGTTGATTGGGAATAATTGTTCATGTTGTTTAGTTTCAATTGTTGTGAATCTTTTCCTACTTGCATTGTATGGTTTGCTTGTGTTGGAGTAATTAACTAATGCTTGCATTTACACACTTAATGGAGACCGAAAGGAGATATTAGGTGTGAGAAGAGAGTAGGAGAACAGGAAGGTAAAATCGACCTTTCGAGGCATTCGATTTCTTATCCGGGGATAGTTGACATTGTCATTGCATTCAAGTGCTTATCATACCAATTCATTAGGTTTAGGGCACCTAGGCCAAGGAGGAGGTATAAAGTAGTTTCATACACTCGTATGAGGGGAGACTACTTGCTTAGGAATGCGCCGTTTCACACTTTGAACACCAAGGGTAGGATGGATGGAAATCATTCCCATGATACTACGAGAGATTAGCTTAATCTACACATTGTCTTGGTTAGGTTTCTTTTATCATTTTATCAACCTTTGTAGTTAGTCATTAGTTTCTTAAACAAACTTGCGACTCGGATCAAGATAATAATAACTAATTGGTGTTTGACCTCACATCCCTGTGGGATACGACCTTGACCACCGTACTAGACTACAATTGACCCGGTACACTGCCGGTGAGATTGGACACCTAGGAAAGTCTGCATCAACTGCTAAGGTAAGCTTAATAAATATAATAAGGACACTTGAATAGACTGATCGGAACATACTTCTAATAACATGTTTCTACTCATGTTAGTAACAAGATTCTAAATAGGGCCGAAGAGCAATCAGGTCTAGTCTAAAACTCAGCCAAACAAAGAGCCGAACCTAAAGCAAATACCCAGGACCATACTAGTAATATAACATGTCAAAACAAAACATAGATAAAAACCATTCACACACTGAAAACCCAGAAACCAGAAATAGATCTTTGATATTAGGTCGACAGCTATAACACCTAAACTACAAAGAACTGCCCTACAAGAAATCAAAAGTGGCATAATACAAGCTGACCTCATTGACATAAAACTACAAACTAAGACCTCTTTGTTCAAATAGCGAGTTCTCTGGAATTATATACCTACAAAAATGACATGGAAACTTCAATATGGAGATAAAGGCACCAGATAAATGAATACCACAAAGGCACAAACATGGAATTTTCAAACATCATATAGATGGCTAGAGTGTCACAACTTCCTTGTAAGAAGAAGGGTTATTTTTAGTAGTGTATCTATGCAAACTAATCAATACATATATTTGTTAGTAGCAGAGTGTGATTACTCTTAATTGATAACAATATAATCCCTGATTGATGTTGTCTTACTTGTCTCTTGCATTGAGAGAATACATGAATGACCCATTGCCTTGATGGCTTGATGCCTAGAAAAGATATACAAGATTAATATCAAAATTAAGTAAATTGTTATAAGCAAGCCCAACGGACAAATATTACTCAAAAGTTAAAAACATTGTCTGATATTATAAAGAAGAGTAAACAACAATCAAACGAGTACTTAGAGGTTTAAAGCACAATCCAAGAGAATACAAAGGATTTTCAACGCCATTTAATCAAGTAGATACTTTCAACACAAACCAGATAACAAGAGAATGTAGAGGTCGAGATTTCAAATGATATCACAATTTCGTTAATATGTTTGGAGAGAAAAAGAGTGCAAAAAGACAAGGAGTTGTGCTTAAGATGTGAACTATCTAAAAAATACCATGTAGTAAGCAGCATTATCTTATAACAAGTTGAATCTAAACAAAAGGACTCTTGGATGTGGGAATGGTTGTTAGCAAAAAAAATTAGAAGACAAAATATAAAAAAATAAAAATAAAGAAGGCACCTCCGGTGGATGTACTACGACTTCTTGGCCATATCCTCTGAGAGTGCACTCTGGTCTTCGACACGTCAAAAAAGCACCTAAAAACCTAAAGCATCAATATTGGCAGCATCAATGAGATTGCTATATTCAAGGGAAAAAAACAAAAGAGGAGAATGATTGAGAACCAAATAAAGAAGAAAATGAACAAGATTGCTATATTCAAGTCACATGCTACAAATATATCAACAAGATGAAGATTTGAAGCCCGACTGAGAAGTAGGAAAGCAAATTCTCCTATTTAGGCCAATGACATCCCAACCTACACATGAAGCATCAAAGAAAATAAGAAAGCCAAAAAAAATAGAGCAGAACCGGAAAATAAAGAAGGAAATCTCTTACCAAAAGTGACGTCCTGGTGTTATAGTAAAATCCCTTGATAGCGTAGCTATCACAAAGGTTTTCACAATATGACTGATGCAATAGACAAGAACTGGACTACTCATGAGTAAAATGTTTTTTTTGCACTGGAACATTTGTTAGTAGGAAAACCAAGCCAGATTTAGGGAATCAAATATGAAATTCAGTTTCATGAGAATCAAACCTTTGCCTAAATCCCTTCACTTCACACTTTGATGCAAATCGTCGAACACTTTGTGAGCAGCTTTGAAATGTTATGATTCTGATAATAAAGTGAATATGTTTCACAATGCTTGCATATGAACATGAAAAAACACAAATCATATAGAAGTATTTCAATTCCATTTGATGAGGTGAAAAGGAATCCGACCATAGAACAAACAAGCAAAAATTCAGGACTTTTAAGATATCAAACCTGTTTATCAACTTTCTAAACATTTGAATCCTTCAACCTTCATTAGAAATCACATCCAAGATGAGCTTTATATGTGAAATCGCATACGAATCATATGATGAACTCGCCGCTACGACAAATGATTTTTACGGTAGCTTAGGCTGAGAAATTAGCTTTATTTTACCCCGACAGGTTTGATCGAGGAAAAAAACAAAAAAAAAATTATAGGTTCAAGGTATAATCGATTCATAAGCATCCGGCTAGGTTATCGCCTTGAGATCAGCAAATCTCTTCGACATGTATCTCCGTGCACGTGAAATGAAGACTTGACGGGGTAATTGCCTAAATGCCTTCACAGGTATCTTTTATCCCAAAGAAAAAAATGGTTTTTGTTATCATAGTGACTGATATAAATCCGCCCGTAAAAAAAAAAAAAGTTTTTGGATGGAGAGGCTAAATTGTACAATATGATATGATATGGGGAAATTTAGATCACACATTCCACGCCGAATGTGTGAGTTCACGGAGAAATCATAAATGGAAGTCTTAAGTGGACTCAATTCAACTCAAATTTATGGCATACATATTAAAGTACGCCATAAAATTTCAATATTTACGGCGTTCATAAAAGCATGCCATAAAAACGTGCCGTAAAATTACACTTTTCTTGTAGTGTAAATGAATGTTGTCTTGCCAAAACAAGTTGATGATGCTTCTGAAAATCTAAGCAACACTAATTGCCTGATGGGTGGAAGTGCTCATCAAATTCCATCAATCTGATTTTACCGATTTTAATGCTTATATAACCAGATATGTTGAATATGTTTTAGTTTATTACACTTTCTAATATTAATTATGGTTCCTACAGCAATCTTGAAGGTTCTGAAGCTGGAAATGGCAATGAATTATTGAGAGAGATGGAATTGCTGAAGAAGAAGAACATATGCAAACAGAGATTGAGCTGAACGAAATGCAAGAAAGATATTCAGAAATTAGCCTAAAGTTTGCAGAGGTGAAGGTGAAAGACAACAGCTTGTAATGAAAATACGCAACCTCAAAAGGAACCCTTCGGCCTTGTAAAATCCTTTAAAAAAAAAAAAAAATGAAGGGTACCTACCTTTGCAAAAAAAAAAAAAAAAAAAAAAGAAAGTATACAATGTTTTTCTCCTCATTTTCCATGAAACGATTTTATTTTGTTGTTGTAAAGATATTGGATTTGTTTGTGTTACGTACAACATACATGTTAGTTCTAAAGCTCAACATTCGAATGCAATATTGTGCAATACATGGGCAGCCGTGCCTTGCACGGCATACACGCACTAGTACTATGATTAAAGCCTATTGTTGTAATGGGTTTTTAGAGGAGGGTTGGTATTGAAGATACAACAACAAGTGTTTAGAAGAGTTCAAGTGTTCTTATAGACATTTCATCAAATACTTAAGTTGAAAGTTAGTGAGACAGAAAGAGTTGTTAAATTTCTGAGGGGTTTAAATGCTGAGTTTTCTCATGTTTTAACACAAGCACAGTTGATGGTGCCTGTGCCAGATCTAGATACAGTGTTTGCTATGGCTTTAAAGTTGGAAGATCAGAAGGATTCTGACAGTAGAATTTCAGAGAGCACAGTTTTGTATAATAGGGCTTTCAATCCTAATTTGTCTAACAGTGGTGGTATGAGTACACAGAATCAAGGTAATTCACAAAATTGGAATAGGGCAACAACCAGTAGTGGTAACAATGGTGGTTCTACATGCAAGAGAAATACTGGTTATGCACCAACAGGCAAGAAAGTACAGTGTACTTTTTGTGGATATACAGGGCACACAGTAGATAAATGCTACAAGAAACATGGTTTTCCACCTGGTTGGAAACCTAAAAGCAAGGTGAATATGGCAAATCAGTTGCAGATGTCCAGGGTGTTGGAATAGTGTCCTAAACCCAATCGGGTTGGACCGGATCCGACCGGGTCGGATCATTTCTACTATTTCTTTATGTTTATACATATATTAAATGGCTTTTCTGTTGTCATATATTTGTTCTTTTAAAGAACCAATTGTGAATTGTTATATGATAACGTCCTTAGTATTAAACTGTGATAGAGAAACCATGATAGGCGATTATGGTTGATGAGATCTCTAATCACCTTAATAAGTTTGATACTTAAATGTCTCAGGCGATGTACTATTAAGCAGGGCATTGATAGTAAGATAATGAGACTAGCACGTATTAGATGTCTTACGTCTTTAAGAGGCGAGGGATAGATCTCGTCTCATCGAAGTGTAGAGACACTTGGGTATGCGTGGGCGTGTATTAGAGAATGCGACGTTAGGATCGACCCACTTACACGAGATAAGTGTCACACTATGTATGGCGGTTGTGTAATTATCCTTAAGACCGGAGTCTTCGTGGCATCACGGTGTGGATTGTCATGCTTTGACACTATTGAGGTTTCCACAGCCACGGGCGATCATGCGGTAGTGATTGGGTATGATCTTGAAGCATCGCGGAGTATACATGATTGGTCGTCCGGGAATCGCGTATCCTATGATTGGGATCGAATATCCGAAATGGCCTTCTTATAAGGAATGTCTTACTCTCATGAATCTTTGCAAAGTGGGAGTAAATGAGTTACTTCGAGAGAGCTTGATATCCAGATTATAAGATACGGTCGTTGATGTTTTGACACTCGACTAACGACCGTATGGATATTATTACAAATGATAGGATTGTAAGTTACACGGTAATCTGTTTCACATGAAAGGTAGTAGTCATTGCATTTGACTCTTCCGATGATTGGGGTCACGGTGTGTGTTGCTAGGACGCTATCCCGTGATCGTTAGGCATGAAGGGCATTTTTCGTAATTTGCACTTTGTGTCTACGGCCAACATATTCGGAAGCCTATCGGGTCACACACATAAGAACATCTAGCGGATTAAAATGTGGTTATAGATGATAACCAAATAAGGAAAGTTTATCTCGAGACTATAAAGGTTATAGTGGTAAATTAATATGGTGGTATTTATTTATTATGAATAAATTAAATACAAGATATTAATAGTATTATATTAATTAAAGAATATTAGGAAGCCGGTTTGTTGGTCAAAGGGCCCACATTTAATGTGTATAAGATACAACTTGGATTGTCAGAATTTAATTAATAAGATTACCATATATTAATATAAGATATTAATATATATAAATATATGGTCACATGCGTGTATTGCATATTGGATATGCATGTGCACATTTGTTTCAAAAGGTATTTATGTATAGATTTATATATGTAAAATATATGTGTGATATATACTGCATGTGTAAATTGATTTATGGTAATATAATAAAAGATAAATATATCAATATAAGATATTGACAATATTCTTAGAAATATTCAATATGAGATATTGACAAAATCCTAGATTTATTTAATATAAGATATTATAATAAATGAGATAAATCAATCAATTATATTTTCCTTATTTTATTGGGAAAATGTTTTCTTCTCCTCCACACCTAGTAGGCGCCCCAACCACTATAAATAGGAGGTGGGTGTCAAGCTCTTTGACATCATAATTCCAAGAGCTAATAGTTCTTGTGTAAAATAGAGAACATCCATAGAGAGTTGGAGAGAGGAAAAAGGCCGGTCTAGCAACCGGAGTTTTCCAATAGCAATCCATGATGGGATTCCGGTGGGTCGCTCATTCGTGTGGACTAGCGGTAGAGGCCGAACACTTGGGCGGCTCTGTGCGTAACTACTCTCGTAGGCGGTCAAAGCGTCGATCTTTTAGATCAACCAAGGTAACCACCGTCTATTATCTATTTGTTTATTGCTTAAACGAAGTCGATCTTGGGTAAAAGGAAATCAAAATTTTAAATTCCGCTGCGTTCGCGTAGATTTCTAACGATGGTATCGAGAGAGCTTGAGCTTAAGCAATAAGCATGTTATTTTGCGTAGTTAATTTTATCGTTTAAATCACGTGATTAAAAAGATGAAAGATTTTGATTCGCAAAATTGATACACTAAAAAAAAAAAAAGGCGGCAATGGTGGTGCTCGGCCGATCGGCGCGGCACCACCACCGTGTGATCGCTGGCGGCGGCGGCGGCGGCCTCCGCTCCTCGGCGGTCTTTGGCGTGATGCGCGTGGCCCCGATTTTGTTTTGTGTATTTTGTGATTTAATATGGTTCATAGTTGTGATTATTAATTTCGCTTTGTTTAGTTGTGTCGTGTAATTACTTAATAGTGCAGACAAATAGTTTGGGCATTGGGATGCCACATGATATTAAAATAATAATGGCTTTCCAAACTTTGTTTGGAATAGCTAAGCCCTTTCCAAATATTTGATTTGGAAAGAGCAAGCTCGCCACACTTCCAAAATTTTGATTTTGGAAAGTGGTACTGCCTAAACCAAAATTATTTGGCCTTTCCAAATATTTGATTTGGAATAGCGCAGCGCTTTCAAATATTTGATTTGTAAAGCGCTTAGCTTCAATTACTTCAAAATTTTGATTTTGGAAAGTGGCGAAGCTGTTCAAATTGGTTTAGGAAACAAATGCATCCCTTTCGATCACGAATCAAAAGGAAAAAAAAAAAGAAATAATTTTAATTTTGATTTATTTTGGAATAGTTCTAATTAATTAAAATTAAAATTAAAATCGGTTTAAAATTAATCGTTAATTTTATTTCGATTAAAATCATTTAATTAATTAAATGTTAATTAGTTAATTGATTGGATAAAATTATTTAATAGATTAAATGTTAATTGATTAATTAAGGCGCTAAGTAGTTAAATTTTAATTTTATCTTTTTCATAAGATTTTATTGTATGGATTAGATATAGTAGATATAATATGATTATATGGACCCGATTGATCGTGGACTCGGCCGATAGGATAGATGTGAATGATTTAATTTTTTGTTGGTTTAAAATTTGTCCTAGCCGTTATGAAGAGCGTGACCTAGTTTATTTTTCTGCAATTATCCCATTCCCGTTGGCTCTCCCCGTGTGCGGCGGGTTGTATTTATCTTATTAGATAGAATTAAATGTAACAAGAATGGAGGCGGAAGATGGAGACCAAAAGAAAGGCGAAAATAAAGATCCCGTTGGAGAATGGGCATTAAAGATCCTATTTGGCGGTTGCAGCTACCCTTAGATTGTGACCGCGGTTTAAATCGGATTTGTATTCGAAACCGCACCTAGGAAAAGTCCATGATCATACCCGGTTACTTTACGCATTTATTTATTTTGTGCTTGTATTTATTTTATATGATACGATAGATGCATGACTAAACACGATCTAGATAAATGTGTAGGATGTATGTCTATAGAGATAGATATATTTGATGAGACCGTAATTAAAATTAATTAAGTGAATTAATTTACGTAAATACTTCCACAACAAAAATCAAGTCGAAAATTGTCTCCCAATATTATAGCGACGGTGAAGAGCCTTTGTTCGGATCCAACTGATCGGCCCTCGTCGGGAGTTGACCTACCACGGGTATATCGTCGTTATTGAGATATGATCGTATGAGATCTCGCGAATATTGGGTTATGACTTGACTAGAGTATTGCGGTGATTGGCCCTCGTCAGGACCGTCTTATTCTAGAGGCAAGGGGTTGACTACCACATAAAGATGTGAATTGTCAAAGAGTTGACTAGTTAACCACCAAGAGTCACATAGAGATGTGATTGGTAAGAGTTACATACCTTTCGAATTATTCCGGTTGATCGGCCCTCGTCGGGAATCGGGGTAACCAGATGGGATCTTGGCCACTAAAGAATTTTGAAAGATTCTTGAAAGTCAATTGGGAGTAGTTGACTAGTGGGAGCAAAATCATAAATCAAAAGACCATTTTTGATTTTGCGTGTATAAACAACAACACTCTTTTATTTTCATTTTATGTTGTAGTTTTAGCAAACTTTATATTTATGTTTTATTCTCGATTAGTAAAACCAAATTATGACTGTTAATTTTGAGAAACGTTCTCAAATATGGTTAAGTAATTTTAATTCTTTTAAAAGAAGCAATGACATGAGCCATCCCGTTATAGTAGTTAGAGACAAGGAGATTACATAATTGATGCAGTTCTCCGAGACTTTAAATATTAATGAAAGCGGAAGCTCATGATATGATTAAATCATTTGAAATAAATTTCAACGAATTAGTCATATATTGGATACGATCCAAGATGATCATTCGATCATACGGTGACAATTAATTCAAACGTTGGATAAGAATGACCACATCGATTTTGAAAGGTTGTTTTCAAAATTGTAAGATTTAAGTATCGACTTAATTCTATCATTGCTTAAAGGTTAATTAAATAGTCAATGTTTTGAATACGATTCAAAGGATGAATAAACTATTTAATAAACTTTAGATTTTCCTTATGAAAGGAAATTGAAAACATAGCTCTTGTGATCTTTCTTAAGTCTTATGAAGACTACAATAAGAAACATTTCTCAAATGCTTAAAGGATTAAAAGGGAAGTTAGGGCATGTGCTTAAATATAGAGAACTTATTGAAGTTTCTATTATAGGCAAGTCTGTTGAGATAAATCTATCGAGCTCAAGTCGGCTCTTAGATATATGATATCTTACGAGTGTGATTAAATTAGAAAGATTAAATACTGAGATATGGAAGGTGAAGCAAATGTTGTAATACTTACCATATTCGGATCTAGTAAAGCTGATAAGGGAACTAAATAAATGTTACTATGTTCGGTTCTTATGAAGAACGACTTTGATTATCCGTCGAGATTTGAGAGACATATTCAATTGTAAAGAATAAATGTTATTCGATAAAGTTGGAAGGTCTTTGAATCTAACATACTAGATTGATGTCACTATATAGTTGATATATGTGACAAGATCTCAACTAAATATTTGTGTGGTGTTATCCTTAATATTTGTGGTTGTTCTAGACATAGTCTCTCTGGAAGGGAAGCGTGTAACTAAACGTCATTCTGATGATGTTGAACCATATGATTATGAATCATGTGGGTGATACGCATCTTATCTAAAGATGACCAGTATACCCTTTTAAGAAAAGGTTGCAAAATCTAGAAAAATTGTCTAAATCCTGAACATACCGATGTTTGTTGGCTTGTGACAATTAATGCCACAAATAATTGTTTATTAGTCTCTACGACTATTTTTAGAAATAGTCAAGTGTACTCAGTGAAGTGCATAATTCGGAAGCCCGAAAAGTTTGAGCTAGTACGAATATGAGATTGATGAGCTACTTAGGAATTAATCTTCAATTGGATTGAAGTAATTAATACCTGAAGGGTGTTTCAGAAGTCGTCTGAAAAGGAATAAGATTCTTCCCTTGAAGGATACCATCTTTGGGATATGCAATTAGATTGTGTTCTCAAAATGGAAATAACACTTTATATGATAAAGGTGTGACGCAAGCCATGCAATGTATCCCTTACCCGTTTCGGGATAGTGCCCTTATACTTAACCGAGTTCCAAAGAATAAAGGTTGAATAAATTCCATATTAGATATGGAAGGGGATATGGTCGAATCTATCTTAATCGATGATTTGAAGTTGTCATAGGCAGAGTCAGAAAGGCTTGGAGCCTAGTACGACATATGCGACTTTGTGGAATGTCTTAGCTAGCACGCTGGACATTATTTACTCGTCCGCGGAGCAAAAGGTGTTTGTCTCCAAACATGCTGTCTTCTAGAGGAAGTGTTTCTTCCAAAAGAAACAGTGGGAGTGAATAAGGTCTCAAAAGAGTTTGAGAACCACAAAGATATATTCAACCAATGGAACATGAGCGCAGGCGCCACACAGCGATGAGGTGTACATCACCGCTCGAGTGCACACAAAAGTTCGCAAGTGCGTGGATAACCTCAAGCTCTGAAAAATTTGCCGGTATGTTCATCTTGAAGAATGAACATCTCACGACTTATGAAAGAATGTTTGAAAAGCGGAGTTTGAGAGATGTGGCGGGAGCCATAAAATCGAATTAGATTCCATTAGTGACAACCAGGTTGTGAACCTAGTGTCTTACCTAAAGGAATGTCCACGAAAGGCGACATGGATTGTAATATGATTACTATCGGCTATAGGACGGTGCCGAGTGCACGGGTGTAAACCTTGTAATTACCTTTATCTTTGCCGGTGTGCCCGATTCTATTCGAGATAATGCTTGTTATAACCGTATCATGACTATATGCATGATGTTGTTGAAGGCGTTGGGCAAACAACCCGATGTTCATAAGCGATAACATGATATGTAAGCCCATGAGATCCATTTATGGACTCAAACAAGTTTCTCTAGACGATTTCTTTGTTTGATAATCAAAGGAGTTTGATTTAGTCAAAGAAGGATATGCCCAATGTGCAAGATGGATAGTGGGGCGTGTTACGATTTTTGAGTAAGGTATTAGATATCTCTCTTAGGAATCATCTCCCATGTCACAGTCAATTAATGTTTGGTAGTTCAAGGTCTTTACGAAAGCACTTGGATTAGCGGTTCTTATTTTTAGAAATAAGAATCTATAGTGATAGATTTACTTCTTTGTTAGATTATAGTTTACCTATATAGATGTGATGCTAAAAGAAGTTTAGCATAGATCGTAAGATCTATCAATGTTAGGACGTTGGTCCCAAAGATGAGGTGAAAGATGATGTTTATGGAAGGTTTCTTCGCTCTGCGATAGGAACCATCATAAAGGAAATGCCGGATGTTCATAGTTCATGAAGAGTCATGAGCAAGTATGAAAGTAAATCGGTAAATGTCGAGAATATCCTTAAACAAGTTAAGGAAAGTTTCTAGTTTATTGAAACTTGGAATTAAATAAACGTAGATATCTGAGGCGTATATCCCGAGTCTTATGAAGGCGAGTGGGAGCTACGATGCAGGTTTGCGATCACTTTGATTAAGTGATACGTTGAAGTGGAAATGTTCTAGCCTATGGGTCACTTTGTAAATTCTACAAGCTGAGCCAAAAAACACATTAGTGCCTTAGAGCGCGTGGGAGGCGATACATGGATCAGAAGGTTCATTCAGAACCTTGTGCAGTTCTTCCACTTTTTCTATATAGGTGATATAGTAAGTGGATTCATTGCTTGAAGCAAGGACCGGGGTCTCGTCAGAGATTCATGTGTGTGTTGAGGCGGTTCCTTTGACTTGGTCATTAGGAGCATGATATGAAGATAGTCACGAGTCCCCATGGATAGCGATCCGTTTATGGCTAGGGCTAGTTGCGAGTATTGCATGAGATTCTTGTGTTTCAACTTGGTCTTGTGTGTGTTTGGTGATTGGTTTTAGGCCAAGTGGGAGATTGTTGGAATAGTGTCCTAAACCCAATCGGGTTGGACCGGATCCGACCGGTCGGATCATTTCTACTATTTCTTTATGTTTATACATATATTAAATGGCTTTTCCGTTGTCATATATTTGTTCTTTTAAAGAACCAATTGTGAATTGTTATATGATAACGTCCTTAGTATTAAAGCGTGATAGAGAGAAACCATGATAGGCGATTATGGTTGATGAGATCTCTAATCACCTTAATAAGTTTGATACTTAAATGTCTCAAGGCGATGTACTATTAAGCAGGGCATTGATAGATATTATGAGACTAGCACGTATTAGATGTCTTCTGTCTTTAAGAGGCGAGGATAGATCTCGTCTATCGAAGTGTAGAGACACTTGGGTATGCGTGGGCGTGTATTAGAGAATGCGACGTTAGGCCCGACCCACTTACACGGATAAGTGTCACACTATGTGGCGGTTGTGTAATTATCCTTAAGACCGGAGTCTTCATGGCATCACGGTGTGGATTGTCATGCTTTGACACTATTGAGGTTTCCACAGCCACGGGCGATCATGCGGTAGTGATTGGGTATGATCTTTGAAGCATCGCGGAGTATACATGATTGGTCGTCCGGGAATCGCGTATCTATGATTGGGATCGAATATCCGAAATGGCCTTCTTATAAGGAATGTCTTACTCTCATGAATCTTTGCAAAGTGGGAGTAAATGAGTTACTTCGAGAGAGCTTGATATCCAGATTATAAGATACGGTCGTTGATGTTTTGACACTCGACTAACGACCGTATGGATATTATTACAGCGATAGGATTGTAAGTTACACGTAACTGTTTCACATGAAAGGTAGTAGTCATTGCATTTGACTCTTCCGATGATTGGGGGTCACGGTGTGTTGCTAGACGCTATCCCGTGATCGTTAGGCATGAAGGGCATTTTCGTAATTTGCACTTTGTGTCTACGGCCAACATATTCGGAAGCCTATCGGGTCACACACATAAGAACATCTAGCCGGATTAAAATGTGGTTATAGATGATAACCAAATAAGGAAAGTTTATCTCGAGACTATAAAGGTTATAGTGGTAAATTAATATGGTGGTATTTATTTATTATGAATAAATTAAATACAAGATATTAATAGTATTATATTAATTAAAGAATATTCCGGAAGCCAGTTTGTTGGTCAAAGGGGCGCCACATTTAATGTGTATAAGATACACTTGGATTGTGCAATTTAATTAATAAGATTACCATATATTAATATAAGATATTAATATATATAAATATATGGTCACATGCGTGTATTGCATATTGGATATGCATGTGCACATTTGTTTCCAAAAGGTATTTATGTATAGATTTATATATGTAAAATATATGTGTGATATATACACATGTGTAAATTGATTTATGGTAATATAATAAAAGATAAATATTGTCAATATAAGATATTGACAATATCTTGGAAATATTCAATATGAGATATTGACAAAATCCTAGATTTATTTAATATAAGATATTATAATAAATGAGATAAATCAATCAATTATATTTTCCTTATTTTATTGGGAAAATGTTTTCTTCTCCTCCACACCTAGTAGGGGCGCCCCAACCACTATAAATAGGAGGTGGGTGTCAAGCTCTTTTGTACATCATAATTCCAAGAGCTAATAGTTCTTGTGTAAAATAGAGAACATCCTATAGAGAGTTGGAGAGAGGGGAAAAAGGCCGGTCTAGCAACCGGAGTTTTCCAATAGCAATCCATGATGGGATTCCGGCGGGCTGTTCGTGTGGACTAGCGGTAGAGGCCGAACACTTGGGCGGCTCTGTGTGAACTACTCTCTGAGGCGGTCAAAGCGTCGATCTTTTAGATCAACCAAGGTAACCACCGTCTCATTATCTATTTGTTTATTGCTTAAACGAAGTCGATCTTGGGTAAAAGGAAATCAAAATTTTAAATTCCGCTGCGTTCCCGCGTAGATTTCCTAACACAGGGTATAAATTCTGGTGCTTCTTCAGTCAATACACAAGATTCTGAGGGCTACACATTGAATAAGGCTCAGTTTCAGCAGCTAATGCAATTTCTGGATGCACACAAGTCAGAACAGTTTCAACATGTAGCCAATCAGGCTACTGTTTTGGCAACAAATTTTACACCTACAGCTGATGTGTCAGGTTTGTCTGAAGCCAGTAATTCTCTGACTTGGATTATAGATTCTGGTGCTACTGACCATATTGTCAGTAGCATGCACTATCTGCAATCTCCAAAGCCAGTTGTTAACATGTTTGTTGGTTTACCAAATGGTGCCAATGTGAGAGTTACATATAAAGCACGATTTGTATAAATGACAAGCGATCTTCGATCGATGTATTATGCATACCAGTGTTTAGTTTTAACCTAATCTCTTTGGCTAAACTTACTGCTAACCCTGATTTAGCCATTGTGTTTGATCTTAATTCTTGTCTAATTCAGGACAAGAGGCTTGGGATTCAGATTGGATCAGCTAGCAAGTCTAAAGGACTTTATGTTTTGCATAATGCACACAGTTTTACAAAACAGTCTGTAGTAGCTAATAATGTTTCTTTGTTAAATGATCAGTCTTCTATTCAAAATGAACAAGTCTGGCATTACAGACTTGGTCATTTGTCAAATAAAAGACTTTCAGATTTGGTTTGCACAGATTCTGTTTGTAATAATGGTCAGAAACCTTGTCATATTTACCAACTAGCTAAACAGAAGAAAAATTCTTTTCCTTTAAGACAGTCTGTTGTAGATACTGTATTTGATCTTGTACATTTTGACATATGGGGCCCTTATAAACAAAAAAAGTGCATGGCCATTCATATTTCTTGACCATTGTTGATGACTTTTCTAGATTCACTTGGATTTTCTTGTTAAAAGCTAAATCTGAGGTCAGACAGCTTGTTCAATCTTTTGTTCAGTATGCTTTAGTCCAATTTGACAGACATATTAAAATCATAAGGTCAGATAATGGTGCAGAGTTTGATATGCCTGAGTTCTATGCTGAGAAAGGGATAATACATCAAACATCGTGTGTGGACACACCACAACAGAATGGTATTGTAGAAAGAAAACATCAACTCATCTTGAATGTAGCTGGGGCATTAAAATTTCAGTCTAATCTGCCTCTCACCTATTGGGGATATTGTGTGTTACATGCTGTGTTTTTGATTAATTTGACTCCCTCACCTGCAATCCAACTTAAAACACCTTACTTCTTGTTATATGGGAAGCATTTTGACTATAATGAACTTAAAGTTTTTGGTTCCCTTGCATATGCATGTACACAGTCACACAATAGAACAAAATTTGATCCAAGAGCAAGACAGTGTGTCTATCTTGGTGTTCCTAAGTTCACTAAAGGTCACATTATGCTAGACAAACAAACTAGAGATATATTTGTGTCTAGAGATGTGCAATTTTATGAAACAATTTTTCCTTTACATATCAAAGACACAGGTATTGACGTGGCCTTTTCTAGTGCTAATACCAGTCCTTAACCGACAGTGTATCGGGTCAAACTGTAGTGCTAGTATGGTGAGTCAGAGTATCGTTTCCTCAGGGAACTTTGTAATTCTTCTAAGTGTGGTTAAACACCAAAGAGCTGTTATTAACTCGATCTAAACCGCAATTTTATAACACAGATCACTACTATTCTAGTCAACATAAAATAAATACGTAATTTAAAAGTTATTCTAATATATATATATATATATATATATAAATATATATAGATGTGCATAAGTTGCAAAGGATATATATAGATATAAATATATAGATGCCAAATATATTATTAGAGAACTAGCCAAAGTTTATATAATTGATTTATACGATCTTTTCAGTGAATGGAATGTGCTCGATCTTTAGGTTCAATTGAGTAAATGAAACGGTGCACTCCTAAGGTTAACAATTCCTCCTCACATTAGTGTGTGAAATTGTCATATGTCCATTGTCATCAGTCCAAAGTCCACAACCTTTTACGGTTTTTTGGACCAGGTCCCGAGTCCGATCTACCTTTGAATAAAAAGGAGTCATTCCGTTCGTCAAGCGGTCAATTTTATTTAAAGGCTCCGGTTGTCAAGGCCGGGCGATTCAACTTTCGGTTTAAGTTTCAATTAAAGCGATGATTTTAACATTATTAAGATCTTGAGTACAAATTTTAATAAGATTCATCTTTTAGGACAAATCGCCTCGGTAGAAAGCGGGTTCCGTTGTCACGTTTTCACTCGCCAATTTTACCCTCCGGTTTTTCTATTAACGAGTTCATAACTTAATTACGAGGTGTCAATTCATAATTAGATTATGAATTCTTTCAAGTCAAACTTTATCAATAGAAAAAGATTCAATTAACTCAATTTTATTCAATTTTACTTAGACAACATTCCTTTACGAAAAGATCGAAATAAAACGATTACATAACTTTGGCTAGTTATTAGATTTAGCCTACTAACATTATACGAAAATAGAAAGCAGACAAAACAAACATAAATACTTTAGAAATTTTACCCGATTACAACGATTGAATCAGAAGATGTATTCTTCCGGATGCTACAACAACTTCAACAACATTGATCTTCTGATAATTTCTCGAGCATTATAACGATACTACTTTATTTATGGCATAAAGCCTATATATATACATACTACTACTACTAAAAAGAGGTGAAGAAAATATATTTGGTACCCCTTTATGTACTCGCAATCTTCGCTTATTTATAGGCGATTTTTCCCCACCGGATCGATCCGAAAGGGCGGATCGATCCGGGAATAAAAATATTATCCCAGGATATTCTCGCAGGGCCACATGCTGGTCTAATCATGATGTTTCCTCGGATCGATCCGAGGTAATCCGGATCGATCGGATAGATTTTTTCCAATCTTAATCCGAAACTTGATAAAATCATAACTTGAGCTCTGGATCTCCAAATGACATAATTCAAGATGCGTTGGAAAGCTCTTGAGGAGATCTACAACTTCCATGAAGACTTATTTTTCAGAAAATGCCTTTTTGATGGGCCATTTGTTCGTCGAAAATATAACTTGATACGGCGTCACGAACCATTGATCCACTTTAACTTTAAATCTCGTGGCACTTCCTTTATTCCTTCAAAAGATATGATTTTACTCCAAAAAATGTCGTCACTCGGGGTCTTGGTTTACCTAAGGTCTGTAAAATACCAAAAATACCCACGTGAATCTGACACGACACTCCGGTTATTAACCCGGTACAAAATTTATAACTTTTTATCATTTTTACTAGATTTTTATAGTATTTAGATTTATTCATAGCTATTAATATTTTATAAGATTATCTGTTATAATTACTTATATTTTATATAAAAATAGTCGATAACGTATATAAAACATCGTAATTTTTATCATATAAATGTTATACATCAGGTATCCAGCAGATTTCTGTACCATTGCCTGTGCCAAATGAAGTACTTGCAGATGAAGTAATATAGCAGTCTCAACCATCTGTGGAGGCAAATGAGGAGTCTATAATAGTCACAGATGATACTCAGCAGCCTACACAACAGGAGGCTAGAAGATCCAACAGACAAAGACAAGCTCCTACATATCTTAAAGAATATGTAGTGCCAACCAGAAAATCATCACATTCCATAAATAATGTGATGACATATGACAATCTTCTCAACAAATATCAGAAGTTTGTTTGTGCAACAGATAGTATACAGGAGCCTAAAACATATAACCAGGCCATCAAACAAGAATGCTGGAGAGAGGCTATGCAGAAAGAGCTGGATGCATTACAAGCAACAAAAACATGGGAGGTTGTACCCTTGCCACCTGGAAAAACTACCATAGGCTGTAAATGGGTATACAAGATCAAGTATCATGCTGATGGATCCATAGAGAGGTACAAGGCTAGATTGGTAGCAAAAGGCTACACACAAACTTATGGTATTGACTACCAAGAGACATTCTCTCCTGTGGCAAAAGTTACTACAATCAGAACTTTGTTAGCACTTGCAGCTTCTAATAAGTGGCATATACATCAAATGGATGTTAATAATGCCTTTCTACATGGTGAACTAGATGAAGAAGTCTACATGGATCTGCAACTAGGATTTCAGGTCAACAAACCTAATCAAGTATGTAGGCTTACAAAGTCACTATATGGCTTAAAACAAGCTAGTAGGCAGTGGAATTCAAAACTCACTGAAGCTTTGACTGAAATGGGATTCATCCAATCACCCCATGATCACAGTTTGTTCACAAGGGGATCAGGATTAGATTTCATACCATTGCTTGTATATGTGGATGACATAATAGCAACAAGTTCATCTATGGTACCTATTGATGAAGTCAAGCAGATCTTACACAAGAGATTTCAGATCAAGGATATTGGAGAACTAAGATATTTTTTAGGCATTGAGGTAGCCAGATCAGAAAAGGGTATATACATCAATCAAAGAAAGTATATCATGAACTTGCTTCAAGACTATGGCTTCTTAGAGGCCAAACCAGTTACTACACCAATGCACTCCAAACAGAAGTTGTCTGTTGGTGATTCTGAACTCCTAGCTGACAACACATTATACAGAACAACTGTTGGCAAACTGATCTACTTGTCTTTCACTAGACTTGATATAGCATATGTGGTGCAGCAGTTAAGTCAATTTTTATCTCATCCTACAGTTAATCACATGCAGGCTGCACATAGAGTATTAAGATACTTAAAAGACAATCCTGGTCAGGGCATTTTATTTGAAGCTGACAATGATCTTATTCTGAAAGGATATACAGATTCAGATTGGGCAGGGTGTGAAGATTCAAGGAAGTCTATTTCAGGCTACATCATGTTTCTTGGGACAGCACCAATATCTTGGAAATGCAAGAAACAAAGCACAATAGCCAGAAGCTCTTCTGAAGCAGAATATAGAGCAATGGCTAATGCCACTTGTGAGTTGCAATGGTTGGTGTAATTCTAAAAGATATGCAGATACATGTCCCTTTACCTATACTAATGCTCGTGACGATTGCAAGTGCCATGCATATAGCAAAAAATCCTATTTTTCATGAGAGAACTAAACATATTGAACTTGATTGCCATATCACAAGGGCAAAAGTCCAAGCAGGCATTCTGAAATTGATGCCAGTCAGGACAACAAATCATTTAGCAGACATCTTAACAAAGCCCTTGGACACTCCTATTTTCAGCTACCTATTGTCCAAGTTAGGAACATATTCTATCTTCAAGCCTACAACAACAAGTGTTTAGAAGAGTTCAAGTGCAAGCTGCCTCCCTGATTCAGCTTGAGGGGGGGTATTGAAGATACAACAACAAGTGTTTAGAAGAGTTCAAGTGTTCTTATAGACATTTCATCAAATACTTAAGTTGAAAGTTAGTTAGAGAGGGTGAAAGGCAGTTAGAGGACTGAAGTTAGTTAGAGGATCAAGTCGAGTTAGAGGACTCATTAGCAAGTTCTTTGGGAAGATTCTGAGCGGTTACCACAGCTCATTACACTCCAAGACAACTCCCTATACTTGAAGACACTCCTATAAATACTAGATTAACATAGAGAAGAATTAATTAGTTGAGTAATTGTAAAGTCATATTGAAATGCTGCAGAATTTCTTCCATTGTACTTTACTTCAAACTTCCTTATGTTTTAATGAAATTGGTTCAGTTTTCTTCAGTTTTCTGTATTGATTCTTGTTCAATTCAGTAAATTCTTCAGTTGGAGATTGTTTTCTGAGATGAGATATTGCGGATTGAAGCTGACCGAGTTTACGGTATGCGGGCTTCTGTCTTGTGATTCGATGAGTGTTGTTCATGGATTTCAATTGATGGGGTTGATTGTTAAAAGTGGGTGGTTTTGTTGCAACTGCGATTTTGGGTATGTTAGGGACTCATGGGTGCTTGGATGAAGCGGTTTGTGTCTTTGAAGACATGCATGTTAAGAACTTGGTGACGTATAATTGTATGATATCGATGTTTGGACAGTTTGGTTTCGTTGAAGATTCTGTTTTTCTTTTGATTGATCTCATATGGAGTGGTATTGAATTATCAGGATCCACGTTCGTTGGGGTTTTGTCTGGGCTTAGAGAAGAACAGTACTCGGGGTTCGGTGAACAGATACATGGTTTTGTGAAGAAGTATGGATTTTATAAGAATATGAATTCTTGGTGTCTTTCATTATCAAAGAAGGTAATACATATACAACACAACTTTGTTGTAACTGATCCAAAATATCTCATAGAATCATGCTAGACTATTGACTAATTTATGGAAGAATTCTTGATTGGACTAATAAATCTCCTAAATATATTCCTAATATATTTACTTATTCTAACACCCTCCCGTAGTCAAAACGGGAGATTCTCGAATGTTGAGACTATTCCGGAAATCATCAAAAAGAACTTGTGGTAGACCCTTTGTAAAAATGTCAGCAATCTGATACCGGGAAGGGACATGACGAACGCGGACTTCACCTCGAGCAACCTTCTCACGAACAAAGTGAATATCCATCTCAATATGTTTGGTTCGTTGGTGATGAACCGGGTTTCCGGAAAGATAAACCGCACTCACATTGTCACAATAAACCAACGTTGCTTTTCGAACTGGACAACGGAGTTCCAATAATAAATTACGAAGCCAACATGATTCGGAGACCACATTGGCCACGCCATGATACTCGGCCTCTGCACTGGAGCGGGATAGGGTAGGCTGACGTTTGGATGACCATGAGATGAGATTATCACCCAGAAAAACACAATAACCAGAGGTAGAACGGCGAGTGTCCGGACACCCCCCCCGTCGGCATCCGTGTATGAAACAAGGTCCATGGAGGACGAAGGCGCCAACTGCAAGCCCAAGTGTAAAGTACCCTGAATGTATCGAATAATGCGCTTAAGTGCATGGAAATGTGCGGTGCGAGGATCATGCATGTGGAGACAAATTTGTTGAACTGCATACGAAATATCGGGCCGAGTGAAAGTAAGGTACTGTAAGGCCCCGGCAAGGCTACGATAGAGTGTAGGATCGGCGATAGGCTCCCCAGCCGCAGCCCCAAGTTTTGCTTTAGTATCAACCGGAGTTTTGGACGGCTTACAATTTGCCATCCCGGCTCGTTCAATAATTGCTGTGGCATACTGTTGTTGAGAGAGAAATAATCCATTCGAGTGACGAGTAACCCGTATACCAAGAAAATAGTGTAAGGGACCAAGATCTTTCATCGCAAATTCGGATGCAAGACGAGCCATAATCGATATCCGAAGAGCTTCCGAGGATGCTGTAAGAATAATATCATCGACATATAAGAGTAAATATGCAATGTCGGAGCCGGAATGATAAATAAATAAAGATGAGTCCGATTTGCTATTGAAAAAACCCATGCTTGAGACATAATCCGCAAAACGCCGGTACCATGCGCGAGGGGCTTGTTTAAGTCCATATAGTGATTTACGAAGTAAACACACATAATCAGGATGAACCGGATCCTGAAAACCAACTGGCTGATGCATATAGACTGTCTCATGAAGGTCCCCGTGCAAAAAGGCATTTTTTACATCTAGCTGATGAAGAGGCCATTGCTTGGACAAAGATAAACAAAGAACTGTCCGAATGGTGGCCGGTTTAACGACTGGACTAAAAGTTTCACCACAATCAATGCCCACCTGTTGTGTCTTCCCATCACCTACAAGTCGAGCTTTATGGCGCTCAAAAGAACCATCAGCATTATGTTTATGAGTAAAAATCCACATGGAACGTATCACATTAACATTAGGTGGTCGAGGCACTAAATCCCACGTCTTAGTTTTAATAAGAGCATCATATTCGTCAGTCATAGCCAATTTCCAGTTCGGATCACGTAATGCTGTCACCGGATTACGGGGAAGGGGAGACTTGGTGACCGTGGTGGGAAAGGCTTGTTCTGAAAAATATTTGGGATTGGGCCGGAAAATACCGTGACGCGCACGTGTGGTAGGGCCAGGAGGAGGAGAAGGAGTTTGGACAGGAGAGTGGTGGGCTGATGATGAAGGAGAAGTGGACTGGGAAGAGGTGGAAGAAGAAGGGGGAGTGGGCTGGTCCATGTCGGTGGAGGAAGTGGGCTCAGGGCTGTTTTGGGCCGTGGAATGAGATGGAGAAGGAGGGGCAGCCGCTGTGTGTATAGAATTGGAAGGGAAATATATTTGCTGAGATACTAAAGGGCTAAGATCATGGTCCAAAAAATTATATGTGTCAGGAGATGGTTGATGAATGTTTGCAAACGGGAAAACATTTTCATCAAACGAAACGTGACGGCAGATAATAATTTTATTAGTGGAAATATCAAAGCATTTAAAACCACGGTGATTTGGAGGATATCCTAAAAACACACACGGAGTAGAACGGGGCTGGAGTTTATGTATGGTCGTGGATGGAAAAGAGGGTAACAAAGACATCCGAAGACTCGTAAATGAGTGTATCACGGGATCTTTATGAAACAACCGTTTTTAGGGAGTGTCATTATTCAAGAGTGGACTCGGGAGAATATTTAAGAGGTATGTAGCCATTTCCAAAGCATGATTCCAAAAAATGGGGGGTACCGAGGCGTGAATAAGAAGAGTACGGACAAGATTATTGATGACGGATTTTTCGTTCCGCCTTACCATTTTGAGAAGATGTGTAGGGACGGGGAAAAGCGGAAAGTGATGCCATGAGAGTCACAAAAGAACGGAAAGGGCGGTTATCAAATTCTTTTCCATTGTCTGCTTTGTAGGGTTTTAATCTTTTTGTCGAATTGAGTTGAAATATACGCATGCAATTTTGAAAAAATAGAGAACACATCAGATTTGTTTGCAATTGGAAATGTCCACAAATAATTTGTAAAATCATCCAGGAATAACACATAATAACGATGACCAGAAGTACTTATTACTGGAGATGTCCACAAGTCACTATGAATAATATCAAAGGGCAAAAAAGACACAGAAGTAGAATCATAAAAAGGTTGTCTAACATGTTTCCCCAACATACATGACCGACATAAACCCGAACGAGGTGAGTGCAAGCACGTAATATATTTATTTGAACGTAGAAAATTGAGAATATTTGGACCCGGATGCCCCAATCGATCGTGCCACACAGAAGAAGCTAATAATGCGGAAGATGACAATCTTGGAGAACGCGGTGCGGAAGTAACAGGATAAAGATCACCCGAACTATCACATCTCATTAGGCATGTCCCCGTCTGCAGATCATGCACAGAAAAACCGATAGGATCAAAAAGAACACAAACATTGTTATCAGTAGTAAATTTTCTAACAGACACTAAATTTTTGATAATATTGGGAACATGAAGGACATTATTTAGATGCAATGGCGGGTTTGGGAAAGGAAGGACAGCATTACCATGACCACGAATCGGGATTGATTGTCCATTACCAACAGTAATACCAAAATGATTACTCAAATTAAAATAAGGCGTAAGCGTACCTGACGCCGATGTCATGTGTGACGTAGCCCCGGTATCCATGTACCAATTTGGATCCGGTGGTGATAAAGTCATCGTATGCATAGCCGATTCGATATCCGTCGGGGTCCAAGAATTCTGGACGCAGGTGGACGCCCGTTTGCTTCAGCGTCCAAACTCTCTGTTCAACTTTTCCTCCTGGACGCCAGTCCAATATTCTGGACGCCAGTCCACTCTGGACGGGACTTGGACGCGCGTTCAGCTCTTTTTCTTCCAAATTCATCTTGATCTTCATTCCAACTTCATCTCTATCTCTTCCCTTCCATGCAAATCATCACTTGAACATCTTTTAAGTTCCTTTCACCTCATGCAAGCGTACCTACATCACGATAAAAACATGCAAAATGTAACATCTTACATCTAAAGACATTTATCCACTAAAATCACATAATTAGCTCGATTTTGCACTTTAATACTTTTAAAACTCATTTGCTCAATATTTCAATATAAAGCTCGATTTCTATGAGAAACATACGAATATGGAGAGAATTGATATAAAATATATCCTTATAAAACGTATAAAATCACCCTTAACAGCTTGCTTATATAGAGGTTTTTGCCGACTTAGGGTGGTTCTAGAAGATAAATACGAAAAAATCCGAAAAGTGACCGAGATGACACACTCGGTCAACCGAAGCTCCACACTTGGTCGACCGAAGCTATAGGCTCGGTCGACCGAACCTACTTTTGCACACGTTAATCGTTTTTCTCGTCTATCTTGCTCCCCACTGCACGCTTGCGTGTTGATCTGATTAATCTTTCATTTAATGCTCCGATTTTCTTCCTTCCTTATCTTGAGATAATTGATTGAATGACATTAATCCTCTCGATTTGTTGTGATCTGCAAAATCAGTAATTATCGCACAATAAATCGGCTTTAATTAATAAAAACGGCTAAATACCAAATATCATATTAATAATCACTTAACATTTAATAATAAATATAAACATGTGATTTAATATGAAATATACATTATTAATCTCAATTTAAGGTCAATGTTGATGACTTTTACGGGTATAATTTGACCGTCATCAAGCATCGATACATGGAAAACATTGTGGACTCTAGACATCGACTCTGGTAACCGAAGTCTATAAGCCAACTTCCCAACTCTTTCGATGACATCAAAAGGTCCTACATACCTTGGACTTAGCTTTCCTTTCTATCCGAACCTCTTGATACCCTTCATCGGAGACGCTCGAAGGTAAACTCTATCTCCGACTTCGAACTCTAGCGGCCTTCTTCTAACATCGGCCCAGCTCTTTTGACGATCTTGAGCAGCTTTCAGATTTTTCCTTATCAACTCGATTTTCTCCTTGGCTTGATGAACCATCTCCGGCCCTGTGATATGTTTCTCTCCCACTTCATCCCAGTAAAGTGGAGTTCTACACTTCCTACCGTACAAGGCCTCAAAAGGTGGCATTCCCAAACTTGCATGGTAACTATTGTTGTAAGCAAACTCAGCCAAGTTGAGGTAATCTATCCATGATCCTCCGGCGTCCAAAACACAAGCTCTAAGCATGTCCTCGAGAGTCTGAATTGTTCTCTCTGACTGCCCATCCGTCTGCGGATGAAACGCTGTACTCAAATCAGTCCTTGTCCCAAAAGCTTTCTGTAAGCCCTTCCAGAAGCGACTGATAAATCTACTATCCCTGTCGGATACAATAGATAGAGGCACACCATGAAGCTTCACTATATTGTCGATATACAAAGTAGCGAACTTCTTTATAGGCATGTCCACTTTACACGGCAAGAAATGGGCTGATTTTGTGAGTCTATCCACAATCACCCAAATCATGTCATGACCGCCCTTAGTCTTAGGCAAACCGGTGATGAAATCCATCGTGATATTCTCCCATTTCCATTCCGGTACCTCCAAGGGTTTCAACAAACCTCATGGTCTTACGTGATTCGCTTTCACTCTCGGCATGTATCACATCTTGCCACAAACTCTGCGATCCCTAACTTCATACCAGGCCACCAATACCTTTCCTTGAGATCTCTATACATCTTAGTGGCTCCTGGATGTACCATAAAAGCAATCTTATGGGCTTCATCCATAACTTTTCTCTTAGGCCATCCACATCGGGCACACACAAAGCGGTCTCCGTATCAAAGATGACCACTCTTGTCCAAGCGATAACCCTTTGTAGGCTTCTCTCGAGCTACTCGCTTCAAATTAATCAACACAGGGTCTTTATCCCGCTTAGCCCGAATCTCATCTAGCAAATCGACCTTGCCATCAATGGCGCCAAAGTCCGAGCCGCGCCCTTCCTTTCAATTACTTGAATCGCATCCTATCCAATTGGTCCACAACTTCTTGCAAGGTAGTGATAGCATTAACCGCTCTCCGGCTAAGTGCATCGGCTACAACATTAGCTTTACCGGGTGGTATTGAATGTCCAAGTCGTAATCTTTCACGAACTCCAACCATCTTCTTTGTCTCATGTTGATTCTCCGAGTAAAGAAAAACTTAAGACTCTTATGATCCGTGAAGATCCTTGCCTTGACACCATACAAATAGTGTCTCCAAAGCTTGAGAAAACCACCGCCGCTAACTCCAAGTCGTGTGTAGGGTAATTCTTCTCATGCACCTTCAAGCGCCTAGATGCATAAGCAATTACCTTTCCGATTGCATCAAAACACAACCCAAACCTTGACCCGATGCATCCGTATATACATCATAATTATCAAAAACTTCTGGTAATGCTAACACGGGTGCTGTGGTCAACTTTTCTTTCAAAGTTTGAAAAGCTTCCTCACATTCATTGGTCCACTCATACTTAACGTTCTTTTGAGTGAGCCTCGTGAGAGTGTAGCTATCTTAGAGAAATCCTTTACAAACTTCCGGTAGGATCACTAAACCCAAGAAACTTCTTATCTCTCAGCATCGATGTCGGTCTCAGGCCACTTAGAAACGGCTTCTATCTTATTTGGATCCACCTTAATACCTTCTCCAGAAATTATATGCCCAAGAAAACTAACCTGGTCCAACCAAAATTCACACTTAGAAAACTTGGCATACAATTTGTTCTCCTTTAAGGTCTGTAGAACTATCCTTAGGTGTCCTTCATGCTCTTCCTCATCTTTAGAGTATACCAAGATATCGTCTATGAAAACTATCACAAACTTATCGAGATAAGGCATGAAAACTCTTTGCATCAAGTCCATGAATTTCGATGGAGCATTAATGAGTCCAAATGGCATAACCAAAAACTCATAATGTCCATATCTCGTACTGAAGGCTGTCTTAGGTATATCTGACACCTTGATCTTCAACTGATGATAACCGGACCTAAGATCAATCTTAGAGAACACCTTCTTACCTTGCAACTGACTGAACAGATCATCAATCCTTGGTAAAGGATACTTATTCTTGATTGTCAGTTTATTCAGCTCTCTGTAGTCGATGCACAAACGCATACTCTCATCTTTCTTCTTCACAAACAAGACCGGTGCTCCCCACGGTGATGTACTTGGCTGGATGATGTTTTTCTCTAGCATCTCCTTCAGCTGAGTTTTCAACTCTTTCAACTCCGCTGGTGCCATTCTATAAGGTGCTTTAGCCACTGGTGATGCTCCGGCAATCAATTCGATCTCGAACTCTATGGCCCTATCAGGCATATGTCCTGGCAAATCTTTCGGGAAAACTTCGGGAAAGTCCTTGACCACACGAGTCTCTCCTAACTCGGGCCTATGCTTTTCCTTATCTAATGCATAAACAACGAAACCCTGGCAACTCCTCTTCAAAGCTTTTAGGGCTTTAACTACTGAGATAATCGGATAACGACCCTTGCTAGGCTTGCATACGTTACCCATAAACGTCTTAGCTGGTTTTCCTGGGGCCTTAAAGATCACCCTCTTACCCCTACAATCCAAGTAGACATAATTCTTGGACAACCAGTCCATACCCAGGATAACATCGAAATCCGAGAAATCCAACACCGTCAAAGCATGCTGGCACTTGTAAGTCCTAACTCTAATGTCAACTTGGGGTGTGACTTGAGCACATCTAGTGACTCTGCCCAAAGGTGTGGTTATACTCAAAGGTCTCTCCAATTCCTTAAGAGGTAGGTTCAACTTCTTAGCTATCTTAGAGGAAACAAAAGTTCCTGAAGCTCCGGTATCAAGCAGAAAGTAAAGCGCTAGATTATCTATGATTATGGTACCTAACAAGTGAATCAATTTACGTATAAATATGTAATATCATATGCGTGCTATATCATATTAAATATTTATAAGAAACACAAACACTGAAAAGTACCTGTCACCACAAGATCATCTAACTCTTCCGGTTCTGCATCTGCTGCGATGATGACACGAATCAATGCTGCACTGTAGTCACGATTACCTGCTTTGGTTACCTCGTCCTCCTACACGATTACCTTGAGAGGGCTTCTTAGGACACGCTCTCGAGTAATGTCCCACTTCCCCTTGATGGAAACAACTCAAGCTACCCGCCATGCACTCCACTGTGTGTGTCTTGTTACACTTAGCACAAACATTGGCGTTCCACTTCTTTGAACTCTTCGTGAGCCGGATTTCTGCCCTCTTGACATTCCTTTGTGGTGCTCTCTATTACTTCCTTGAAAATTTGAGAAAGACCTCTTATCTCCAACTACAACCGCCTGCATCTCTTGGCAAATCTCTCCGCAACCAAAGCTCTATCCATGACGCTTGCCATGCTCGTAGGTCTATCTCCTAGCATGCCCTTTGCCACTTCATGTGACAATCCTTCCATGAACTTGTCTATCTTTTTCTCTTCACTCTTCATAATCTCCGGGTAGAACCTGCCCAACTCATGGAACTTCTGGGAGTACTGAGTCACCGTAGTATATCTTCCCTGTTTCAAACTCAGAAACTCATTAGCCTTCGCATTATGTGCCGTCCTAGGAAAGTATTCCTTGTAGAACAGATCCTTGAACACTGCCCAATCCGTGATCCTCGGATTAACTTGCTCATATGCTTCCATCCAACTTTCTGCATTCCCTGCCAACAAGGATATGGCTAAATGAGCCCATTCAGATTCTGGAGCTTTCATATTTCTGCACGCCTTCTCGAACCCACGAATCCATAAATCTGCTGCCGCCGGCTCAACATTGCCAAAGAACTCTGGCACTTTGTGCTTCTTTATCTTTTCATACCAATCCTTTGATGCATCATAGCCTCCAAACCGATGATGATGTACGGCTGCTTTGCCTTTGGTGGGGCATTCGATCATCGATAGTTCATTTGTGGATGGGTGTAGCAGGTGCTACGAAAGAATCCGACCCTAGGCGGTGGTGGAGGTAGAACCGTCGGTTGCGGTGTAAAACTTCGGTGCGAGAAGGAAGCGTCGATACTGTGGATAAGCGAAAAAGCGACTAGCGGTGGATGAGAAAGTCCCAACCCGGTCCAACTCGTGGTCCTTGGAGCTGAAGTAGTAACCGGCACGCGGGTGTTAAACCGTGAAGGACCCCCTTGTTCCACTCTACCTCTGGTGACAATGTCTGGCCCCTGATTCACCCCACGCATGATGTTGTTCATAGACGAGGTGTTAACTTGGGAAACTGTACCCTGGGTAGCTAGTCCACTTCTTCTCCTTCTCGGGATCACAACCTCGGTAAATCCTGCCTCAGCGTTACCCGTTTGGGTGTTAGCTGCCTCGGTGTTACTCGTATTAGCTCCTCCTCTAGTAAGAACCATTCTGTTACGAAGAAAAGAGAAGAGGTTACTAAAGCTCTAAAACTTATCTTAAGGAAGAAATCAAGTCCTACACAGCAAGGAAAACCTTTCTCTCTGATACCAACTGTAACGCCCCGTTCCCGGACACCGAGTCCTTATCCGGAAAGAACGCTCGGCACAAATATTATCAAATAAATTCAATAATATATGTAAGCCTTACGTCATCATCAGAACTAAAACGACGCGGAAGATAAAACAACTCGGGAAAAAACAAAAGACAAAAGATCGAACACACGGTAATCAATGCTGTGAAAAACTAAATCCAATAGAAAGAACTAATCATCCAACATCCAAATCCCAAAAGATCTCAAAAGAACTTAACCAGAACTAATCCAAAAGAAAGACAACATTGTTTGAAACTAAGTCAACAACATTATTGAAAGAGTCAAAAGTAAAAGAACTAAGTCTTCACGAGCTCCATCTCACACGTCCTCGTCAAAGAACTCATCAGCATTAGCAACCTGTTCATCTTCTTTGGGGAAAGGGAAAGACAAACGAAAAGTAACGGGGTAAGTACAAAAGTACTTAGTAACGCGTAGAAGATCATATAACTATGATCTCATAAAGAAATAAAAGCAACGCCGTCTTTTATTAATTCATTTCCGTTGTTAACCCTAACTAACTATCATATTATGTTCATAGCATAACATGAGGTTCCAAAATGTATCTAACTTAGCTCAAGTTTGTTACATCATGAATAACAAGGGCACTACGCCTAGTAATAGGATGTACTAGGACAACTGGGTGCAACCTGCTTAGAGACACGCTCTAGTAGCCCCTGGAATATCTGAGTCCCGATAGTGTGATAACCGGCAGAATGTACCAGACGCTTTATCTAGCCAATCGATTGACCGGCGTGGAGTGCGATCTACTTTGTGTGCAGTCGAGAGAACACATCGCGATATTGTACTATGCCTTACCAAGCATTGCATGATGTTTAAGATTATTAATCTAGCACATACGTTTGATTAGATGTTTAACTAGCCACCTAAGTGTTTTCAAGTAAGCTCCCTCACATCTCCTACTCTCTTCCTAGACCACTAGACACGGACTAAGGCCTAGCAATTACACAGACATCGATAAACTCTAGCTTATCGAAGCACAAGGCAAATTCAAAGCTTTCGACGGTCCCACACTTCGTCTTTTTAGGGAATCCATGTGGTGCCGGAACTAAACGCATCAAAAGCTAATTCAGGGCTTTGTCACGTAAGGTTATGCGATAAAAATACGCTATTATGGAGCTTTAAACACATAACAAAGGAAAACAAGATCTTGAAAGCGAGTCCCCTGTCCGGACGGATAAACTTTACATCCGATCATCGAGAAATATCATGTGACGGATACACAACTCATCCGTACGGATGAACCACCACTCGGTCGACCGAATGGACAGGCTCGGTCGACCGAGCCTCCTCTTGCACCTGTTACGCGTTTTCCTTTCCTGCACCACAGAGGACAGTTTTCTGCGCTCTGCGTTTTCTACTCAAATTCAACCCAAACTCGACTTAAACGAATTAAAACCATGGAAAACAATCATACAAATTGCTCTACCACTTTACGAAACCTTAATCATACGATAAGAAAACCATGTTACCTTAATTTGCGTGGTACAACGATCCAACTACCAAAGCTTTGAAAAAAAAGGTTAAACCTTTAACCTCCAACGTCAACGGATCTATGGATTGTTGGTATCAAAACGATCCTCGTCTCGCGGTGATCCTTTCTCTCTTGAGACGTCTGTTGAAAAGAGCAACGGATTAGCCTCGAAAATCGAAAGCCTCTTCTCCCTCTTTTTTTCTCTCCTGCGCCTCTCTTTCTGCGTCCCTCCCTCTTTTTTTTGTCAAAAACAACTAGGTTAAAATTAGGATTAGTCTTCCTTTTATAATCCCAATTACCTAATTATTTAATTATTTTCCTTAAAAAGAAAATCCTTGTTTATCCTTTTTCTTTTCTTTTTTCGAAAATCCTTTAATTAAAAATAACATAATATTCTGATTTTTGCTAAAAGACCGAATTGTCCTTTTTCAAAAATCGGGATATTACAGCGTATGCCAAAAAGGGTCATATATCTTCTGCCTTGACTTTTGCAGATACACACGATACTCCGCTCCATGTTGTCCCATCTAATGTCATTGCAAGAATATACAACAGAACTGGTCAGTATGAGAAGACTCAAGATTTATACTCTACTCTCGAGGATCCTAATATCGTGTCCTGGAACATATTAATTGCTGCTTGTTCACGGAATGGTGACTACAAAGATAAAGAAGCTTTTGAACTTTTTGCTCATATGCTAAGATTTCAAATAATCCCACATAATTACACTTATGTTAGCCTCTTCAGTATTTGCACCAAGCTTTGCAATCTTGTTTTAGGCAGCTCTCTTCATGATCGTCTAATCAAGACCGATTTCAACTCTTGTGATGTGTTTGTTCGCAATATAATGATAGATATGTATGGCAAATGTGGAAGCCTTGAGAGTTCACTTAAGATCTTTTATGAAATGCCATTTAAAAATGCTATTTCGTGGACTGCAATCATATCATCTCTTGGTTTGCATGGTTATGCGTATGAAGCGTTAGAACATTTCAAAATGATGGAAATGGAGGGATTTAGTCCAAACAAAGTTACTTTCATCACGGTTCTTTCAGCTTGCAGGCATGTCGGGTTAGTAGATGAAGGGATGGAATTATTCGAGCAAATGAAATGAAAATATGGAATCGAACCTGAAACAGATCATTATCGTGTAACTGTTGACTTACTGGCTAGAAATGGTCTTGTAAAAGAAGCTGAAAAACTTATTGATTCGATGCCGTTACCACCCGATTCTACTATTTGGAGAAGCTTGATTGGAGGATATAGTCAAAAGCAAATTGCATGATCAAGTAAGTGCAATTAAGCTTCTTTTTGGTAGAGAGACATGTGTTTTTAAGTTATTGCTGTACGCATATAAGATTATTCTTTCATTAGTAATGTGCATTACTGGTCTTACAATATATGTGTGAATGTTTCTTGATGAATTAGCACCTTCATTCGTGGAAATCGTAAACATAAGTATCATCTTGCTCGTGGATTAGCTTCTTTTTGGTAGAGACATGTGTTATTAAGTTATTGTTGTACGCATAGTTTGTCATTCACTTGACTTTTTTAAAACGGCTTTCACTACATATTTAGCCCTTTCTTTTTCTTTTTCTTTTCCATTTTGGATCACATGTCCGAAAACACACAAAGTGAAGTATTCCCTCCGTCCTTAATATAGTTATTCTAGCATTTTGTTTTTGTATGTCATTCTATAATGTCATAAAACTGTTTGCATTGACCTCTTTAATTTAGTTCCATCATATGCAGCTCGTAATGATATTTTGTACCAATGCACAAAGAAGTTTTCATATTACTATCAAGTTTTAGATTTTCCTGGTGTAGCTTTGTATTATTGGAACCAAGGGTTTAAAGTTGTGGGAGGTTAACTCAAGGAAGGCCACATTTTTCGGAATTTTAAGAATTTAGTTAGTATCCATGTCTGAGTCTCTTTTTTACCCTTCTCTATTTTATCCACCAAAATTATTTTTGTGCTCATTCATGTGTGTTCCGGTAAGGATACTGAAGAGAGTTTGAGAAAATAATAATACTTGAGTAAACTTCAACTTAGTTTATTCATCATAAAAGAGTGAGTATAAATAGGTACAAGTAAGTGAGAAAGGTCCTAGTTGAGTATAAGCTAGGAGAGAGCAATTAATTACTAAATTAAATTTATTATTAATTCTTTAGAGTTGTCTATTACCTAATAAGACAAAATAGAGTGACTTTATGACTTTATGACTTTATGACATATTAATTGTTTATACTATACAATTAATATGTTACACTAATGTAATAAATGTAACGTAATATTTCTACAACCCCCCCCCCCCCCTCAAACTGGGTTGTATATGTTTATACAGCCAAGTTTGCTACTCGATCTCTTTGAACATAAGTGGCGGAATGGCCTTGGTGAGAATATCGGCGTGCAGTCTCTTTGAGGAACATCTTGGAGTTGAATAATCTTGGCATCAATCTTCTCCTTCAGGAAGTGTGCATCACAATGTCCACATGTTTGGTTTTATCATGATGGGTGGATCCTCTCTGCCATGCATAAGGTGAATTATTGTCACGCAGAGAGTGTGATAGGTTGTTGAATAAGGACCCTTTTTATCCATAGAGCTTCACAAATACCCAAAACTAGTGCCCTGAGTTCAACCCTTGAGCGCTTGCTACAGAGACGATGAGGTTGTTTCTTGCTCCTCCGGGTGACAAGATTTCCCATACATAAAACGATGAGCTGTAGTAGACCTTACCGTCGGTGTGATGACCGGTCCAATCGACATCGGTGTAAACCTTGATAGATCTCTCGGCCAGACTTGGTGAAATGTAAGCCTTGGCCAGAGTGGACTTTGGTACCTCGGTATCACATTCACAAAGATCCCAATGTTGCTCGGTAGGGCAATGCATGAATCCAGCTAACCAAATCGACTCCATATGCAATATCAGGTCTTGTATGGGACGAGATAAATGAGTTTCCTACAAGTCTTTGATATTGATCCTTCTCGACAACAATGTCACCATGCGGTGAGGTAGATACTGGGGTCTACTGGGGATACAACGAGGTTGCATCCCGAAGATACCGATTTCCTTCAAGAGAGTCCAAAGCACATATTTCCTTTGAGAGATAGAGATACCCTAGTTGTTTCTGGCTATTTCCATGCCAAGGAAGTACTTGAGATATCCTAGATCTTTAACTTGAAACACTTTTGCCAGAAGGGTCTTCAATTGTTGGATCTCAGCAAGGTCATCACCAGTAAGGATGATATCATCCACATAGACAATAAGAATGGATCTTTTCTGGTTGGTTGTTTTGATAAACATGGTGTGATCTGAGTTGCATTGATGATATCCAACAGCTTTAACCACAGTGGTAAGTTTGCCAAACCAGGCTCAGGAGAGGCTGTTTTAGGCCATATAGAGATTTTCTCAATTTGCAAACTTTCCCTTGAGTGTGAGTGTTGGCAAAACCAGGAGGTACATTCATATAGACTTCCTCAGTAAGGTCACCATTTAGGAACGCATTCTTGATATCCAGTTGGTGGAGAGGTCAGTCAAGTTGGACAGCAAGTGAGATCAGTACCCTGACAGTGTTTAGCTTTGCCACAGGTGCAAAGGTCTCTTTGTAGTCAAGTCCATATGTTTGAGTGAATCCCTTGCAGCTTGATCTAGCTTTGTATTTGTCAATAGTACCATCAACATTGTACTTGATAGTGAGTTGACCACCATTTCTGGTGTTGTCTTCTTTCCATTTGGGAGAGTGGTGAGGTCCCAAGTATGGTTGTCAATGAGCGATCATTTCAGTTTTGATAAATTGCCTTCCACTTATCATGTTGGAGAGCCTCTGTATATTCTTAGGAATAGAGTGAGAGTCCAAGTCCTGTGTAAACATAGCAAAAGAAGGTGACAAGTGATCATAAGACACATAAGTATGGATAGAGTGATTAGTGCATGATCTATTTCCCTTCCGGATGACAATGGGCCTGTCATCAATATCGATGGAATGAAGCAGGGTCTCAGGCTCGGAAAAGCTTTGAGGTTCGAGGGGATCGATAAGTTCTTTGATGTTCGAGTGGGTTCGATGAGTCCTTTGAGGTTCGATGAAGTCTTTGGGGCTCGATGAGGGTTGAGGTTCGATGAGGGTGATGAGTATCAGGTGTCTACTGAGGAGTTGGTTGAGGGATTGGAGTGATCTCAATCTCAATAAGGTTGTCATCTGTGACTATCTCAGTAGGTTTGCTGTAGTAAGGGGTTTTTTCAAAGAATTTTACATCCATAGAATTGTAAAATCTTTTGTCAGTGGGAGAATAACACTTGTAACCTTTCCTGTCTTTGGCATAGCCTAGGAAGATGCACTTATGAGCTTTGGGATCAAGTTTTCTTCTGTGTTGGGCGTGAATATAGACAAACATAGTACATCCAAAGATCTTTGGAGGCAAGTCAGCAATGAGATGAGGACAAGGATGAGTTGTCAGCAGGGTTTGAATGGGAGTCTTGAATCCTAACACTCTATTGGGTAGCCTGTTGATCAGGTATGTGGCAGTTAATATAGCTTCACCCCACATATATTTAGGCACATGTGTGGTGAACATGACTGATCTGGCCATTTCCAGTAAGTGCATGTTCTTCCTCTCAGCAACCCCATTTTGCTGAGGTGTCTCTACACAGCTACTGGTGTGAATAATCCCCTTATCATTCAGGAAGGTCTTTGAGATTGGACTCATAGTATTCCAAGGCATTATCTGCTTTTAAGATTTTAATCTTAGTGTCAAATTGAGTGGATACCATGTTATAGAACTCTTGGAAGATGGTTCCAACTTCAGATTTATCTTTCATCGAGAGCGACCATGTGATCTGGTGTGGTCATCTATGAAGGTGACAAACCACATCTTTCTGTTATACTTTTAACTCTTGAGGTCCCCATACATCACTATGAATCGAGTGAAAGGTGTGGAAGGTAAATAAGGTATTTTAGTATACTGATTTAGTAAGTTTAGCAAGCGACAAATATCACATTGAAGGTCACCGAGGTTACATCCTTTAAACAATTCAGAATTAAAGACTTTAAATAACCAAAACTTGGATGACCTAGCCTATAATGCCATAACATGATATTGTCTAAGGTTTGGTGTGTAAGTCTTTGAGGCGATTCAGTCTTCAATCTTACATCTTCGCAGGTTGACCATAAACTTGATCTGGCGAGCTTTAGCTCTCCCAATCACTTCTGTGAAGAAAGATCTGGAAAATACATTGATTGTCATTAAACAAGATTGTCCAATTTAGGTCTTTAGTGAGTCTCTTGTGAGATATCAGATTCTGATCTAATTTAGGAACAAATAGGACATCCTGAAGGTATATCTTATCAGTAAGTTTAACATTTCCAAACCCTTGTGCACATGAGATAGATCCATCAGCAATCTTAATATTGTGGGTTTGATGACAGGGCCTAAACTGAGATATGAGACTCTTGTTACCAGTCATATGGGATGAAGCCCCAGAATCAACAATCCAAGTATCATTACTGAGAGGTGAGTGGAATATACCTGTTTTAGCATGAGTAGCTATGTCAGTGATAGAACTACCTTCCTTTTGTTGAGCAATGAAGGCTTTGAAAGCAGCAAACTGGGCATCCAACATGGTATCTTTGTTCCCTTCTTCACTGACATGCCTGCCCTGACTCTCCCTGGTTGGTTTGGAGGGTTTAAAGGAATTAGGCTTACCATGTAGTTTCCAGCAATTGTCCTTGGTGTGATTTGTGCGTTTGCAGTGGTCACAGAACAACTTTCCTGTCTTCTCAGTAGGGTTCCTGTAAGTATCAATAACCTCTCAAGAGCTTCACGATCACCAACATTCTTTGAGCTATCGGTAGGGTGATCAGCAGGGTTGCTTTGCAGCATTACTTTCCTCGTGCTTTCCTCATGTTTGACTTCAGCAAACACAGATTTGAGGCTGGGGAGAGGTTTAGTAGCAAGAACTCTACCTCTAACATCATCAAGGGATGAGTTCAGCCCTGTGAGGAACTTGAATACCCTCTTCTTCTCAATGATATTCTTGTATAAGGCAGAATCCTCTACATCCTTCCATGGGTGAATTTCCAACATATCTAGGTGTTGCCATGCCTAAGATAGTTGGTTGAAGTATTGAGTTACGCATGCAGATCCCCTTGCCTGCAATTTTGGATTTGAGCTTCAAGATCATAGACCTCGGATGTATTGTCTTTTTTGAGTAAAGGTCTACGGCATTGTCCCAGATTTCCTTTGCGAGATCATACATCATGAAGTTCTCATCGATCTCTTTTGTCATTGACCTCGTGAGGATGGTCATGACTTGGTTATTTTTCTGTATCCCATGCTTCAAACTTGGGGTCGATTCAAAGAGGCGGAGTTTGGAGCCGGATAAGTATCCCATCTTGCTCTCGGCCTCGAGATATACATTTTCATAGATCTTGACCACACAGCAGTAGTTGTTGCCATCAAGTCTGTGATTTGTAAAAGAATGGTTTTCAGTGACCCCAGTCTGTTGAGGTAGCTGGGGCTCAACTGAGGGTGAGGAAGCTTCAGATTGTTGAGGATATTATAAATAAGGCATAAATAATTATATTTAGTTGTCTTTTATTATTATTATTAATGTTGTCTTGGTGGCTAAGTTAGATGATGTCTATATAAGAGCAATTGTACTATCAATATTATTCAATGAAATACAATACACTTTGAATTTTAATATGGTATCGGAGCAAGTCAATTTTCTCTCTCTCGTTATGCCTTTTCTCTCCTAAACCCTAAAATCTTTCTTTCCAAAAAAAAAAAAAAAAAAAAGAATTCCGGCGTCTTCTTCAAAGGGCATGTGACCAGAGCCCCCCCCCACCCCCCCCACCTCCCCCTTTTCTCGGAAAAACTCCCCCCCGGTTCCGACAAACTTCTCCCGTAGCACCCTTCTTCTCCGGCTACTCTAAACCAACAACTCAACACTCAAAATCAGCCTCTTTCTGCTTAATTTATTTATTTATTTTTATTTATTTTTAATTTTTTGTTTTTCTCTCCCCTATAACCAGCCTTCTCCAAGCTTAACGCTTTTCTCCTTCTCGATCTATTTTTCAGCCTTTCCGTTCTTCGTCTCCGACGTCTTTTCTGTAAACACAAACCTCGAACCTCCTCTTTTACGGCATTAGCAAAAGCACCGTAAAGGGTAGTTTACATCTTTCCTCTTCCGACTTCTAGACTATTTCCTGCTAGTTTAGAAAACAAAAATAATAAAATAATATTCTATTGAAGAAGTAGTTGTTTTGACTACAATTATTTTTGGGGGTCTTCATTTAAAAGGACTTGGTCAACCCTCTCTTCATTTAAAAGGGTCTCTTCATCTAAAAACCCTTCATTTTACACACAAAATCAAACCCTTTTAACCAGAACCACTCCAGTCAAAGCCCCTTTAACCAGAATCATCACCTGCGCACCCTTTTAAATAAATTTCCCTTATTTTTGACCTACGTGCCAAAAAGCAAAACAAAAAAAAAAAAAAAAAAAAAAATAGAATGACATATCGACGCTTATGTCAGTCCTTGCACACTGGCAATGGTTCGGTTTTTTTCAAAGCCGGGGGCGAGGCTGTAATCGTGGAAACCCTCGCCCCCCACACTCCAGCTTCTATAATGGTCCAAGACCTTTTACCTGCCAAATTTGTGCCGCCACCGACCTTACCGCACCAGCTTGCTCCTTGCGATATCAGCGCTCTCCCCCTCATCACGTATATGCGTCGTCCCCACATCACGGCTTTAATTGGATTGCAGATACCGGGGCCACTCACCATATCACTCATGATCTTCGCACTCTCAACCTATCTTCTGCACCTTATGCTGGACCCGAAAAAGTGCATGTAGGCGACGGTACGGGTTTACATATTACTCATTACGGCTCTTCTTCTGTTACTTCCACTTCCCAGTCTTTTTATTTATCTAATATTCTTGTTACACCCTCTATTACTAGAAACCTCTTATCTGTGCAAAAGTTTGCCTCTGACAATTCCGTGTATTTTGAATTTCATGGGTCTTACTTCCTTGTCAAAGATTACTCCGGTCACACCCACCTTAGGGGATTTGTAAAAGATGGCCTATATCACTTCTCTACCCCCCTTCACCCTCCCTCTGCTCCTGCTCAAGCTCTGGCCTCCTCCCTGACCCCCTCCACCACATGGCATCAGCGTCTCGGTCATTGTTCTTATTCCGTACTCCGTCAAGCCTTAAAAGGCCTTCCTACCTTCACCCCTACTAAGCCGTCGCCTTCCGTCTGTGCTCCGTGTCAATTGGCTAAAAGTCACCGCTTCCCGTTATACACTTCTGAATTCACCTCTACCGCTCCTTTGGACCTGATCTACTCCGATGTTTGGGGCCCCTGTTATGAACCCTCGATTTACGGTTCCCGCTATTACGTCAGCTTTCTGGATGACTTCACCAAATACCTATGGCTCTATCCCCTGAAACATAAATCTGATGTTGAAACTATCTTTCCTGACTTTCTTGCTATGATTGAACGTCAATTTAACACCAAACTAAAATCCATCCAAACTGACTGGGGTGGTGAGTACCGTCGCGTTTCTACTCTTCTTACCTCTCTTGGCATCCGCCATCGCCTATCCTGTCCCCACACCCACGAACAAGTTGGTGCCATTGAGCGCCGCCACCGCCAAATTGTTGAGGTCGGCCTTTCCCTTCTTGCCCAATCTAACCTTCCACTCCCCTATTGGGAGGATGCCTTCATCACCGCTACTTATATTCTCAACCGTCTTCCTACCAAAATCCTCAAGGATAAGTCGCCCTTCGAAATGGTTTACCATCGGTCCCCTGACTATACATTCTTTCGCGTCTTTGGCTGTGTGTGCTGGCCCTATCTCCGTCCCTACAACCACCAACAATAGTGCGGTAAAGCGAAGGATCGGCGCATGGAGGGCCGTCGTCCAGAGTGAGACGGGTGGATGCCGACATAGGTGTCTGACAAGGCTTGGCCTTGTCCAGAGAGGCACGCTGGAGAAGTTGGAAGATATACTTGCGCTGAGTGAGAAATAGCCCATCAGAGGTATGAAGCACCTCAATGCCAAGAAAATAGGACAGAGAACCAAGGTCCTTAACCGGAAAGTGCCGACCAAGATAAGAGATAACCTGCTCAACAAGAGAAGACGACGAGCCAGTAATAACAATATCATCCACATAAATCAGAACATAGACACGAGCACCATCACAGGAATAAATATATAAGGAGGTGTCAGCTTTAGAACCGACAAACCCAAACTGAGTCAAGACATCGGTGAAGCGAGAGAACCAAGCACGGGGGGCCTGGCGGAGGCCATAAAGACTGCGGCGAAGACGGCAAACATAATGAAATACAATACACTTTGAATTCTAATACAGATAATGAAGACATTCTTGATTCAGCAGGGTACTGAGAATTTGCAGCGGATTCAGGAGTTTAAGTCTCTGATACCATGAAGAGAGATTGAGAAAGTAATAATACTTGTAAACTTCAACTTAGTTTATTCATCATAAAAGAGTGAGTATAAATAGATACAAGTAAGTGAGAAAGGTCCTAGTAGAATATAAAATTTAGGAGAGAAGCAATTAAATTACTAGAAATTAAATTTAGTATTAATAGCTAGAGTTGTCTATTACCTAATAAGACAAAATAGAGTGACTTTATGACTTTATACTTTATGACATATTAATTGTTTATACTATACAATTAATATGTCTTACAATTAATATGTTACACTAATTAATGTAATAAATGTAACGTAATATTTCTACAGATACTTTTAAGATACCATGACCAATTCTTTAGAATTGTTTCATTTAGTTTCGGGTACTTGCGGTTCAGCTGAGTAGATAACTTTTATAACATGATTGGTTGTATATTGCATCAAACTACTTTCCGAGTTTCTGTTTTATTCATCTTTATGCTTTGAAACTCAAGTGGTTTAATTTATTTTCTATCATTGGCATTGTACCCAACTATCGACTATTTATTCTGCTTAACACTCTGTATTGTACTAGTCATGAGAACTGTTTTAGTTTCTACTATGAAATGCTTAATTTGTGTAGGATTTTGTAAATTTGGCTTTGAAAAAAAGAAATTTAATAAAGCAGTCAACTTCCTCAAAAAAATAAAAATAAATAAAGCAGTCAACAAGATGTCACTGAATGAACTAAGTTGTCTTTGGCTTTCTTACTATGCCCACTTGTATTGTCTTGACTTTTTAGTTTTGTATGCCTCCACTGGAATTACTTTTGTGCTTATTCTTGCCTATTGTATGTTACAGCTCTTGGAGGAGATGTTCCATTTGTATGTATTATTGAAGAGAATGCAGTTCTGAAGAATCTGGACAGTCAGAAAGATTACAATGTTCTGAAGAATTACTAAGTTTTAAGGTTTTGAAATGATTCCTATAAGATTTAAGGTGACTACATTATCAATCAAACTTTCTTATATGCTTTTTATCTATTTATTACTAAAACAAAAATTATATGAACACATTTTACTTGGATTTTTTGCCCTTACCAGAATCTTCATCATATTGAACAGAAGTTTTAAGTGTCTGTTTTTTTTTTTTTTTTTGGAGGGTGTGGGAGAGCACTAAATTATGCGGATTGGATGTGTTTTTTTAAGAGAACTCTGATATTTCCATATGGGTAAAATGGTATGAAAGAATATTAAGGTTGAATTTCTTGATCTGATTCTAAGAAGATTCAAGGTGATTTGACTTTATCAATCACGTTTTGAGTGAAGCATTAAAGTATGTACACGTTGACGTACATTTGAATTAACATTTCATTGCAACATATGCTGTATGTTTTCATTGTTTGATAAAACCCTTTCTTTTATCCCTTTTTGTGAAAATTTGAAATTGACATTTTTGCTTCTGTGTCTTTGCAGTTATGCATGATAATCATTTTCACAGCTTGAAGCCCAACTCTTGTTGATTGGCTGGAAGAATATGAAGGTAAACTACGCAGTCTAAGCATCTTTTTTTGATTGGATTGTTTTTTTTGGATAGTGCATTGATGTATTGAAGTCCACATGACTAGTTTTTGGCCATTATAATTTATACGAAAGGTTTCTTTGCGGGGATATTTTTCAAAATTATCAGTTATTTGGACATCCTAGAGAAAGTTTTCTTTTAAAATTATATTCTTATGTCTGGAAACAGTCCTTGTTAGAATAATAAACTCCTCTTCTGTTCCTTTACTATCGGAACTAACCCAACAAATAGATAAGGGAGAATTAGTGTGAATTGTATTTGTATTTTGAATATCAGTTAGGATTTGATATTTAGTTTAGAAGATATAATCTCAACAATGTAATATATATATACATTACACGTGATGTACAGAAAAGCTAAGTGAATGAAAATTTAGTTTGCTCTCTGTATTTGCTTTTCTCTTAATTCTTTCATGGTATCGGAGCCATTAGCACACGCTACTTCTCAAATGGCTTTATCTAATCAAAATTCTTCCACTCTCGCTTCCTCTCATCCAAATGTGCTAGCGATTCCCAACTTGAATCAGCTAGTTACCGCTAAACTCGATAACACAAATTATCTAATGTGGTTATCTCAAATGGTTCCAGTTCTTAAGAGCCATGATTTGATGGGTTTAAGTGGACGGTACTCAACCGTGCCCATCACAATTTATCAATGATGATCAAGGAAGAGTGACAACAACTAAGAATCCTGAATATGCGCTATGGATAAGGAAAGATCAATTCGTACTAGGATGGATAAATGCTACTTTATCCGACAAGGCTGCACCGACAGTTTATGGCCTTAACACAGCTTATCAGGCGTGGACTGCATTGGCCAATAAATTTGCATCACCGTCTCGTTCACGGATCAATCACCTCAAACGACAATTGCAAACTCTGAATCAAGGATCACTTAAGTGTGCTGCATACCTTGATATGGCCAAGCAACTTGCTGCACAATTGCGAACTGTAGGAAAACCGGTGGATGATGATGATCTCATTACATACGTGGTAAGTGGCTTGAACCATTCTTATCATCCATTTGTTACTTCTTTGTCTATTGCCACCAGGGATCGTAATCTCTCCTTTGATGACTTCCAAGCCGAGCTACTCTCGTGTGAATTACTTTTAGAAAGTCATTTGACAGCCGTGGGATCTGAGATGAATCAGATGGCATTTTTTGCTAAACAAAATGCATCAAATGCTTCATATCAGCCGCATAATCAAGGTTTCCAGCCAAGAGGGAAATTTCAAAACAAGAAATTTCAACCTCAAGGTAATTCAGGGTATCAAGAAAACAAGCAATTCACACCCAATCAATTTGTTTGGTCCTAGGCCGAGCACCCAATGCAAACCGATCCACAGCAGCTTGTTCACCCAAAACAAAAATCCATGCCAAATCAGGCCGTATGAATCACCAGGCTCTAGATTGCTATCACGAATGGACTACACCTATCAAGGCCGTCATCCTCCCGCTTCGGTTGGCGGCAATGGTCGCTCAGACACATCACCCTCTTATAGAGGATGACACTTGGCTAGGTGATAGCGGAGCGAATCAACATCTAACAACCGATCTTGAGCGGTTAACTTTAGCACAACCCTTTCTTTCGTCGAGGATCAAGTTCTTTGTTGGAAATGGACAAGGTTTGGAGATAAAACACACTGGTAATACTATTCTACATACCTCTTCAAATCCCTTTTATCTAAATAATATCTTACATTGTCCAAATGCCTCTGCCAATTTATTATCTATCAATAAGTTTTGCAAGGATAATGATTGTTTCTTTGTTTTAACTGACACACATTTCTTTATCAAGGACAAAACATCCGGGAGGACGCTGCTGCAAGGAAAGAGTAGAGGTGGTCTATATCCGATTAAATTTCAGAAGGAGTTTAAGCCAAGAGCATTGGCTGCAGTTGGAGTCAACACTACCTTTGCCATATGGCATACTAGACTAGGACACCCATCTTCTTCTGTTGTTTCCTTAGTTTTAAATAAAAATAAGTTACCCTTTGTTTCTGCAAATAAAAGTACTGTATGTGAATCATGTCAAATGGGAAAAAGTAAACAACTTCCATTTAAAGCTGACAGTTTCACATAGAGTAACTAGTGTTCCACTTCAACTTATTCATTCTGACGTATGGTCTTGTTCAGTTCCCTCTCTTAATGGTTGTCGTTATTATGTGATTTTTGTGGATGATTTTTCTCGTTACACTTGGCTTTATCCAATTCAAAATAAATCTGATGTCTACCCATGTTTCGTCAAATTCAAACTCTTGGTCGAAAATAATTTTTCTCGTAAGATACAAGCTTTACAAACTGATGGTGGAGGTCAGTACTTGTATAAACCTCTTCGCAAATTCCTTGAAGAAAATGGTATCAATCATCGTTACTCATGTACTTCAACACCTCAACAAAATGGAGTTGCGGAACGTAAACATCGACATATCACAGAAATGGGGTTAACTTTATTAGCTCAATCTCGTTTACCACAAAAATATTGGGTTGATGCCTTTTTAACCGCGGTCTATTTGATTAATCGTCTTCCATCCAAAGTACTTGATAATGCTTCACCTTATCTCAAGCTATATAATTTAAATCCTGATTATGCGTTTCTCCGAACATTTGGATGCGCTTGTTATCCTCTTCTTAGACCGTATAATGCGAACAAACTCATGTTTCGCTCGAAAAAATGTATCTTTCTTGGTTATGCATCACAACAAAAAGGGTATCGTTGTTTGGATCCTATTTCTAATAAAGTTTATATATCAAGACATGTGATTTTTGATGAACACAGGTTCCCAGCTGATGAAGACCACCCTACTCCTCCTTCGGCACGTCCTTCAGGTACGGAATTTGCTTTTCCTTTGCAATCATTTATTGATTTGGTTCCTGAAACTTGTCATATACCCACTAGTCCCCAGCAGCTCTCTCTTCCGATTCCACCTGTTAACTCAACCACTTATAGTACTTCTCCCAACAAATCCCTTTCACCAGCCGTCTCTCCACAAGCGACACCTCCTACTTCCCCAACTACTTCTACTTGCTCTCCCTCTGCTCCTTTACATTCCCCTTCACCTCAGCTCCCACCTTCTGTTCCTTTAGAATCTCCTTCACCTCCATCCCCAGAACCTACACCCCCAGAACCTCCACAAACTTCCAAACATCCTATGGTTACACGGTCAAAGACCGGTAATCTTAAACCACACCACTTTCCCGAATTTCATACATATTATTCTACTAAATATCCCATTTCTGCTTTTATCAGTACTGTCTTACCTCCCGAACCTCGTACTTTCAAACAAGCATCTCGTCATCCTGACTGGTGGAAGGCGATGACAGAAGAGTATGAAGCTCTCATGACTAATCAGACGTGGACATTAGTCCCTAGACCTGCTGGTCACAATGTCATCGATAATAAATGGGTGTATAAGGTGAAACAGACCTCCGACGGTAAGCTCGAACACTTCAAAGCTCGGCTAGTCGCTAAAGGTTTTGAACAGGAAAGTGGCATCGATTTTTATGAAACCTTTAGTCCTGTCATTAAGCCGTCTACCATACGTGTCATTCTCACACTTGCAGCTCATTTTACTTGGCCGATTCGACAGTTGGACATTTCTAATGCTTTCCTTAATGGTAAGTTAGAGGAGGAGGTATATATGTCCCAACCTCCTGGTTTCGTTGATGTACATCGCCCGGATTTTGTTTGTAAACTCAACAAAGCCATTTATGGTTTGAAGCAAGCTCCACGGGCGTGGTATTTACAATTATCTCAGACACTTCACCAGTTGGGGTTTCAATCCTCTTCTTTAGACAGTTCGTTGTTCACTTATCACTGTAATGGCATTCATATTTTTGTGTTAGTATATGTCGATGATATTTTAGTCACCGGTACTCATTCCGCATATATTCAGTCTCTTATTAATCAGCTGCAAAGTTATTTCAAGCTCAGGGATCTTGGGAATCTTAACTTCTTTTTGGGCATTCAAGCCACCAGTACTTCACGTGGGATTCACATTCGACAATCCAAGTATATCCTCGATTTGCTGGACCGAACTAACATGGCAGGGGCTAAGCCTACAACCACGCCTTGTTCCCCTGGAGTTCGTTTATCTGCACATAGTGGTGACCCGTTGTCCCCAAACCAAATTACAGAATACCGTCAAGTTGTTGGGGCTCTTCAATATTGCACATTGACCCGTCCTGATATTTCGTTCACAGTTAATCAATTGTGCCAGTTTATGCACAATCCCACAACCGAACATGTTGGATCGTAAACGCGCAAACAATTACTCTAGAGGGGGGGTGAATAGAGTAATTACCAATTTTTCGATTTTATTTCGATTAAGCACAAATCAGAGTTCCAACTTAGTTTCAGTCAATTAAACAGGCGGAAGACTGTTTAATTCAACTATATGAAAACTAAGTTATCCTAGTTGTCTAGGTGATCTAGTTCATCCTAACATGCTTCGGTCAAGCGATTTTAATTCGATTAGGTTGAATTAACTAGCATGCGATTTCAAACCTAAATGTTTAAGTTGATAAGGTGAAACAAACACTTTGCAGGTTTTAGTTCTTTAGACTAGCATGCAGAATTCCTAAGTGAGAAACAAAACAGAAAACAAACAATCCAAGCAAAACAACCACAAGTGGCAAGTCTTACTTGAATCAAACCAAGTGTTAATCCAAGCCAAGCTTAGAACAACACTTGAACCGTAGATTCAAGTACAACTAGACCAAGCTATACTAAATCTACTGAGTAACAAGAGTTATACAAAAGTTACCAAAAACCGAAGCCTCTGACTCCGTAAGGACAAAGAATGTGAGACCGCCTCTCTCGAGCAGACCCGGTCCTTCAAAGACATCCCAACACACACAGCCTTGTGTGTTGAACCACCACCAAGTATGAGCAGCCCTTGGTGAACCCGAACAATAAGTGCAGCAGCTCTCTTGAACACAATTCCTCACTTTTACAAGTATATCACTCAAGTGTTTGTGTTACAAAAACTATCCTCACTTACAATGTTCGTGCCTCACAAATCACACTCCCTAATTCCTATGTCTTCAAGCTTCCTAGTGCAAACCAGCACTTTTCTGGACAGCCTTGCAAGCACTCACAAAAACAAGAGAAAAGTTAGTTTGAAGAGGGATGTTTGACCAAGAGAATTACTCTAGAGGGGGGGTGAATAGAGTAATTACCGATTTTTCGATTCTAATACAGTTAAAGCATAAATCAGAGTTCCAACTTAGTTTCAGTCAATTAAACAGGCGGAAGACTGTTTAATTTAACTATATGAAAGCTAAGTTATCCTAGTTGTCTCAGTGATCTAGTTCATCCCAACATGCTTGATCAAGCGATTTTAATTGATTAGGTTGAATTAACTAGCATGCGATTTCACCTAAGTGTTTAAGTTGATAAGGTGAAACAAACACTTTGCGTGTTTTAGTTCTTTAGACTAGCATGCGAGAATTCCTAAGTGAGAAACAAAGCAGAAAACAAACAATCCAAGCAAAACAACCACAAGTGGCAAGTCTTACTTGAATCAAACCAAGTGTTAATCCAAGCCAAGCTTAGAACAACACTTGAACCGTAGATTCAAGTACAACTAACTCAAGCTATACTAAATCTCTTGAGTAACAAGAGTTATACTAAAGTTACAAAAACCGAAGCCTCTGACTCCGTAAGGACAAAGAATGTGCACCGCCTCTCGAACAGCCCGGTCCTTCAAAGACATCCAACACACACACACCTTGTGTGTTGAACCACCACCAAGTATGAGAAACCCTTGGTGAACCCGAACAATAAGTGCAAAGCAGCTCTCTTGAACACAATTCCTCACTTTTACAAGTATATCACTCAAGTGTTTGTGTTTAAAACTATCCTCACTTACAATGTTCGTGTGCCTCACAAATCACACTCCCTAATTCCTATGTCTTCAAGCTTCCTAGTGCAAACCAAAGACTTTTCTCGACATGACCTTGCAAGCACTCACAAAAACAAGAGAAAAGTTAGTTTGAAGAGGATGTTTGACCAAGAGAATTACTCTCAGAGGGGGTGAATAGAGTAATTACCGATTTTTCGATTCTAATACGCTTAAAGCATAAATCGAGTTCCAACTTAGTTTGATCAATTAAGCAGTGGAAGACTGTTTAATTTAACTATATGAAAGCTAAGTTATCCTAGTTGTCTAGGTGATCTAGTTCATCCCAACATGCTTCATCAAGCGATTTTAATTCAGATTAGGTTGAATTAACTAGCATGCAGATTTCACCTAAGTGTTTAAGTTGATAAGGTGAAACAAACACTTTGCGAGTTTTAGTTCTTTAGACTAGCATGCAGAATTCCTAAGTGAGAAACAAACAGAAAACAAACAATCCAAGCAAAACAACCACAAGTGGCAAGTCTTACTTGAATCAAACCAAGTGTTAATCCAAGCCAAGCTTAGAACAACACTTGAACCGTAGATTCAAGTACAACTAGACTCAAGCTATACTAAATCTCTTGAGTAACAAGAGTTATACAAAAGTTACAAAAACCGAAGCCTACAACTCCGTAAGGACAAAGAATGTGCAGACCGCCTCGAATGAGCGACCCGGTCCTTCAAAGACATCCCAACACACACAGCCTTGTGTGTTGAACCACCACCAAGTATGAGCAGCCCTTGGTGAACCCGAACAATAAGTGCAGCAGCTCTCTTGAACACAATTCCTCACTTTTACAAGTATATCACTCAAGTGTTTGTGTTACAAAAACTATCCTCACTTACAATGTTCGTGCCTCACAAATCACACTCCGAAATAACTCTCAAACACTCAAACCTAACTCCTACTCTACTTGCTTCTACTAGCTCCAAGCTTCTCCACTTGTTTCAAGCTCTTGAGAACACCTTGAGAGACTTTGAGTTGTTTGTTTGAGAACGAATGATGGACCAAGATTATTTCATTGAATTTGTGAGTCTGCAATTACTTAGCTCCAATGTCTTTCCAATTTGCTTTTTCAATCTGTAATTGCTTTTTTTTTTTTTTGCGCAGGTGTAAAGTGGGCATATATATCTTTGCACACTTAATAGAGATATTAGTAGATTTCAGGAGATAAAAGTAAATTATGCAGTTTAACAGAGACAAGGCAACGGCTAGAAGGTAATCAGCTAAACAGATACAGATGTGGACAAGAGAATGGGCAAGGGACCGACTGGAGAAGCAACGGCTCTAAACATTGGGAGCTGATATTGCACATATATCAAAAGAACTTTTACATAACAAGACATAACTATTGCATACATATATTTTCAGATTGAATAAATATTAGATAATATAGATAGGAGTAGACTTTTAACCAAGGTTAATACAGAATCATATATTTGCTGAGACCACAAATAGAAGATTTAGATCTATCATTTTTACAAAGGAAATATCGCAACTTGAGTTATGAAACAAATATGCACATATACGCATGCAACAAAAATCCAACTAAGAACTCTCTTTTATATAAGTGGATCCAATTAATATTATATATGTATATATAAAAAAAGTGACCTTTTACTATATAATCAGAGCATGTAATACCATTTATAAAATATTATGGTACACACAAAATCATATCTGGACAAAAACATGTGATGAGTGTGTACAGTGACTAAAAAGCTGGACCGAGAAAATAGAAGCTTTGACTTGGTGATGTGTGTGAAGATGTGAGAGCAGATGTACACATTTTCATATTAACAAAATTTATAAATTTATAAAGCAGAGTACAAATCAAGAAAGCATACATACATATGTTTTCATATATATATAATGAAACAAAATAGCAGACTTGACAAATAATTGGCTTATTATCGTGCAAAAATAAATGCCATTTTAACACATGGAGTAACGAGATTTAATAGCAGAAAAACGAGGTGACATAAAGATTTTGATTTAGCATGCATTTATTAGATCCGAAAAGACTCGATAAATAAAAGACTCGATTTGCATATATATCATTTTCAAACTAAAACCCGATTAAGACAGATGCACTCTATTAGACCGAGATTAGAGACCAGATTGACATTATCTAGATAAAGAATTCGACTTTTATCAAAATTTTTGAACATGCACAGAGAGAGGAAGAAGATTTACCAAAAATGAAATAGGAAAGATAGTACTGTTAATTAGATTTGCAGATATATCGATTTAGGGAATCATTGACCTCGAATTAAAGCCTCAACACATCGTTTTCAAAGCATGAAGATCGATGCTTTTCTTCATAGCTCTGCCTTCACAGCACTGAGCATCTTGACGGGGCACAAGGACACATGAAAGCACCAACTGAAAGATGAAGAGTCGTGTTGCAGTGATTTTCGAACCAAAAAAGAGCTTTTCAGTAAATGGAAGAGAGAAGGAATTAAAGAGCAAAAGCTCTTCATATTCTAACCGAAAGAGGAAGAGAGACTGAGAGATATCATGGGTTGTAGAGAAAGAGAACCGTTTGAAGTTGCAGAGCATTGCATCGGTTAGAGAAAAGAAGGTGGCGTTTTTGGTTTTGGGTAGTGGAGAAGTTGGCTTTTGAGGTCTGAGAAAATTAATGGGCATAGAAAAGGGAAAGAGACGTGGGAAGGGGAGTGAAAGGGATGGGTGCAATTAATAGGGTAATTTCTAGGATATAATGGGTAGTGGGGTGGAGTATTCAAGGAGAGGTGGGGCGGAAGAGTTTGTGAATGTAGTAGTAGGGTTTATGGTGATAATTGGGCTCAGTTTATTTAATGGAAAAAGAAAGAAGAGGGCCGAAGGTGATCAGGCCTTTTATATAAATATAATAACATAAATAAGACATACTATACATGATTAATTTTCAAAACATTTCACATAAAAATAATTATTACTCCCTCCGTTTTTTTTTATCTGTCACATTTCAGTTTTTTCCATTTTTTTATTTATCTGTCATTTTACATTTCCAATGCAAAGATTTATTATTTTTCTTCCTTTACCAATAAAATATTTACATCTCCAATAAAAAACACAATTCCAAATTTAAAAACTCCTTTACCAACAAAACATTTACATCTCCAATAAAAAAATACATTTCCAATACGCATATTAATTACTTTCTTAATCTGTGTGATTCTTCTCTCTGCGACATATATATAAAAACGGAGGGAGTATGATATAACTAATTGTAGAGTAATTATGTCATATATCCAAAATAAAGATATTTTGAAATATATCAACACAAAATACTCAACAATTCTCCCCCTTTGATTATTTTCAAAATATCACTTTTAAAACTTTATTTTGGGGTTTAACTCCCCCTACAAACGAGCTATCATTAAAGAGATAAACTCCCCCTTAATTAAAGCTTTAATACTTAGAAAATAATAGTTTTAGACATTTCTCTCCCCCTTAGTTTGAAAATTAATCAATGGGTTATGAAAAGACTTTTAAATATAAAGGAGGTTTTTTTTATTAAAAAAAATATTTTTAGACATATAAGCTCACAAAATACTTGACAATTAGAATATAGGATGATATGATGGTCAGAGATCGAAGGAATTAATGGATTATGGAAATGGTGGAGAAAGTAAGAGGATATCAAGGGTGATATCAAGAAAGTCGTAAGCATGTCGGGTTTCAAAGATTATACAATTCGAGCCAATTCACCGATTTTGGATTATTTGGAAGATGCGCAAAAGCAGAAAAACTAGACACTTGGTACCCATGGTGTTTGGGTCCTTGACATGTTAGACTCATTTGGGTAAGGTACCTTAACTACCCAAACCTTCTTTATCTTAGTCGCTTAGATAACTCTTAGGACCAAAAGTAGTACTAAAAGAAGCACTAGTGGTCTTTGGAGCGACTCCAAGCAAGCCAAAATATAATGGATGGGGATATGGGTGACTTTGACCAAATCGATTATGCTCATGAAACCATGTATGAATGGGTGCCATGCGAGGCCGCGTGTGAGTGTAGGGGTGGTGTTGTGTGTAGTCTAAAGCATCATACAATCTAGATGAATCTTTGAAATGCTTGAGGTGGTGTGTGATGAAATGGTGGAAGTGAATCTTTGAAATGGTGCGGTGTGTGATGAAACGTGTGAGGTAAATGTAGATCACTTTAGGTGGTTCTTTGAAAAAGTTGTGAATGATCTTTGAAAATGTTGTGCAGAGTCTTTGAAAAACAGGATGATAAGGTGCAAAGATAACCAGTTTGAAAAGTTGAACTACTAGGAATAATGTTTTAGAGGCTCTTCTATCATACCCGAAATGCATGATGTTTAGGAGGTGATGAATAGCTAAACTTAGCTTTAGTGTAATCAAGATCTTTGTGAGGTGTGTGAGTGTGTAGATGAAGCATGCTTGGGTGATTTAAGTAGAAGTGTAAGATGTAGAAGCCTTAGATGCTTTATCAACATGAATGGGTTTAGATTCAAAGACTTTTTCTTTACCTTTTGAGACAAAAGCTGGAGGCTTAGCTACAACTTCTTCCAAGGAGGGTTTGAAGCCAAGACCGGTTTTGTCTTTTGGGTTTTAAGTGAAGAGAGTTGCTCATTGTTGTTTAGAGCTATTTTCAAACCTTTGAATGGTTTGTGTGAGCTTAGACATCTCATCCTTTAAAGACTCATTTTCATTGATCAAGTCTTGATTTAGATTCCAACTCAAGAAATGAGTTTCTAAGAGTGCATGCAATTTTATCTTTTCTTCCATTTCTAGCTTTAACTCATTAATTTCATTACGCAAATGATTTCGCTAGTTGCTAAAATTTGGAAAGAAAATGCAGAATATTTTGGACTTAGAAGGGTTTCACCTTAATCGATTCATAATCTGAATTGACCACACAGATGTTGGCCTTCTCATTTTTTAGTGAAGTAGTATCGATTCAGAGCTATTATCCCAAGCAAAGAAAACTTTATACTTGGGATGTTTCTCGAAAATGCAGGCTTAGTTGTTTTATCATGCTTAAGATAAGGACAATTAGATTTATAATGACCCGATTTATCACAGTTAAAACATATAACTTCGAATTTTCAGATTTGTTAACTTGAGGAGCCGAATGATGACTAGATCGCTTTTATACTTCATAAATTTTTCGAATTTTCGAACCAACATGGCAATGTCTTCATCATCATCACTATCACTCAAGTAAGTCTCGGGCACACGTTTAGAACCGCTGACTTCAAAAGCTATATTATGTGACTCAACATTAGCTCGTTTACGAGTGTTCATTTGAGACTCATAAACAAGTAAGGATCCGATAAGTTCCTCTTTTCGGAGAATAGAAAGATCTTTTGCCTCGTAAATAGCGGTGGATTTTGGATCCCACTCGTGAGGCAAACATCTCAAAAAATTCTCCGACGAGTTTCAGATTGGTAAAGTGTTCACCTAGTGACTTAAGTTGATTTATAATAGAAGAGAATCTTGAGTCCATGTCACTAATCGATTCATTAGGCTTCATACGAAATGTTTCATATTCATGCATAAGCCTATCAATTTTAGAATGTTGAACTTGATTAGTACCTTCATATCTCATACGCAGACTTTCCCATATTTCTTGGCGTTTGAGCATGAAGACACATAATCACATTCATTGGGGTGAGTGCGCAAGAAAGTGGTAGACTCGGCTCCGGAGTGCAATGCCATGATTCGATAATCATCGGACCCAAAGTCTTTTCTATCCTTAATGACTTCAACCTCAAGACCATCTTTTAAAATGACTTTCTTTGGAATATATGGACCATCTTCTATGGCAAACCACAGTTGAAGGTCTATAGACTCCAAATGTAGATCTCATAGCACGTTTCCAACGGCCATAATTTGTACCATCGAAGAAAGGGTCTAAGACTAGACATTCCCTCTCGTTGAGGCAAATTCGCCAAGTGGATGCCATGCTATCGAGTGTGTTACTATTTGATGATGAATGAAGAAGCAAATACTGATTAAGAATGATCCTAAAAGCGATGCAGTTGATACAATGCAGTTTTTTGAAATGAATGATTTACAATGCAAGATCGGATGAAGCTCAAAGAGATGTGACAAGGGTTCAAGAAGTGAAGTGTGCGAAAAAAAAATGTAAGGTGAGTGTAGGGTGTGCAACTAAAACAGATTGCAGGCAGATACAGCAAATAAGATAGCAAATACTACACAAATACTGCAGTTTTAAAACAGATAACACAGAATATTTAGCAACAGCATAGAAACAGGTTTTTAAGGTTTTGCAAGGGAATTTCCAGAAGTTTAAGGTGCAGCAAATAAGCAAGACAAAATGCAAATTTCAAGACTTAGAAAGTCTCAAGATGCAGATTCTAAACCAAAAAGAAACAGCAAGCAAGTTTTCAAGAAATGCAGATTTTTCAGGATTATCAGACGAGTAAAAAAGCTAGACAACTAGAAACCTGGCTCCGATACCAATTGTTGGATCGTAAACGCGCAAACAATTACTCTAGAGGGGGGGTGAATAGAGTAATTACCAATTTTTCGATTTTATTTCGATTAAGCACAAATCGAGTTCCAACTTAGTTTCAGTCAATTAAACAAAGGAAGACTGTTTAATTCAACTATATGAAAACTAAGTTATCCTAGTTGTCAGTGATCTAGTTCATCCTAACATGCTTCATCAAGCGATTTTAATTCGATTAGGTTGAATTAACTAGCATGCATGATTTCACCTAAATGTTTAAGTTGATAAGGTGAAACAAACACTTTGCGTGTTTTAGTTCTTTAAACTAGCATGCAGAATTCCTAAGTGAGAAACAAAGCAGAAAACAAACAATCCAAGCAAAACAACCACAAGTGGCAAGTCTTACTTGAATCAAACCAAGTGTTAATCCAAGCCAAGCTTAGAACAACACTTGAACCGTAGATTCAAGTACAACTAGACCAAGCTATACTAAATCTCTTGAGTAACAAGAGTTATACAAAAGTTACAAAAACCGAGCCTCAACTCCAGAAGGGACAATGAAATGAGACCGCCTCTCGAATGTACCTCCGGTCCTTCAAGACATCCCAACACACACACACCTTGTGTGTTGAACCACCACCAAGTATGAGCGAAATTTGGTGAACCCGAACAATAAGTGCAAAGTGACTCTCTTGAACACAATTCCTCACTTTTACAAGTATATCACTCAAGTGTTTGTGTTACAAAACTATCCTCACTTACAATGTTCGTGCCTCACAAATCACACTCCCTAATTCCTATGTCTTCAAGCTTCCTAGCAAACCAAAGACTTTGCAGACGACCTTGCAAGCACTCACAAAAACAAGAGAAAAGTTAGTTTGAAGAGGATGTTTGACCAAGAGAATTACTCAGAGGGGTGAATAGAGTAATTACCGATTTTTCGATTCTAATACGCTTAAAGCATAAATCGAGTTCCAACTTAGTTTGAGTCAATTAAGCAGCGGAAGACTGTTTAATTTAACTATATGAAAGCTAAGTTATCCTAGTTGTCTCAGGTGATCTAGTTCATCCCAACAAAGCCTACGATGCAAGCGATTTTAATTCGGTTAGGTTGAATTAACTAGCATGCGATTTCAACCTAAGTGTTTAAGTTGATAAGGTGAAACAAACACTTTTGGTGTTTTAGTTCTTTAGACTAGCATGCGAGAATCCTAAGTGAGAAACAAAGCAGAAAACAAACAATCCAAGCAAAACAACCACAAGTGGCAAGTCTTACTTGAATCAAACCAAGTGTTAATCCAAGCTAAGCTTAACAACACTTGAACCGTAGATTCAAGTACAACTAGACTCAAGCTATACTAAATCTCTTGAGTAACAAGAGTTATACAAAAGTTACCAAAAACCGGCTTCACAACTCCGTAAGACGACAAAGAATGTGCACCGCCTCTCGAACGACCGGTCCTTCAAACAAATCCCAACACACACACCTTGTGTGTTGAACCACCACCAAGTATGAGCGACCACTTGGTGAACCCGAACAATAAGTGCAAAGACTCTCTTGAACACAATTCCTCACTTTTACAAGTATATCACTCAAGTGTTTGTGTTACAAAAACTATCCTCACTTACAATGTTCGTGCCTCACAAATCACACTCCGAAATAACTCTCAAACACTCAAACCTAACTCCTACTCTACTTGCTTCTACTAGCTCCAAGCTTCTCCACTTGTTTCAAGCTCTTGAGAACACCTTGAGAGACTTTGAGTTGTTTGTTTGAGAACGAATGATGGACCAAGATTATTTCATTGAATTTGTGAGTCTGCAATTACTTAGCTCCAATGTCTTTCCAATTTGCTTTTTCAATCTGTAATTGCTTTTTTTTTTTACTGCAGTGTAGAGCTGGGCATATATATACTGCACACTTAATAGAGATATTAGTAGATTTCAGGAGATAAAAGTAAATTATGCAGTTTAACAGAGACAAGGCAACGGCTAGAAGGTAATCAGCTAAACAGATACAGATGTGGACAAGAGAATGGGCAAGGGACCGACTGGAGAAGCAACGGCTCTAAACATTGGGAGCTGATATTGCACATATATCAAAAGAACTTTTACATAACAAGACATAACTATTGCATACATATATTTTCAGATTGAATAAATATTAGATAATATAGATAGGAGTAGACTTTTAACCAAGGTTAATACAGAATCATATATTTGCTGAGACCACAAATAGAAGATTTAGATCTATCATTTTTACAAAGGAAATATCGCAACTTGAGTTATGAAACAAATATGCACATATACGCATGCAACAAAAATCCAACTAAGAACTCTCTTTTATATAAGTGGATCCAATTAATATTATATATGTATATATAAAAAAAGTGACCTTTTACTATATAATCAGAGCATGTAATACCATTTATAAAATATTATGGTACACACAAAAGCATATCTGGACAAAAACATGTGATGAGTGTGTACAGTGACTAAAAAGCTGGACCGAGAAAATAGAAGCTTTGACTTGGTGATGTGTGTGAAGATGTGAGAGCAGATGTACACATTTTCATATTAACAAAATTTATAAATTTATAAAGCAGAGTACAAATCAAGAAAGCATACATACATATGTTTTCATATATATATAATGAAACAAAATAGCCGACTTGACAAATAATTGGCTTATTATCGTGCAAAAATAAATGCCATTTTAACACATGGAGTAACGAGATTTAATAGCAGAAAAACGAGGTGACATAAAGATTTTGATTTAGCATGCATTTATTAGATCTGAAAAGACTCGATAAATAAAAGACTCGATTTGCATATATATCATTTTCAGCTAAAACCCGATTAAGACAGATGCACTCTATTAGACCGAGATTAGAGACCAGATTGACATTATCTAGATAAAGAATTCGACTTTTATCAAATTTTTCAGAACATGCACAGAGAGGAAGAAGATTTACCAAAAATGAAATAGGAAAGATAGTACCTGTTAATTAGATTTGCAGATATATCGATTTAGGGAATCATTGACCTCGAATTAAAGCCTCAACACATCGTTTTCAGCATGAAGATCGATGCTTTTCTTCATAGCTCTGCCTTCACAGCACCAGAGTATCTTGACGGGGCACAAGGACACATGAAAGCACCAACTGAAAGACTGAAGAGCTGTGTTGCAGTGATTTTCAGAACAAAAAAAACGAGCTTTTCTGTAAATGGAAGAGAGAAGGAATTAAAGAGCAAAAGCTCTTCATATTCTAACCGAAAGAGGAAGAGAGACTGAGAGATATCATGGGTTGTAGAGAAAGAGAACCGTTTGAAGTTGCAGAGCATTGCATCGGTTAGAGAAAAGAAGGTGGCGCGCGTTTTTGGTTTTGGGTAGTGGAGAAGTTGGCTTTTGAGGTCTGAGAGAATTAATGGGCATAGAAAAGGGAAAGAGACGTGGGAAGGGGAGTGAAAGGGATGGGTGCAATTAATAGGGTAATTTCTAGGATATAATGGGTAGTGGGGTGGAGTATTCAAGGAGAGGTGGGGCGGAAGAGTTTGTGAATGTAGTAGTAGGGTTTATGGTGATAATTGGGCTCAGTTTATTTAATGGAAAAAGAAAGAAGAGGGCCGAAGGTGATCAGGCCTTTTCTACCTCTTTATACAAAGAGAAGGATTGATGAGGGAGTGACAAGTGTACTTTTTTGATTGGTGCCTTTTTTTTTTACTGTTCATATTTACTGTTCACCCGCCCAGCCCATTCCCATCTTTTACTGTTCATCATCCAGCCCAGTACTAACCTATTTTCTATCTTACATAATATATATAAACCCTATTTCTATTTTCACAAAATAATTCTGGTCGCCCCTCCAACCGAGAAACTTCTAGGAAGCTGCCTCCTCTATCAAATCTCGTGACACCGTCCTTATTCTCCCATTACACGTCTCTTTCCATTCCAGCTTTCCATTAATTGCTCCCCTCTTCTCCAAAACGTCTCCTTCATTGTTGTCTTCTATGCTCTGAAAATTATTCTCATGATAGATGCTGCCTTCCCTCTTTCTTCTATTTAATTGTTTAGAGAATGAAAAACCTTTCCTCTCTTCACCAATTTGAGAAAGCTCTGTTCTTCAAACCGAAATAAGGCTCTGAATCTCTGTTTTCTCTGCAACTGTGGTATCACTGGCTCTATGGTGCGGTCTGTTAAAGTCATTGCTGCAATCGAGGCCTCTGGTGCTTAGAAGGCAGAGTCATTGAAGAAAAGCATCGAACTTTGATGTTATTTCAAGATTGCTGAGGCCTATGAAGCTCGATCTGAGGCCGATGATGTTCTCTTATCATCCAAAATCTCTGCTCGAAAATCTGCAATCTGACAGGGAAGTTGTCTGTATCTCTTTATGATTTTATGTCTCTTTATCAGATTGAACATGGGATGGTGCTGAATGTTTCCGGTGCAGCTCCCTTACCATAGATAAAAGAAAAATGGTTTTTCTCACTGACTTTAATTTCTTATTCAGTTGTGCATAATAGAAAAAATTGCAGCCTACCTGCAAACTCTGAGTTGCGAATTTCAGCCTACCTGTATGCCTTTTATTTTGTTGCTTCCCTTTCAGATCAATGTGTTCAAGTATGTTGTTTGTGGATTGATTTCTTTTCATTTTAAACTTAGGACGACGAGGCAACTAAGGTAATTCAGTCGATGCACAAGTTGGTGATTGCAGAACCTTCATCTTCGTTCAAGAGAAAGCCTGTTATCATCCTTGTAGTTGGAATGGTAGGTGATGGTCACTTGTGACTTTTGTAGATCACTTCTTGCTTATGTACATTCTGTATGTATTTGGAGTTTGTATGCCCATGTTATGTTCCTACCCTTTTAACCACAATGTTGGAAATGGTTGTGTTGCAGTTTCTGTAGCTTTTTGCACATTAGGGGGGTGCAGATATTGACTTCAGGTATGTTTGTCATCAGATACTGCTCATGAATTTGTCATGAAGGGAAAATATGTTGAGATAGGGAAGAGGAATGTATAAATCTTCTACTCTCTCGTACTGTTTTGTGTGAGCGTTTGTTGAGGTCCATTAATAGTTGCGTTAATGGCATTCACTTTGCGTCTTCAGCATTTCGTCTTTAACTGTCTTCTATTGGCATATAAAATTTGGAATTCTATATGATTATTAATCTAAACATCTTTTGGTATTGAAATTTCCTATTTGACACTATTGATAGATCCAGCAAGGATGGTTTTGAATTGAATCGTAAGCTGATATATTGTTTGTTTTGTGTTTTTGGCTTACTCATGAGGAGATTTAAAGCTCAATCAGTTGATTCGTTATTCATTTAGAGGACCGGCCTAATTTTAGTTGTCAAAGGTTTCTTCTAATTAAATACCTGGAACAAGTATTATGGATTACCCCTGGGTCAAAAGAATGTTGGGCTGGATAGAGAAGAAGTTAATCATGTAAAAACTATATGTAAAATAAATTCAGTTGTTTTATTACCTTAACATCGTTAGCAGCCATCCTTAATATCATTGATTTCTAATTTTGCAATCAGGTTAATCAAGGATGCCAATTTGCAAGTATTGACCTCTCTCTTCTGCACCATGCATATATCTTCAGCAATATACTTACTGGACGCCAGGTAGGTTCAACATGTGGATGTTTTATCTATTACATGTTATTGTCTTCTGATACGTAGACATTTGGTTTTTTGTGGTGCTTTTTTTTACTCAAATAGTTGTTATTTAGGTGCTTTTCCCTTGAACATTTGCATTTATATTTTGGTGGAGTGTTTCACTTCAGGTTTAGTTTGAACATTGGATTAAAAAAGCACACCTATTGATTAAAAAGAGCTTTAATTAAATAGCAGTGAATCGGATGAGTTTTTTTTTACATCAGGAGAACTTGTTCCTTCTGGATTTGTCGTTCAACCAGTCAAAGCAAATGTCATCCTATTATGCGGAAAACCTAGAAGTGTGAAACTAACAACCACAGTTCCTGCAAGTGTGAATTTCCCAAAACGTAGACATGAAACTATGTGACACATAATTGTATATTCAGGGTAAAAAAAAATATACAACAAATAATTACACTTGTTACCTGTCTTGCAAAGAGAAAAAGTGTAATGGATGAATCTGCGTTGGAAGCTGAGATTTATTGCTTCTCTTGATGCCTATGGCCGGTAGACAAACGTAAGAGCTGTTTTTTTTAGCCTTCTCTCTTCTGCTATACATAACCCTTTGAAAATTTACATCATTGGTGCTTAATAGTTCTGATAGGGCCTGCAAGTTTGGTAAGCTCTGATTTCGGTTAATTTCTTGGCTCCTAATATAATTCTTAACAGTAAAGGCTCTGCGCAAATTGGTTGGGTAATTTAATAAGCATCTGCATGCTTCGTTTATTCCTTTCCTTTTACTGTGCTGTGTTTTTTGGGTATAAAATGGTTTGTGGTTGTCTACATATGCTTTGAACTATATTTTTCCAAATGCTCTTGCTCCCTTTTTCCTATTCTGAATGTTCGTTTGCTCTGCTGAATGTTCATTTGCTCTGCTGGTTTTTGACCTGAAAAAGGCTTTTTATTCACCTGTGTTTTGCTGTGCTGATAAATGAGTCTTTAATGCTTTATTAGAGAGATGGTGCGAGAGGTTTCAATTTTATGTTGTTTTGCATCTGTATCAAAGAGGATTTTCATTTAACTTCTTTAAATGTGTGTATGGTGACCGTTGCTTTGCGGTGCTTGTTTTGCAGCATCGTGGAAATATACAGGACAGTTTCTCTGGGTATCTTCAGGTATGTTCGGTTCAACGCCTGCTGCTACTCTTTCTTCCTTACAATTCTTCTCAGCTTTTGCATGTGAAATAAATAAATTGTTATTTCCTAGAGTGATATATCTTTTGTTTGATAAGGAGGAAAAAATTGTGGATGGACAACGATTTGTCTTGTTTTCCCCGGCAACATCTGTGCCTGCATTTTCATAGAATGTTAATGCTTCCTCAGAAATTTTCTGTGCTTGTGTGGACTTTTGAACTGCTGTTGTCTTTCCTTCTACATTTGTGGGACAAATGAACCATGCTAAAAATGTGTAGACGATGCTTTGTGTTTTGCCTAAAGGGATGTTTATTTCAGTTGGCGTTCCAGCAAATATTGTGCACCAGCAACAATTTGATGTTCTCTGTTTTTTTGCTGGCATTTGTACCTCCATTTTCATGATACATTTATGCCTGTTTAGAACAAGTCGTCACCTGTGCGGGTTTTCAGCCTGCTTTTAATCTGTTGCTTCTATTTATGGGACAAACGAGACATGTTAAAAAAACAGGTAATATGAAGAAGGTGTTGAAGATTTTCTCTACAAGATTAGGAGAAACGGCATTTCAAGAAGGATTTCAATAATTTAGAATGCTATTTGATTAATGTGAACTAATTTGTGCCTGCATTTTTTTTCCCTATGTTGTTTAAATTTTCTCTTATCTTTCAATTTTGTGATGTTTATGCCTGTTTGCTTATTCTTTTAATGTGGCTTCTCTACAGGATTTCAAAAACGTGTGTTTACAAGAAACGTTTGTGCATACGCTCAGGTGTGTGGTTCGATTATATGGCCATTTGTTAATTTGCTTTTGAGGCTGACATGAGCGGAAACAACCCCAAGACAGCCATGGAGAGAACTTTAGATGATCAATTAAGGAAAAGGAACTTTTCAAATGCTGTAAAAAAAGTTGAAAGAAAAGGCTGCTACTTCACAGAAGTGCCTCGTGTCGTCAAGCAGCAAGGATTCAGTGGGACGGAACTGACGAATTTGAATATTGACATGGTAATTTTATACTGATTTTCATAGTTTAGATGATTCAAATGTGACAAATTACAAAGTCTTACACTGATTTGGGATACGATTCTTATTGTTTTCAGACACAACTTCTTGAAAGTATATTGATGAAAGAATACGGTGGTGTGGAAGCCTTGATTTTAGCAGAATTACAGTTTGCCTTCATCGCATTTCTGGTATGCATTAAATATATTTTGCTATTTTATCATTGGAGAAATGATTGCAACATGATATTTATCGTATTTTTACATTTTAACTGTCAGATGGGGCGATCACTCAAAGCTTTTCTACAATGGAAACAATTAATAAGCCTCTTATTTAGCTGCTCGGAAGCTGTCAGTATTTAGATGCATATGAATGTTGTGTTGTACATAGCCCTTTTCTGCAGTGAATTTCTTTTGCTGTTATAACTACTCTAAGAAGAAAAACGAGCAATGTTCGCCAAAGACAACTTTCTGTTTTCCATCCACAATTCTTATATGTCCGGTTCCCTATACTATACTCTTGTTTTCACTGTATCTAGGTACGTCTTTCATTTACATTCTTCATAATGTAGTGCTTATTTTCCCCTAATTTAATAAAAGCTACTGATATTAAACATTCTTTATTTTAGATTTGAGTCCTCCAGTATGTTTGGCCCCTGGTCTCGAAAAGCATAAGAATATTCAAGCGTTTTTTGCCCCTGTAGTAGAATAGAATCAGCATCTGCAGTATTTTAATTATATATAATTATCTATGTATTGTTTTTTGGGTATGTAATCAAATTATCTTGTTCCATATTGAAGGCAACCTTATTTTTAGAAGATTGAATCTGTCAAAGCCTAGAAATTCTCTTGTTTTCTTACTACTGTGTGTAATATATCACCTTATCAAGTCAACTCATGTATTGGTTACCCAAACCTGCATTTAACTGCTCGCTGTATTATGAATGCCTTTATTGTCTCGTGCATGTTTAGCTAATGATTTCTAATTCTTGAGAGTTGCACTGCTGTGTTCTAAAATAACCATAAAAATATGCAGTCCAAATCTTTCAGACATATAGTTTTAGAACAAGATTTAAGTTCGCTTTTGTTATAAGCTTTAAAACTACAGGTTAGCTACCCTTCTTTAAACGCACTACTAAAACATTATAAAAGGTTTGTATGTAATGCAGGAGCATTATGTTTCATGCATGATGTGCGGCTAACCCAACTAGTATATAAATATAATAACATAAATAAGACATACTATACATGATTAATTTTCAAAACATTTCACATAAAAATAATTATTATGATATAACTAATTGTAGAGTAATTATGTCATATATCCAAAATAAAGATATTTTGAAATATATCAACACAAAATACTCAACAGAACATTGGATTGCTGCCAAGCGAGTACTTCGATTTTTAAAGGGGACAATAGACAAAGGATTATGGTTCACCAAAGGGTCTCTTAATCTTCATGCTTATTGTGACTCCGATTGGGCTGGAAATCCCGATGATCGCCGTTCCACCACGGGGTATGGTGTTTTTCTTGGACCATGTCTCATTTCTTGGCTTGCAAAGAAACAACCTGTCGTTGCTCGTTCTAGTACGGAAGCCGAATATCGCGCCTTAGCTCTGGTTACCGCTGAACTCTATTGGATACGCATGCTTCTCAAGGATTTGGCGGTTCCTTTACACCAACCTCCTGTTATTTGGTGTGACAACTTAGGTGCACTTTCTCTAGCCGCAAATCCGGTGTTTCATGCTCGTACAAAGCATATCGAGGTAGACTATCATTTCATTCGTGAAAAAGTGTGTAATAAGGATGTCGTAGTCAAACATATATCCACTCATCACCAACTAGCGGACATTTTTACCAAGGGCCTGTCCAAAGCTCGTTTTCAGCTCCTTTGTTCCAAGCTTCCGGTCCGACAACTGCCCGTCAGCTCGCCGGGGGATGTTAGAATAATAAACTCCTCTTCTGTTCCTTTACTATCGGAACTAACCCAACAAATAGATAAGGGAGAATTAGTGTGAATTGTATTTGTATTTTGAATATCAGTTAGGATTTGATATTTAGTTTAGAAGATATAATCTCAACAATGTAATATATATATACATTACACGTGATGTACAGAAAAGCTAAGTGAATGAAAATTTAGTTTGCTCTCTGTATTTGCTTTTCTCTTAATTCTTTCAATTTTCACAGGTTGAAGCCCAACTCTTGTTAATATTTTCTTGCTTGGCCGCCTTGAATAATTTGTTCTCATGGGTGTGAATATATACTTGTGTCCCTCAACATGTTTGGGTCTTGTTTGATTTTTTCCTTGATTATTTTTTTTCTTGATTTTGTTATGTTTCATATAACTACATATGCGTCACGTATTGGTATATTTCCCAAAAATGGATCTATGTGCTTTTTTCTAAGTTGAGGTATCCTTTATTCAGTCATCATTCATCTGATACTCCTGTAAAGCCTGAAAAAAAAAGTGAATGGTAACTAAAATGCTTAATGTAAACCCTGAAAATAGTTAATCTGCACATTAAATGCTAAGCCCACCAACCGAAACCTCATTTTTTGTGATACTCCTGCTAGAGTACTTTCTTTTGGCTAAACAATGAGAAGAAATTATCAGTTTTGTCTGGGCAGCGCTAAGTCTAATGTTTATTTGGTGTATAGTATTTTTTAGTGCCACTAATTAAGCATGACTCGTATATTTTAGGTTTTGATGATTTTGTTTTTGTTTTTACTCGGCGTGATTAGATATGTAAATATTTTTCTTCTATGATTACTATTTATTGAAAATGGTGTAAATCCTTTCCAAAAAAAATGGTGTACATAATTTCTCTTACAGGAGGGTGTGAATATTTTAAGATTTCTAGGGTACAAAAGTAATTTGAAAATTATTATAATACGATTAAAATGTGAAAAACAAATAATATATAAATGTAAAAACATACCGGAAAATCGGTTGCCTTTTTTTTTAGGAAGTTGGCACCGCTAATCACACATAGTTTTTTTCCTTTATAAATTTTATAAAATGTACACTGTTTTTGATAAATATCTACAATCATAAAAACACAAAAAAAAAATTTGTTAGGCTCTCAATTTTTTTGTTAGGTTATTTTTTCTAGAAAAAAGTTTTTGGGCATGTGTATTGTCTGTGTTTTTTTAGTATAATAATAAAAATCAAAATAATTAAAATGTCAAAATAAGACATCTGAATAAAAAGTTGCAAAAAAAAAATTGTTTCCTGAAAATTCTCGAGCTTGTTATAAAATATATTATCAAAGCTAAGAAAGCAGGAGAGTTGTACTCTGTATTCATACTCTCAAAAAAGCAAAAGCGAGGATAAAATAGCGAGTGTGGGCTTTCTTTCTTATTCCTTTTCTTTCATATATACATAGTACATATATAAATACATGGAAGTCGGCTGATCAACATGACTAAGAAAGTCGGCTAATGCTTAGTCATCGATATTATCTTATATGGTACCGATTAATAAAGACGTGACATTTAACATATAGCTTTATGGTGTAAATACATCCGTTGATTATATCATGTATTTACGTCGATGCTTATCCACTTTGTCGTGTTTGAGCCGAGACTTATCTATTAAGTAAACTAGCTTCAGGCTAGTATTTAACACGGAGGAGATATATATTATATCTAATGGACATCCGCATAATACAGTATATTTATAACACTCCCAAGCGGATGTCCATCCACGTTAATCTGCCTCGTTAAAACCTTCATTATGAAAAAAGATAATAGAAGCATGAGTATTTGACTTAAACTATTAAGATCCAATACTTGCACATGCAAGATGTCATTTATTACGAAGACCGATGATTGTACTCTTTTTCCTTTAACAGTTTTTCCGACTGGGTTTTCTTAGTTAAAGGTTTTAACGAGGCAATCGATGCAGAGCACATATGTCATGAATCTTTTTCTTGGTGGATTTCCCACAGGGTTTTCCAAGCAAGGTTTTGGTACATGCCATATATGTTATACAACTCAGATCAAGCGGAAAGCAAGTCGAGAGGACTTGTTGGTTACACAAATGATCGATGTTTATCGAACACCCCGAAAGCAAAGCCTCGAATTGGTTACTCTTCACGCGGTGGTGGTACATCGATTACATGATCTGTGAACATAGCAAGATGCGGTCGCGATATCTTACAATCATGGCAAAATAAGTAGCTACTTACTCATGAAGCAAATCTTGAAAGAAAAGCCAAATTGATGTTATTGAATCGAGATCAGCGACAATCCGTAAGATTTATTCACCAAAGTATTAACTATCGCTATGTTCGAGAGTTTGATCCGAAGATCGAGATGCACCAACTTGAAGACTGAAGAGATGTTCAAATCGAGAGTAAAACACAATTGAAGGCTGTACTTTTTTTCCTTCATTATGAGTTTTTCCCACAGGGTTTTTTTCATAATGAAGGAAAAAGAGTACAGCCTTCAATTGTGTTTTACTCCCCCTGATTTGAACATCTCTTCAGGTCTTCAAGTTGGTGCATCTCGATCTTCTGGATCAAACTCTCGAACATAGCGGTAGTTAATACTTTGGTGAATAAATCTTCTGGATTGTCGCTTGATCTGATTCGCTGAACATCAATTTGGCTTTTCTTTCGAAGATTTGCTTCATGAGTAGCTACTTATTTTGCCATGATTAGAAGATATCGCGACCAGATCTTGCTATGTTCAAGATCATGTAATCGATGTACCACCACCGTGAAGAGTAACCAATTCGAGGCTTTGCCTTTGGAAGTGTTCGATAAACATCGATCATTTGTGTAACCAACAAGTCCTCGACTTGCTTTCCGTTTGATCTGAGTTGTATAACATATATGGCATGTACCAAAAACCTTGCTTGGAAAAACCCTGTGGGAAAAAATCCAGCCAAGGGAAAAAGATTCATGACATATGTGCTCTCTCGCATCGATTGCCTCGTTAAAAACCTTTAACTAAGAAAACCCAGTGGGAAAAAAACTCATTAAAGGGAAAAAGAGTACAATCATTGGTCTTCAGGGCCAAATGACATCTTGCATGTGCAAGTATTGGATCTTAATAGTTTAAGTCAAATACTCATGCTCTATTATCTTTTGTGACTTTGCCAGAGCATAATTACATATCCAAACTTTCTCAGATCAATATTATTTATCCCTTTCTAGGGTACTCTACACAATATATTGTGTATTTCATACACTTTGTATGCTTCAGGCATTTAATGCTTCCATCGTCTTATATGCTTCAGGCACGCTTCTAGCGTCTTGTGTGCTTCAGGCACTACTTTCGCTTCAGGCGATTACGATATTTCGAAACATGCTTGCCTCACTATATTCGCTTCAGGCGGTTTCAACATTTCTAAACATGTTTGTCTCTTTTATGAATCTCGTTCATAAACCAAGTGTTTGTATTCATTATCGTATCTCATTTTTCAAATGATGATAACATTAATTCATTATCTCAACACAATGAGATTTATATATGTTGGAACTAATATGTTTCTCACACTCCAAGCGTTGGACATAATTAACAATATAACAATATACGATTTCAGATTCTTCGGGAATCTCTTCGGGGGTCGAAAATAACACGAGGGAATAAACTTCAGGTTCGTTTAATCCCACCTCATGTATGTATAACAAATGCATATTATTTGTTCCACACATATTATTTATCAACACTGGTTCACATTTTCTAGCCCTGACCTCTTCAAGGGTTTATGATTACATTACTTATTTAGAGTACGTCATTGCTCTTCCAGAGCTTCATAGACTATATTATTTTCTGCTCGAGCATTTTCTAACTGTCTAACTCTTCTAGAGTTCTCAATAATAATATAGTCATACCTCTTTTGAGGAATTTTAATTATCGAGCCAAATGGTCTTTAACGCTTATAGCGTTATTTTCATTAATTTGATACGTATCATTTCATGTCCTACTGGGACTTTTCTATCTCATGTCCTACTGGGACTTTTCCTTCTGGGACAAATATTTTTGCGACATTTAATCCAACCAGGGCATTTGCAGCTGCTCACTCTTCGAGAGTAATTAAATGCGTCCGGTGATAAAATGTGCGTTAATATAATGTTCTTCCACGAGATTTATAAATTTCAAGTTTACTTTCCTCCCCCTAATCTCGGGAAAACATTTCATTATAAGTCATATCTACGTAAGTTTACAATAACCCTTTGTGGGATTCAGCATTTCGATGTGATATCCCTATGTGGGATTCTACATGTCGATGTGTATCCATTTATATGAGTATCAACAAACATTACGAGATATCAACTCAATCAGGAAGAACTATATTATCTCTTCAAGAGATTTATATCTTTTTAATTCTTCCGATGTCACAATTTAATATCCACATCAGGGGATATCCGCACAACTTACTGCGCTTGAGACTTTGAAAAATGATAAACAAAATTTATCATATCTAGATCATCTTCAAGATGACCGTAACATATAGTATATGTGCCATGACATTGCCTTTACTACGATTTTGAAGCTTCATTATTCTCGTCCGGATATCTCACCATACGACAAGTACGCGACCAGTAGCCTTTCAATACCACTTCGTGAAAATCGATTTTCATTATTCTTCTGGAATTTAATATCGTTTTGTTCCACTTCTGGTGGACAAATCTTCCCCTCCAAGGAGACAAACGTTTGTGATATCCATCAGGGATATATTGACCATGGTTTTGTTTATGAATGCAGACACGTGTATGAATTAAATTAAATAACAAAGGTAAAATTACTACTCGCATGCTATTTATATCCTATTATAAATAAAAGGCATAAGTAATTTATACTATATATCATTCACTTCAGGGAATGGACCGGACCAAATAGATCGGGTTTCATGATTATTCTATGATAACCATCTTGTTGAATATAAACCACTTCTTTCAATATTGCTACTACGGGAGCATATTATCGCAAAGATAAATACAATCCTTTTACGAGGATTAAAGAAGTGTCACCATGTTCTTACTGAATTTTCATTGGAACATCATTCCATTTCATATTGACTTCGAGTCCGTATTTATTTCTGTGAATTTCATATTCACTTTTACGAGCATACAAGTGCTTCCGATGAGCTTCTGGTCCATCACTATATACCTTTAAATGAATAATCATATTCAGGTGATCAAATCTTCTAATCAAAGTTGTCTGCAAGACAAAATGATCTTTTATCGTAGACTCGGTCTTCAGGACTCAATCTAAGAGATGCAAAAGTAAATACATAAATAAATAAATGCATAAATAAATATGTATGTATATATCTAATATATAATAAATTATAAAACGAACTCATAGTATACCGGGTTCTACAGATGTATCGTTTTCCCTCAACGTCATCAACTCACTTCTGGTGATATTTATTATGACGATTTTAAAATCACAGTCTTATCTATGTCACGCTCACTACAGGGAACTGACTGACGTGATTCGATACATCTTTAAATAACCGTATACATTATCTAGATTCACGTTCACTTCAGGGAACTGACTCGTGTATCTCAACACATCTAGAATATTTAATTATGCATGTTCACTTCTAAGATCGGATATGTCGTATATGATATATCATAAATTTCGAGTTTAGTCACATCCACTTATGGTGATGGAAAAGTATAATCCAATACATCGTAAATATTTAATTTACTCACATTCACTTCCGGGAATGACACTACATAATTTGATGTATCGTTAATATTTATAGGTTGGCCACGTTCATTTCAGAGAACCGACTCGTGTAGTTTCATATATTTTAAATATATGATTTAGCTACATTCACTTCTGGGAATGAACCTATAAAATCTGATATAACTTATATATTTCATTAGGTTGTCCTATTCACTTCTGGGAATGGGTTCGGGTAATTCGATACACCTCGAATATTTCATTTCATCTCATTCACTTCTAGGAATGGATTTGTGTCAACCGACACATCTTAAATATATAATTTAATCACGTTCACTTCTGGAAACGGATCTATATAATTTGATGCATTTAAACCGTTTATACACATTCACTCCAAGGAATGGTTTTGCATCATCGTTTTTATCAATAATTTATATATTACAATATATAATAATATCACCGTATGATATATTGATCATAATATATAAATTGAATAAATAAACTTTTACCTCCATAGTTTACCTCAGGTATAGAATATGATCACCATTATAAATTATTGACTCCGTCGATCAATAATAGATCTCTATATATCGCATAAGATAGACCAATAGATTATCCAGATGTGTATCGATATAGAAATCCCGAATAATTGATCAACGTCAATAAGAGATAATCATCGATTGATGATTAAATAATAGAAGTCCGTAATACCGATAATAACCGGAACAAAGATATCAATAATATTTATTATTATTATTGACCCTCGCATCTTCCATATCTCGCCTTCTCCCAAAAACGGAAGTCATATCAAACTTTGGTGGCTCCATAGCATCCGGAGCTCTTTCGATGGCAAAATTTGTGAAGCAAAGAAAGATCAACCAACTCAATCTTCTCCTTCTTTTTCAAGCGGCAATCCAAAACTCCATCACCAACAAATCTAAATTGACGAGCTTCCACCCTTTTCCCGTTGATTCCGAACTCGGAAGTCGGAACTCGGAATTGCTCCATCCGAATTGGTTTTTGTTGATACACCATCTCTCAGTTGTTATCGTTGTTGATGCCATGAAAGAACAACAACTTCCATCTTCCGGTGAATAGAAGAATCGGTAGCTGATGAGTGAAAGAGAACTTGATCTTCATCTTTTTATTGTTCACCATGTAAAAGCTGAAAGCTTTTGTTTTATGTACGTGCCTTTCAGGAGCTAAGGCTTATTGGAAAAGAGAGATTTGTATCACACGGCTCAAACGGTAGAGACTCGTGCTGATAACGTGTTATAAAATATATTTTCAAAGCTAAGAAAGCAGGAGAGTTGTACTCTGTATTCATACTCCAGAAAAACAAAGACAAGGGATAAAATAGCAAGTGTGCTTTCTTTCTTATTCCTTTTCTTTCATATATACATAGTACATATATAAATACATGGAAGTCGGCTGATCAACATGACTAAGAAAGTCGGCTAATGCTTAGTCATCGATATTATCTTATATGGTACCGATTAATAAAGACGTGACATTTAACATATAGCTTTATGGTGTAAATACATCCGTTGATTATATCATGTATTTACGTCGATGCTTATCCACTTTGTCGTGTTTGAGCCGAGACTTATCTATTAAGTAAACTAGCTTCAGGCTAGTATTTAACACGGAGGAGATATATATTATATCTAATGGACATCCACATAATACGAGTATATTTATAACAGAGCTAACATTGTAATTTTATCCTTGAATTTTAGTATTTTTTCTGGTGGTTTTCTCATTTTTTTGAGCTGCGAGCTGAGCCGCAAGCCGAGCCACGAGCCAACTAAGAAATTTAACATAGCCTTATTATTAGGTGATGGTTCTATTCCAATGTGGATATTTTGTTTTCTTTTTTAAGAAAAAGGATACTTCATACGTTTCAAAATATCAAAATATAAATCATCATACTTTTCACATAGATTATATAAGTCATCATAGAGTTAAAATTTCTAACAGATCTAGTATAAATATAAATACAACAGTTGTGAAGTAATTAAAAGTGATTTGAGTTGTAAAGTAAAATAACAGGAAATTCAGCAGTTTTGAAACTTTTGAAAGGAGTGTATTTCCAGATTTGGGAGGCCGGACGTAGTGCTTTGAACTCTGAAGTCAATGGTGAAAAGAAAAACAGCGGCAAAAGTTTTTTTTAGGAGGAATCGAAAGCGGCGGATACAATTTCGAAGCCCTAAATGTTTTGCCGAATGGATTGGAATGGAGCACAACGGCAGAGCAATTCGTCTTAAGGATTTAGCGTTATCACTCGTCTCGTTTTGCATTTTCATATTTATTTTTGTCGTGCATTTGTTTTTTTCTTTTTATGTTGTTGTTGTCGTCGTCGGATTTTAATAGTTTAATAAAATAGCACATTTACAATTTTGCCTAGCAACAAGCAGGCAGCAGCCATTCATAACTCACTGGCTTGATTACTGTGAATAGCTTTTGCATATTTGTCCGCGCATGACTTTTTCTTCGCGCCAATTTACATCCCCTTTCTTGGCGCCATTTTGCACATCCGAGTAATACACTTTTCTCGCCTCTCAGTCCACCACGTTTACCGTGCAAGTTATATGTGTAATATCCCGATTTTCGAAAAAGGGCATTCTTGTCTTTTATTAAAAATCGGAATATATATTTAAATTTTTTTTTTTTGAAAAAAAGAAAGAAAAAGAATTATTGGTTTTATGGGAATTAATGGAGTTTAATTTGGAGTTAGACTCTCATTATTCTCAGCAAAGCAGTTTCAAAAAAAAAAAGGGGACATGACGGTTTTCATCAGATAAGGGACGCAGGTTTGAAAGAAAAAAAAAAGAGAGAGACTTTTGATCTTCAAGGCTTAACCGTTGTTCGTTCGTGCAGACTCCTCAAAGGAGAAACATTCTACGGAACGCAAGGGTCGTCTGGATACTAATTTCGCCCAGTGAAGGTTAGTCTTTATGGAGTTATGGTTTACGTGTTTCGGACGAGTTTGAAGGTTAGAATTCGTTTTTGGCTTGTAATCCGTCGAATTTCGATCCTTGATATCTCCCTCATTTCTATTCCGTTTTCAGATCGTAGCAAACCGTTGGAATCCTCGTGACGAGAGCTTCGCATCGGTACCAGGAACAGCATCTAATTCTGAGTATTTAGGCAGAAAAGGTAAGGAGAAACCCTTACGTTTCAGTTTTCGAATATGTGGCAGTTGTGTTGTTTTCTTGTCGTTTTGGTGAGCTAAGTTGTGTTAAATTGATGCCTATTTGATAGATGATGTTTTGGTATGGATGGTAGATTAATTGGGTAGATTTTGGTCAAGAAAGATTGGGTTTTTAATTGAAAACCGGATGAAAGCGATGAAGGATCGCGTTTCGCTTTTTGGAAATTCCCAGGTCGGACGGGCGTCCGGTATTCTGGACGGGCGTCCATCCTTGGTTCCACCTTGGACGAGCGTCTGATAGCTTTGGACGGGCGTATGAAAGGAAAGTTGGATACAGGATTGAACCTGTTGTAGTTGGACGGGCGTCTGTCTTCTTGGACGGGCGTCTGGTCCTTCAGACGGGCGTTCACCTGGAGCTGGTCTTCCAGCCTTGTTTATTTTGGCTTTCAACTATCGTTTAGGGTTGTTTAATCAACCTTAAACCTTTGTAAACGTATTACTATTTTATTAAAAGACCTTTAAAACTTACTTAGGTTTAGGGTTGGTCTTTTGATCATGATGAGTGGTGTCGGTGAGGGAGTGTTATCTAAATGAACTAGGACGGCTAGTTAATCACTTATTACTACACAACTTGCTAGATAAAAGACTAAACACCATGTGGTCTTGGGTAGATCTCGAAGATCTATAGCGTGATGTGTGAGCAGGATAATCAAAGTGAGGTCCTATCGGCTGCGCAGCCTATAGCATCGCCAATATGTTCATACTATCGGAACCGGTTATTGTATCCTGAAGATTTCAATACGTTCCGGGTTATTGTATCTGAAGATTTCAATATGTCACGTTCCATCTTGATAGCATGTTGTAACAAAGATAAGCTAAGTAGTTACTGATTTAGGCATATTGGGAGATGTAACCTTTATGCGTAGAATCGAGTCTGTCTTGCCTTTTAGTTGAAACCTAATAATGTTCAACCTTATATATTCTAAGCTTAAACGCATTTCTTCTTATTTGAGTATTATATACTTACCCTTGTGCATTTTTGTTATATGTGCTTGGGGGTGAGAAGCGATGACGAGGATTACGAGTTTTACGAGGAGTATGTTCCTTAGGAGGATCTCTCGAGCTTGACATTTATTTTTATGCACTTTCATTTACGCATGATATGTTGCAATTGTTTTATATTTGATTCATAGTACTTTGGGATGACGACGTGTGTTCATCTCTACTTCTTATTTCATAGTATTTCCGTTGGACTGTTCGAGAGACTTGAACAGTATTGTTTTGATACACTTTCACTTTTAGTACTTTTTCTTATTCTAGCATCTTTATGGGCATTTACTACCCGAGCATTAAATTTCATGCGCTCGATTGTATTGATTGTAGAACTACATATATAAATGAATTAAATTTTATTTATATATGCCTTAACGTCAGATTTAGGATAAGAGTTCGGTGTCCGGGAGTGGGGCGTTACAATATGCCTATATATTTGACTCTCAGCAGCTCAACTTTCATCCATTCTTTTATTCTCCAGTTTGTACTTTTCTTCCAGAATAAAATCTCTAAGACTTTCTCAGTTTTTTTTTTATTTTTGACAGTTTAGTATTTCTTTAACTCTCATATTAAAGATCATGTCTTATAAAGTTTTCTTCATTCTCAAGATCTGTGGAATTTAAGCACCACTTTCCTGTCCAGATCTGATAACTTATCTGATCTACTAGATCTAGTATGAAATCAAACTGCTTACAAATCTACCTGACATTTTAAGTTTTCCTTGTCATGTACTTGCCGTTGTTAAATTGCTTAAGTCGGGTTGATTTTCTCTGGTTTTGTTCCTCTCTCCCATTATACCTAATTTTCCTTTTAAAAGCATTTTGCAGATATAATTCAATTGTCCATGAAAACTATCTTATTTCATATATTTTTCTGTAGTATTGTGTTACAATCTTGCTGGTGAGAAAGTGTAATTTGTGATGATTTTATTACCTCGGTTTCTACTAAAGAGAACAATGAAATTTCAAATTATTTGAAGACTTTTTGGACTTTTTATTTGTTGTCTGTTTTTAGAATTTTTTCGTCCATTTTGTTTGGGACGTTTGATTTTTTTCGGCCATTTACGAAAGTCTAATTAATCCTTCGAATTTCATCAAATGATCTAATACTTTTTACATTTATGTACTTTAAGTTTCACTTTATCATAACCCTAATAATATTACATCAATTAACAAAATTTTAAGGATTAATTAGACTTTTCGTAAGCGGTTGAAAAAAGAAATGTCCCAAACAAAATGGGACGGAGGGAGTATATTTTTGGATGTTGTTGGTGTCTCTGATGAGAACTCTTGTATTGTGATGTAATAAATCTATAAGTTCTTTGCTTTCTGTTCATTTTTTTAGCCGATCTATAGGATTTCCCTACATATAATAATCATAGGTGCAAGACATGTAATCTTTTGGTTGTGTCGATATTGTTATGGACATATAGCATGATTCTTCTGTCATATCATAATGGATATAAGGAATTGGCATCATCTGTGGCGACCTCCTGCTGTGCGGTTCTGTGAACCAAAACGACGACGTTTAACCATCACAGCAGCCCCTGCTGTGTAATACACAGAGTAGAGGATCCGACCTCGGATATAAAATGTGTAATCTTTCTGTTGTGTCCATATTGTCATGGACCTAGGATTATCATTATGTCAAACCTACAGTTAAAAGGCAGGTCCTTCACCAGAATAGAAGTTGATGCAGTTTGTTATTCTCACATATTTAATGTTAGCCAGTGCTTCACTTTGACCCGTAAGAGAGTGGGGAAAAAAATTGCCAAAAGAACGTTATCATGTTCAGATCCAGCTATTCAAGCTCACAAAACAAAATTGAACTTCGATTGAACTATGGAGAACATTAACTTGAGCCATTTCTTAAGCTCAACACACGACCTTGAACATTGGCCTAAACAAGCCCTAACCTCCGCACATGCCTGAACAAGTTTGCTCGAGATCAACTTGCTATGTTTGTATTCACCTCTGGCTGTCACCACCAACTCCAAGCTTCAATTTCAGAACAAATAGCGTCTAGTGTTTCCGTTTTATAGAAAAGAAAGGGAAAAAAGCACGAAAGGAAGAGAGAGAATTCACCAATCTGTGAAACTGGTAAGTACGTACAACTGTATGAAGGGAAACAGATGTTGTAATTAACAGCCTCCTTAAAAATATGCCCAAACAAACTAAGTAGGAAATGGAAATCACTCAAACTTAAAACTCATCAATAACGATTCCTGCTCCTTTCTCTATCACGTTGTTCCCTTTCTGAACCATAATCTTTGTCGTCATGATAGTCATATCCGCGGTTTTTGTCCCTCACCCTATCCCGACTTCTGCTACGGTGATGATGATGATGATGATGATGATGCCGATCACTATCCCTCTCCTCACGATCTCTTCCTCTATCCCTGCTTCTTCTTTCCCTTTTCTCTTTGTCACTCATGCCTGCCACACATCATCAAATCAAAAACAAGCCATCACAAATCATTCATTCAAAAACAAAGTCTCATACATGTTGGCTAGCATTCAATGCAACCACCCACCCCTCCCTTCCACCAATTATGTCATTTTACTACAAAACTTCTCTAAAGCTTTTCAAAGTATCAATCTAACATCATATCAAACCAAGTAACAAGCTTTGCTTCAAACAGAGTGAAAAGGTTTAGCTGAGCACCCCATTTGCAACATGAATAGGTAAAGCCAAGTGAATATATGCTTTGCAAGCCTGCTGCTGTGTTGTATTGTGCTTCTAATGAGTAGGTTTGGTTTGCCAAGTTTTAATCAAAACAATAATTTAATGCACGAGTAATCAGATTTTAGACAAACTTCAAAGCTAACAAACACCTTGGAAGCTATAAAACAGGATATAAAAATAGAATCCAATCAGTGATATGGCAATACCTAACTCCTCCACCTCCCATCCGGCGCGTCCAAGCCCAGGAAGGCTTTGGCCAGCTTCAGCCTGTTGTGTTTTGGCACGGAATTTTTTCTTCAGATTACCAAACTCATCGTACATTTCGCCATCATCCTGTTTGAGGATGGTAGAGGGAGTTGCATGTTAAACAAGAATTTCATCCACCTCATCTTGTTCAAATAAACTTATCTATAAAAGAAAATAAAACATAATTGCATGGAAGCGTCATGTCCATTATGTGAGGTCAAGGACAGGGCCATGCCATCTAAATTCTTTAAGATTCAAAAAATAATGAAAAACTCGAGGTGATTATGGAAAGTGGAAACAACATCTGCAAGGAAGAACAATAGTAGAGTACCACCAAAACAATCTGCAAGTAGTACCCCCAAATTAAAAGTGCATGCGGGGAACAAGTTTGTCGAAAGAGTGGTTTCAAAAAAGTGCAACTAAAGCAAATCCTACCTCTTCAGCTTCACGCCGCCTTCTCTTAGTTTCTTCTAGTTCTTCTTCATCAAGTTCTTTGTAGCCTCCACCACGTCCTCCCCTACAGACCAAAAAAAAAATTGAAAAAAAATGAGCTAGGCGACAGATGGTAACTCACAATTTAACATTCAAAAGATCTTAATGTCCCTACATGAACCTCCAGTTCCTTACAGAAAGTAAGATTATGTAAGAGTGCAAGCTTTGTTACAGCCAAGTACAGCACTGTGCTGAAGAGGAAAGAGTGCACCGGAATCGTCAATGCTCACCATCTTGATTTAACAGTTAGCTTATAATCACAGAAGAAAGTTAAAAAAAATATTTCAACTCTCAAACAACCCTCGACACGTGAGAGCCTGGAGCATCTCGACACATGACACGCGTCCTCGGCCATGAGTTGGTATAGACATTGGAACATCATCGGGGAAGATTATGTCACCTTCGGTTGCAAAGGCATCAATGTTGTATGTAGCTGAATGATTCCAATTCGCTGCATCTTCCTGTAAGGTTTTCAGCAATTGAGCGAGGTGCATGATGTGCAGGCTGCTCATAGCATATATCTTTTCTCCATTGGACAATGAATGAAATGGATGAAATTTTGTCCAGATCAAACATCTTGCGTGCTGTCATGTTTCCTTGACCAAGACTATACCTGCCGAGAGGTGCACAAAGGCCAGGGGTTTCTTGAATTTTAATATCTTTTGAGGAGCTCATCATAAATTTTGTAGCAAAATCTTCTAATGCTTGACCTTGAAGAACAAGTTGCTTTGGCAGGTCTTCATAAAACTTCCCCTCTTATGATAAAATTATGCAGAAGACTTGCCCAGGTCTTTGTGAGAAAATGTTGGCTCACTTGGCTGAGAATGAATTTTAAACACAAACATGGATAAGATGTGTAGCAACAGAAGTTGAATTGTCATACATCTGAATAAATCCGCAAAGCCATGGTAGTAGGACTCATTCAAAGCCATGGTAGTAGGACACATTCTTCATCAATCGCATACCCAGGCTCTCATGGCAGTCCTTCGAAAATTGCCGACAGGCTTTTCTCAAGAAAGATCCAGTGTGTAACATAGTAAGAAATTTGGCATAGTTGATCCGTCCAGCCTTGCTAGGAAATACGAAAGCTCTAGGGTAACATTCGGCATGCGTCCTCCCTCGCCAATAGAGGAAACATTAAGATTATTTTTCTTGAATATTATGCTTCTACTGTATATATTTATTCTGTTTTAAAAAGGGTAGCAGTGTATTTTTATGTTTTGTTTAAGTTTTCCGTCAGTATTAGGGTTTAATGTGATCCTAGGGTTTAAGAAGTCGGCTCCTATGATTTAGGAGTTTACTTGTGCAAGGGTTCTTGTTTCTTTGATATTAAGAGAGCTTGATGCCTCCGTTGTAGTTAGTGCTGCAAACGAACCGAGCTGCTCACGAACAAGTTCGTGTTCGGCTCAGTAAAGCTCGAGATCGTTTGTTTGTGAGAGATAACGAATCGAGCTCAAACTAATAATCAAGCTCGTTTTATTAACAACCGAGCACAAGCCAAGCTCGCGAACGCTCGATTAAGTTCGTGAGCCATATATATGTGTATATGTATATGTTATATATATATGTAAGCATTTCATAATACCTGATGCCTAACGAGCCGAGCCCGAGTAGTACAATGTTGTAGCCGAGCCGAGCTCAAACAAGATTTTGTGTTCAGATACTAAACGAACGAACTCAAACATGTTCGTTTGGTAAACGAGCACGAATTCAAACAACAGGTATTCGGTTCGGCTCGGCTCGTTTACAGCTCTAGTTGTAGTTGAGTATTCATTCAATAAGATAAAAGATCTTGTCTTCCATTTATTCTACATGGTATCAGAGCATGGTTGTATGATCCAACCACAACCATGAATTACCGAGCGGCAATGACAGGGGAACTCAAAAGTTCTGCATCTGACACCATATCCAATACATCTTATGAGTCCTCTATGACCATGGCTGATCAACTCATCGGAGGGGATGTCAATTCCACTCCTTCGTCGATCCTGCTCACCACACAAAAGTTGAATGGGAAAACTATCTAGAATGGTCACAGGCCATTAAATTGGCCATTGATGACAAAGGAAGATTAGGGTATCTCACAGGAGAAGTAGCTAAGCCAGATGATGGTCATTCAAGATCTGGAACATGGAGGTCAGAAAAATCCATGGTCATGGTCTGGCTTATCAATTCAATGGAACCCTCAATTGCCAGGCCACACATGTTCCTACCCACTGCAAAGGATATGTGGAGTGCTAAGGAGATGTAATCAGATCTGAAGAATACATCTCAGATTTATGAGATGAAAACTATTAGATGACATAATAATAAGTCTCTATGTATTATGTAATTGATTACCAAATGCTGTAGCCGTTGGTCACAGCTGTAAGTTGGTAACAGTTGTATGTTATTAATGCTATAGTTAAGTGTATCCGCAATCCCTAAGCAATCCTCTATATATTCTCTTGTAATCCTCTCTCATGAATAACAACAAGTATTTTATGTTCTCTATCTTCTAACATGGTATCAGAGCTAATGGCTCTTCCTCTACCGCCAAAAAATTAATCTTTTCCACCCTCCTGTTTCACAATGTCTGGCACTTTATTTTCCACATCAATGTCTGATACTGCAACCTCTGAGATGCCTGCAAATACAGGAGAACTCCAAAATATCCAAGTTGCATATCTCCTCAATGGTAAGAACTACCTTAAATGTACCCAACTGGTTCGGACATTCCTAAAAAGGCGAGGTAAGCTGAGTCACATCATTGGGTCAAGTCCTACTGAAGATGATCCAAACTTTCATGCGTGGGACGAGGAGGACTCCATGGTAATGTCATGGCTATGGAATTCCATGGCCCCTGACATTAGCGATACATGTATGTTCCTCGGCTCGGCCAAAGAAATTTGGAATTCCGTAAGGCAAACCTACTCCAAAGTGAACGATGCAGCCCAGATCTACGAAATAAAGACTAAGATTTCATCTGCCAAGCAAGGAGCCAAATCTATCAATGAATACTCTGGAATGATGCAAGGCCTTTGGCAACCAATGCTTTAAATTCAGCAACAGTGATGATTTGGCTACCCTCAAGAGAATGCTTGAGAAAGACAGAATCTTTGCTTTTCTAGCAGGTCTGAACTTCGAATATGATGTTGTTCGTGTCCAAATCTTTGGCAAAGATGATCTGCCTTCCCTAAATGAGACGATATCCATTGTCAGAGGTGAAGAAAGTAGAAGGAATGTGATGCTAGAAGCACCCGTTGAGGAGGGATCTGCTCTTGCGGCTAACTCACCTAGGTATTTGACTCAGGAGCCACTGATTGTATGACTAATATGCACTCTATTTTTTCTACTTATAAACCGTGTCCTAGCAACAAGAAAATCACTGTTGCTGATGGTTCAGCCATAGCTGTTGCAGGACATGGAAATGTGATTGTTAACACTATGATTACCCTAAAAAATGTACTTCATGTCCCCAAACTATCTACCAATCTGATTTATGTTAAAAGGTAGCCAATGACTCGTTGCATTGCCACTTTCTGCTCAAATCTGTGTAAAATACAAAAGAAAGAAACGAAGAGGATGATTGGCTATGCTAAGGTCATCAATGGGCTGTACTACTTGGAGAATTCTGAAGATGTTAAAGTTGGTAGAAAACCTAGTCATGTTTCCTTTATTGTTAATGTTAAGCTTGACAAACTTTGGTTGTATCACAAGAGAATGGGTCATCCACCATTCTCAATTTTGAAGCAAATGTTTCCAGAAAAATTTAATTATCTTAATATTGAGTCACTGCATTGCCATATATGTGCAATTGCTAAGCATAAGAGGACTTCATTCCCATATCATGGTAACAGAGAATCTGCCCCCTTCTCTCTTATCCATAATGACATTTGGGGGGCCTCTACTGTTGCTAACATCTCTAATGCTAGATGGTTTGTATCATTTATAGATGACCATACTAGAGTAGCATGGATTTACTTGATGAAACACAAATCTGATTTATCTAAAATATTTCCGGCCTTTTTTAATATGATTAAAAATCAATTTAATGCCAATGTTAAAAGAATCAGGAGCGATAATGCCATAGATTATTTTAACCAAAGTTTAAGTCCTTTTATCTCAAGGAATCATTCATGAATCATCATGTGTGCACATTCCTCAACAGAATGGAGTGGCTGAAAGAAATAAGTCATCTTCTCAATGTGACTAGGGCCCTATTATTCCAAAACCATGTGCCTAAATTCTACTGGGGTGAGGTAGTATTAACTGCCACCTACCTGATCAATAGAATGCCATCCAAAAACCTAGGGAATGAGAGCCCATGTGACCTCTTAGCCAAATTATACCCAGAATTTAAACTTGCCAAGGCATAGAACCTAGAATTGAGAGTACTGCCTTTGTTCATATTCACAGCCAAAATAGGAATAAGCTTGACCCTAGAGCCTTGAAATGTATCTTTATAGGATACTCTGGTACTCAAAAAGGGCACAGATGCTACCATCCTGCCACTAGAAAATTCTTTGTTTCTAAAGATGTGACATTTGATTAGACTATATCCTTTTATCAACCTGAGAGTTCTAGTGTTCAGGGGGAGACTTTAGATGACAATAGTAGGGAGTCTTTCCTTCTTGATACTACTTCTAACACTTCTCTTGGAACAACTGTCTGAAACAGTGTTTCTGGAAGGATCGCACCCCGTCTTCCATTGGAAAGACAAAAGATTCTTACCCCTAAGAAGGTCTATACTAGGAAAGCTAAAAATATAGGTCAAGGTACTCCCTTCAAGAGCAGCAATGAAGTGATCCAAAACACAGACTCTCCACCTACACAAATCAGTCTTTCACCTGTTAGTGAACCTGAAAATCTACCCAAGAAGAATCCTAAAGCCAGTAACCACAGCTTGCTGATCTCTTCCTTCATATTGCCCTAAGGAAGGAGACACGTACATGTACTCAACACCCTATCCAGTCTCTTCTTTCCTATGAAAAGTGCAACACTGCTCACAAAACTTTCCTAAGCAATCTTCACACCAATCTTAATCCTAGAAAGGAAACTGAAGCTTTAAAGGATAAAAGGTGGCAAGAAGCTATGAAGGCTGAAATCCGGGATCTTGAAAAGAATAAAACATGGGATATGGTTGATCTCCCTAAGGAGTCAAAACCTGTGGGGTGTAGATGGATTTACACCATCAAATATAATTGAAAGGTTCAAAGCCAGACTTGTGGCAAAAGGGCAAAAGGCTATAGCCAAACTTATGGCATAGACTACTTTGAAACCTTAGACCCTGTGGCAAAAATGAGCACTGTCAGAATTATTCTATCTCTAGCTGCTAATTTTGACTGGAAAATTCAACAATTTGATGTTAAGAATGCATTCCTTCAAGAAGAATTGAAGGAAGTTGTCTATATGAAAATCCCACCTGGTTTTCAAAATTCCAAAGGCAAAGTGTGTAGATTAAGGAAAGCTTTATATGGCCTTAAACAATCACCAAGAGTTGGTTTGGCAAATTCTCTAAGACCATACTTTTCTTAGGATATACTCAGAGTCAAGGTGATCATACTTTATTTATTAAACATGGTAACTGTGGTAAAGTTTCTATCCTCCTTGTTTATGTTGATGACATAATTGTCACTGTAATGACGAGTCTGCCACTATTAATCTAAAGAAATGCTTACTTCAGAGCTTTGATATGAAAGACTTAGGCAGGTTAAAATATTTCCTAGGCATTGAAGTTATGTACTCTAAAAAAGGCAATTTCATTTCTCAGCAAAAATACATTTATGATCTCTTGTCTGAAACTGGAAAGCTTGGTTGTAAACCTGTCACTTCTCCCATTGACTATAACCATGGTCTTACTACTGCTCCTAATGATGTTTCTGTGGATAAAGTAAATTACCAGAGACTTGTTGGAAAACTAATATATCTGGCCCATACCAGACCCAATGTTGTGAGCAGATTTATGCAGGACCCCAAGGAAATCCATCTCAAAGCTGTTCACCAAATTCTTCACTACCTAAAAGGAACCCCTGGATGTGGGATCTTATTCAAAAAAGGAGGCAAGATGACCCTTGAAGCATACACTGATGCTGACTATGCTGGTGCTCTTGATGATAGAAGATCTACATCTAGTTATTGCATATATCTGGGAGGTAAACTAATCATTTGGAGGAGCAAAAAAAATATGGTAGCTAGATCAAGTGCTGAGGCTGAATTCAGGGCCATGGCCCATGGCATATGTGAACTCTTATGGCTCAAGATCATCCTAGAAGACTTGAAGATCCCTTGGATACAACCTATGATGCTCTACTGTGATAATAAATCAGCAATTAACATTGCTCATGACCCTGTGCAGCATGACAGAACTAAGCACATTGAGGTGGATCGACACTTCATTAAAGAGAAAATTGATTGTGGCCTAATATGTACTCCCTTTGTCTCTACCAAATCTCAACTTGCTAACATTTTCACTAAAGGTTTGCCGGGCAAAGACTTTCAACTGATCAAGGGCAAGCTTGGCATGATCAATCCTCACTAATCAGCTTGAGGGGGAGTATTAGATGACATAATAATAAGTCTTTATGTATTATGTAATAAGTCTGTTTTACCCCTTTTAGTATTCCTACATCTGTCAGTGTTAAATGACGGTCTGTTTAATTACCAAATGCTGTAGCCGTTGGTCACAGCTGTAAGTTGGTACCAGTTGTATGTTATTAATGATATAGGTAAGTGTATCCCCAATCCCTAAGCAATCCTCTATATATTCTCTTGTAATCCTCTCTTATGAATAACAACAAGAAGTATTTTATGTTCTCTATCTTCTAACAAAAACGAGGTTGTGGTTTTGCAAACAGGAAAAACGTGAAGTCACCATCTACGACAATGAGATCGTTGGATTGTGACAAGAATTGGACTTGTCCTATGACAACTCCTAGGACTATCCCAATGACGGAGTTAAATTTCAGAAAAGAGAAGGGAATGAGAGGGTGTACACCTTCTTGGCTGGGCTTAACCAGGAATTGGATGAAGCTAGGGGTAGAATCCGAGGACCCCCTACCCTCTCTTAGGGAGGTATTTTCAGAAGTAAGAAGAGAAAAGACACGAATAAGTCATGTACAAAGGAGCAATTCTTGTGGTGGAAACCACTGTCCGAGCAGTCAATAAAGGTGAAGGTGACAAGGGTAAAAAGCAACCATTCCAAGAAACAAGGTCACACTAGATAAACATGTTGGGTTATCCATGGCAAGCCACCAAATTGGAAACCCAACAATGCAAGTTCTGGAGCATCAGGTGGAAGGCAAGCAAATCATGTGTCTCTAATCAAGGCCTGAACTCATCAGGAGTGTTGCAATTCCCTCAGGAACAGTTGGAGCAACTAAGCAAGCTCCTACCACAGGTGATGCATCCTATTCCCTAGTGGAAAAAAAATGGTCATAAAAAATTAAAAATAGTGCACTTTTCTGTTATCAATGATTCTAAGACCATAATTCTATCACATTTTGAAAAAGCTTTTCAAAACTATGATCCCAACTTGTCAAAACATAATTTACTTTTCAGAACTCTCTAATGACCACTTGACCAGAGACAAATAAAGAAACGGCTATTTATCAAAAGACGTAGGTTGGCAAGGGAACTTTTGTCAATGTATTATCCAATTGCAGGGTGTATCCGCCTATAAAAAAAGAATTGTATGGTGTATGCAATACATCAGCAGGTGTCACTGGTTCCATATGAGTTGGAGCTTAAAAAGCATAGTTGTCAAGGCGCTAGGCGAAGCCTAGGTCGCCTAGGCAATGCCTAGGTGATCGCCAGGCACTCGGGACGATGAATGCTACAAACACTCAAAAATCGTATTATAGAATAATGAAACAATAATAAACTAGCTCCATAAGTGAATAACAATTAACAAACACGCTTTTATCAGTTAATAGATGAAAGAAAAGCAAAAGGATCAAAATTATCACAATGATTATCAGATTATCACTTACCACAATTCATATGAATTATATATGAAACAAAAGAGAAGAAAAAAGCTTTTCCTACTGCTAGTAGCTAGCTTAAGGGGTTTTAGAAAGAAACTTCAAAAGATGCAATCTTTTGTGCTTAACAAAAAAATATATAAATAAGGAAAAGAAACAAAAAAAGAGAGCTTCATGTGTTCATCTATGAGCCTATGACACACAAAAAAGCACAAAAGAAAAGAGAAGAGAACAAGTCATCAAGATATGGTCATAACATCATACGCAGAAAGTTACATGCTTGTGAGTGTAAGAGCTTGAAGTTTTTTTGTCAAAAAAAACAACTCGCTTTTCTTGCCTATGCTTCGCCTCATATTTTGGTCGCCTAGCGCCTAGGCGTCGCCTTAACAACTATGTTGAAAGGAAAGAGCAAAGAAATAAATTATGGAGTTCAGTTACTGCACGAATCTTTCTGCCATGTGAATGATAGGACTACCAGAACCTTCAGGGGAGAATGATGTGTTAACTGAAGAATAAGTGTGGAGAAACCTTCTCTGTTGGTCAAACAGAGAATTTTAATGATGCATTGTTAGTATACCTTCAGATGGCATTATATTCATGTAAAAGATGTTTGTTTACATGTGTTTATTTATATGTTGGCAGTGTATCCTTGCAAACAAAATTTCTGAGCATGTGACACAAATATTCAAGACAGTATTAATACATGTAGCCTTCGACACAGTAAATAAGTCTAACAACGATTGAAAAGAAAAATGCAATCATAGTCTACTACCTGAGACCACCTTCATTGTGACCGGGTTTATTGGTGTTGCAAATGTTGCATTTTGTACGCTTCGCCCAGTTGATATTACCGCACCTACAGCAACAAGATAAACAAGTGAAACCATCAACAATAATGACCAAAAAAGGGTGAAATTTTGCACACCGGTGCTTAAGATTCCAAATAAAATTCAATAAACCAAATTGTTCTACATATTAATAGATGAATGGTGAGTCAACTTCATTTGAAAACCTCTATACAATTAGAGAATATAGATAGTTAAAAAATTACGATCACCTATTGATTGCAGTTTATGAATGAAAAAGAGGCATGCCCGATACACATAATGACAAATAATTTTGTCCACAACCTTGCAGAAGGTTTTGTGCATTTCAGTCACAACCTTGCAGAAGTTCGAAAATAAACTCAAGGAACGATAAATGAACAAACAAAAAACCATTGTATGAATTAATCATATCACATGCAAAGCCATGCATATACAAAATACTTTCTGACAACACAAATAATGTGCTCTTACATTGGGCATGGCCAATCATTCGGCCCAAAAAGCCCACCAACAGCACGACTCTGACCACCAATGTCTGCATTCCCTCGGCTCTTACCCCTACCACCAGATCCTACAGCACCACCAGCGGCACCAACAGGTCGGGCACTACCACACCGGTTGCAGCTTCCACGAAATGCGAAGTTCACGTTGGAGCAGCTGCACACGATTAGAGCATAAATAACATTTGCACCGAGCTTTGCTTACATCTTAAGGGAAAGAGACGTCAACAATGAAATAGAACAAGTGGAAAGTAGAAGGAGCAATAAATATCTGCTGACCAATGATCATAAAACGGACCTTGTATTGGGACACATCCAATCTCCCTCTTGTTGCCAAGATTTTCCAGACGCATCCCCTTGTCCTCTACCCTGTCCACCCGATCCATTCATCTCCATTGCAAGGTCCTCTCCGGCATCAAAATCACTTGTTAAACTAAGGTCACCGAGATTATTGCCTAAGGGCTCTTCTTTGCTTTTTGACTCAGCCATAAGTACACCGATTGCTGAACCATAAAAATCCTTGTTGTTAAACCACTCAACAGCAGCTAAGGCAGCATGCGGGTCCTCATAAGTGACTGTAGCATCCCCTTTTGGCTCATTTGTAACTTTATCGCGATAGAGCCATACCTTTGGACGGCCAGTCCTCTTATCTTTCTATTGAATGATAACAATTCAAAGTTTAAAAGAAAGGTGCATCATTGCAATACTTAAGAACACTATATGAAACAGAAAGGCTGAATGAAGTGCAATCTTATGAGGGGGAAAAGGGGGGAGGGGGGGAGAGGGGGGAGGAAAGGCACAACAACAAACGGAAGATGTTTGAAACAATACCTATGAAGGCCATAATACCTTTAGCACCCCAATCGTACCAAAAAATTCAGCAAGCATTTCCTCACTAGTTCCCGGAGGCAGGTTACAAACATACACAGAGCCATTAGAAGCAGCTCCTTTCACTGAATAATTTGCCATTCTTCCCAAATATCATCAAATTTCTGCACTTCAAAGCAACTGCAAAACTAAAAAGCGTTTTAGTGCCAGTAGCTTTGACATTTATTTAAAAAGGAACCTCGAGGAAGGAAAACACTCAAGTACAAGTCCAGGCGTGCAATTCAAAGCAGCAAACAATTCAAGCCATAACTAGCCTAACACAATATGATCAGATAAAGATAATAAAAAAGAAAGCGCTATGAAGAATATGTCCGTGAATTCCAATCATAACTTGCTGCCAATAGTTTTAGTAAATTTTTAGTACTGATGTTTTGACCTTAAGGAATGGTCATGGGCCTTAATAAAACTATTGGCAGCAGATATGTTGTTAGGTGTGTTCCCATTTGTCATCTTAGAAGGCTTAAATTCTTCTGCCTCCTGCTGGACCGGCAACACTTTATATATTACTTTCTCTTCAAAAGATGAGGATTGTTTTAGTTCAAACAAGATAGTTATCTTACATAAAGATTACTTGGAAATTCAGAACTGTTTAAATTACAGAAACACATTCACACATACAGCAGGTTTAAAATGCTCACACTATACAAACACAGTCACACAGACAGCAGGTTTAAAATGCTCACACTATACAGCAAAGTAGTACAGACGCAAGTGCAGCCAGGTAGTTACAGCAAGCTAAAATTTATCAGATTGTATTATTGGGTAATATAAGTGACTTAGACTGTTATCAATCCAAGGTGTAGATAAAGATAGTACCTTGACAAACATCCAAGTAAAAATATTACAGATACATTCAAAAAGTATTTAAATCCAACAAAAAAAAATGTTACATATACATTCAAAAAGTATTTAAATCCAACAAAAACCGGTAGAGATCTAAAAAACAAGAAACAGCATTACACAGATTTATACAACTACAAATAAATCAAAAATAAAGTAAAAATACTACAAACGTGTAGCAAATCTATGATTTAACAAATCTAATATGAAATCAAATGGATTTGCTAAAATTTGAACATAAACTGAAGATCTCATAAGAGGAACCACCTGAACTTCTACAAATAGGAACTTTCAAAAGTACAACCCTAAAAATAGACTCGAAAAATATCAACAAGTCCAAAAAGTCTTCAAATAATTTGAGATTTCATTGTTCTCTTTAGCAAAGAGAAGAATTGAAATCACCAAATTCTTCACTCACTAGCAGAAACACGAATGAATTGTATTTGCAAAATGCTTAACAAGAAAACTAAGGATGATGGGGGAGAGGAAAAATCAGACAAAATAGAGATGACTTGAGAGACGATGGCAACTCAAAACTGTAAGAAATGCCAAGGGAAAATTAATAATGCCATTAATATGTAGTGATGAAAGAAGCAACTGTGATTTCATATTTCAGAAGGGATGGACCTGGTGTGCATACCACAAGTACTTCAGCCTTCAGAACTTCAGACTTCAATACAGGATAGCTGCAACATCAAATAAAACAAAGAGGATTACATGAAGCCAAGGTTCATTACGTCTAGCATTCATAATTGGTTTAAGGCTTTCAAACAAGTTTAACTGGTTTAAAGGCTTTCGAACATAACAGGGACGCGGACAAAATAAGACACAGCAAAACAACTAAGAATATAACAATAAGGTGCATCAAATACATGACCATATTCACATTAAATGACAGATAAAAATGAGCCTGTGCTGCTGACAACAAATTACAGGAAAAATATATTTACCTTCTCAGAAAAATAGGAGTCATTCAGTAAATCAGGTGTAACACATTACAGATTTGAAAAGTTTATCATATATCAAAAACATACATATATACGAGATGCTTATATATATTTACGCATACGTATTTACCCTAACAGAAAACACGTGTATTTATATATTCAGAAAATCCTACAAGACACATATGCATAAAGTTATCATTTATATGACACATTATTTTCGAAACACATAACTTAACATTTATAAATTGGAAAATTTATCCAGTGACTTCCTACTGGGAAGCCCAGCAGACGCGTATGGAAGATCTGGACCACACAGTTTTACACACTGAAGCATTGTGTATTCCACCTCAGGAAACTGTGTGGTCCAGATCCTGCCACGTAGACAGTTCCCTACTAGGGAGTCCCTACAGTAGAACGACCCTTATAAATTATATCCAGATAACGAATTAGCAAATTTCAAGATAAGGGGCAGATTATGCATATGATCACACAACAGATAAACTTGAGCATGCATTTTTCAGATTAAGAAGTCCCTTTAGCCAAGATCCATTTTCCATAAAACCCGATTAATAACTAAACAAAGAACAGACACAACTTAAGAAGGTATGCAAGACACGATTCAGAGACAGTCATCACAGATCTGAAAAGAAGTTTATCAGACACAATAGTTCAGATTTCCAAAAACAACAAAGAAAGATCGAGACTTTTTACCGTTGTCACGAGAATGCATAATAGGAGAAATTCTTACCCACACTCTCCTCATAACAGAGCCGATGAAAAAAACATGTGTGTACACGACGACTCTCTTTTTAGCGACGGCCCTGAAAATCTGAGTTTCAAATATGCAGGTTTCTGATGAACCACCACTTTCAAAACCGAAAAAGAAAGGTCGTTTTTAGATTACAGAAAGAAAAAGAGAGACGTTTGTTGGTTTCAGGTTGAATTGGGGTTGGATTGAGTCATGAGAGAGAAAATAAAATAAAATAATATAAAGTAATGATTATAAAGTTGAAATTAAAGGATGCAGGTTCTTAGATCTAAATGAGTTAGATCTACGCACAGCGGATGGATCACGACTTATATACCACAATACATAATTAAAGGATTCAAACTACTACAAGAGGGTTAAGATTATGTTACCAATATCGGGAAGAAAGCCTTAATCTTAAGATGAGAAGTAGCTTCGATCTTCCAACGTGTTCTCCAAAGCGGTGGTTAGTGGCACCGATTCTCTGAATTGGAACCTCCTCGATATGCAACCGAAAAACCGCAAGTTTTTCTCCAACTCGCTGATGGGTAAGGATCGAACTCCTTAGCTTTTTTCTTTATGAATTTCGTGGCTTTCATCACTCCTGCAGCTTCTATAAGCTCTCTTTTATGTATAAAATCAATCAGAAAAACCTATATCCAATCGGTTTAACAAAATAAAAGAGATAATTCTAATTATTATTATCCAATAAAAATAAGAGATAATTATAATCTTATAATAAGAAAATATAATTATCTTTATAGTTAAGAGATAAATAATAAATAAATTATTTTCTTTTATTTATCCAATTAATTATTTAACAAATAAATAACTAATTACACAATATGTCATTATCCAAGAAAACTAATTTCTTGAAAAATCCAAGATATATTGACGCCACACTAAGTTTCATTGTGCCCATGTAAAATGTCTTTTCACATGTATTATATTATTTAAAGCGCAACTAAATAATATTCATGCATATCAATTAATTAAAGTAAACCAATTAATTATCAATGAGCCCAAATAACAAGATTATTAGTCCGAATTACGAAGCTTACATCGGGGACCAATGGGCCTATAACTAAGAAAGCTCCAATAATTAATTATTCATCAAACATAATAAGTACATTAATTATTAATTCCGGGATTACGCCACCATAAACCCGAAATCGAACTCTACCGATTATAGATATATACTTATACTCAACCCATGTAGAGTGAATAAGCGTCCATTGATATAATCACTACATACGGATTAACCCTCCATGATTGTCCATTCGAGTGGGAAGTCTCCGTGAACCCGACTCATAATATCTTATCCTTATTTACCATTAACCCACGATGATCAATTAGTATGCATATCGACTAGTATTTATTAGTCAAATGCGAAACTCCGGGATCGATCACTTTCTTAGGGCTAACAAATAAGGATCGTCTCTCTACTTCCCGCAGGAAGGAATGGATTCCATGCCTGTGAAAATCGTAACTACTAACTCATCGAGGAGATAGTGCCAATAAAAGTGGCTTGGAACACATATCTAAGTGAACCGTAACTAACACATCAAACACTACCCCGAGACAAGCAAAGACTCGTGATCACCTCGGGATTAAGGTTGATCCATATATGATCATCTAATGATTTAATAAGATTCCTCGATTTGAATTATATCGAGAAATTCGATTAAATCGGTCCGATCTATATGAATGCCATCATATATAAATGCCCCACGTAAGTACCCTCTCACCGACAGTCCGGATAAGACTATCACACCCTAAGGTGTTCAGGCGCATTATTGGTGTTTTAATCAAGAGACCCTAAACTCGATTAAGTTCACCACGGACTAACAGATTTAAGTATATCACCACTAACTCAATCCTCACGTGTAATCCATACACCGAGTTAAGTGGTTACATACTGATATACTTAGGTTTGCTGAGATGTATTACTTTACAAGCACAAAGCAAGTAATAAGGTGAGATAAATTATGTCATTCATTATTAAAAACAATTACACAAATTTTCTTTCGGGCACTACACCTAACAATCTCCCACTTGCACGAAACGACAAGCAACGATTGTTTTTAGAGCACACCCTTTCTCATCTTATTCACAACACTCTCCCGCTTGCTCTAAAAGCATATGAGACATATCCATCAATGCCGTACCCTCCAAGCACTCGACTTGGTACACTGATTAGTTAGGTTGTCGACTCGAGACGATCTTTAGGATTGAAACGTCGCCGGTCCTTCCAATCAGGCGGTACTCTCTCTCAATATGCTTATGACTTCTTATGACTGAAAAGATCCTTCTAAGCTATATCTTCACTGTTTTCACGATGAAGTGATATTGGCTTATTAGACCTGGAATTACTCCCAGACCAAAAAGGAAATTCTAAGCATTATGAGTAAACACTGAGCCCGAGATCAACTTAATGATCATCCTTAATCGACTACAAGTCGAATCGATTGTAATCAACCATATTCAAGTTTGCACCTGAATATACAAGCATATGATTCTTCGTTCTCTAAAGATACTTGAGTACGTACTAAACCGCTACTTATTGCTCAAATCCAAGATTCGATTGCAATTGACTCGTGTTAAGCTGACTTGCCCTTATCCCAGAGAGACTCTATCCCATTTTCTCTTTATCCGAAGATTTGGAGAATCATTCCTGAGAGGTAAGGTAGGACTACTCTCGTTGAATGTTGCATCCGTATATGCAAGATTATCTTAACCAATAAGATGGATGGGATAGCCAATGACTCATTCTCGTGAATTTGACCAAATTAAATTCTTAGAATATAGTCCACTCTCTCATCTAGAGAATCTTGGCGTGTCAGTTTCTGACTTCAGATAACACACTCATGTTGTTTCCAACTGTTTCAGTGTTACCTTTCGTGAACATTAATACTACTATTTTACCAATATTGATACCAGTCTACAAAAGACTTATCAATATTATGGTCAAGTCCACATATTTTAGAACATGCTACTTTTAATAACCGAGAGGTTCTCTTACATCCACAAAGGACATAAGTCCCGGCAGTCAACCTGCCATTTGTTCTAACCAAGACCCTTCATTTCGAATGAATCCAGACTCGCGTTTACGGCAAGAAAGTCTCGGGGAATCATCCCTATTTTTCGCTTACTAACAAAATCTAGCAAGATCGAGTGGTGAGAGAGTTCAAGGTCCGGTTAACTCTCTACTTTTAGGAATCACCCTAGACCACTCACTTTGTCTTTGAAAGTTAAACTTTCCTATTCATTCGACTCTTTTCGGCGTAGAACCAATTACTCTCACTTGGGCCTGAGACACTGTGGTGGTTCTACAAGAGGTGAACAGAACCTGAGGTTGAGGGTTTAGGGTTTAGGGTTTAGGGTTTAGTGTTTGGGGTTTAGGGTTTAGGGTTTAGGGTTTTAGGGTTTAGGGTTTTGGGGTTTTAGGTTTAGGGTTTTTTTAGGGTTTAGGGTTTAGGGTTTAGGGTTTAGGGTTTTAGGGTTTAGGGTTTCAGGTTTGTGGTTCAGTGGTTCAGGTTTAGTGGTTTAGTGGTTCTGTGGTTCAGGTTTAGTGGTTCAGGTGGTTTGTGGTTTCAGTGGTTCAGGTTCAGTGGTCCAGGTTTGTGGCTTCAGGCCTAGTGTGTGGCCCAGTGGCCCAGGTGGTCAGTGGCCCAGTGGCCTGTGGTCAGGTGGTGGGCCTGTGTGGCCAGGTCCCAGGCTCAGTGGCCCAGTGGCCAGTGGCTCAGTGGCCCAGTGGCCCAGGCCTGTGGCCCAGGCTCAGTGGCCCAGTGGCCCAGTGGCTCCAGGCTCAGGCCCAGTGGCCCAGTGTGTCCCGTGGTCAGGTGGCCTCAGTGGCCCAGTGGTCCAGTGGTCCGTGTGGCCCAGTGGCCCAGTGGTCCGTGGCCCAGGCCCAGTGGTCTGGTGGCCCAGTGGTCCAGTGGCCCAGTGGCTCCAGGTGGCCCAGGTGGTCCAGTGGCCCAGGCCAGTGGCCTAGGGTCCAGTGGCCAGTGGCCAGGCCTGTGGCCCAGTGGCCTGTGGCCCAGGCCCTCAGGCCAGTGGCCCAGGCTCAGTGGCCCAGTGGTCCAGTGGCCCAGTGGCCTGTGGTGGCCCAGTGGCCCAGGCCCCAGTGGTGTGGCTCCAGGTCAGGCCCAGTGGCCCAGGCTCAGTGGCCCAGTGGCTCAGTGGCCCAGGGCCAGGTCCAGGCCCAGTGGCTCCAGGTGGTCCAGTGGCCCAGTGGCCCAGTGGCCCAGGCCCAGTGGCCTGTGGCCTCAGGCCCAGTGGCCCAGGGCCAGGGTCCAGTGGCCAGGCCAGTGGTCCAGGGCCAGGTCCAGTGGCTCAGTGGTCCAGTGGCCCAGGCCTGTGGCCTGTGGTCCAGGCCCAGGTGGTCCAGTGGTCCAGGCCCAGGCCCAGTCCCAGTGGTCAGTGGCCCAGTGGTCCAGGCCAGTGGCTCCAGTGGCCAGGTCCAGTGGCCCAGGTGGTGGCCCAGTGGCCCAGGTCCAGGTCCAGTGGTCCAGGCCCAGTGGTCCAGGGGCCAGGCCCAGTGGCCCAGGCCCAGTGGTCCAGGCCAGGTCCAGGGCCCAGGGGCCCAGTGGCCAGTGGCCTCAGTGGCCCAGTGGCCCAGTGGCCTGTGGCCAGTCCAGCTCCAGGGCCCAGGTCCAGGCTCAGGGCCCAGGTCCAGGCCCAGGGTCCAGGCCCAGTGGCCCAGGCCCAGTGGCTCCAGGCCTGTGGCCTGTGGCCCAGTGGCCTCCAGGTCCAGGCCTGTGGCCTCCAGGCCCAGGTCCAGGGCCCAGGGCCAGGCCCAGGGCCAGGGTCCAGTGGCCCAGTGGCCCAGGCCCAGTGGTGGCCAGTGGCCAGTGGCCCAGGCCCAGTGGCTCAGGGCCCAGTGGCCCAGGGCCCCAGTGGCCCAGGCCCAGGCCCAGGTCAGGGCTCAGGCCTCAGTGGCCCAGGCCCAGGTCAGGGCCTCAGTGGCTCAGGGCCAGGCTCAGTGGCCCAGTGGCCAGGGCCCAGTGGCCCAGTGGCCAGGCCCAGGCCCAGTGGCCCCCAGGCCCAGGTCCAGGCCTGTGTGGCTCAGGCCCAGGCCCAGGGCCCAGTGGCCCAGGCCCAGGCCCAGTGGCCCAGTGGCCAGGCAGTGGCTCAGGGCCTCCAGGCCAGGGCCCAGGCTCAGTGCCCCAGGCCCAGTGGTCCAGGCCCAGTGGCCCAGGCCCAGGCCCAGCCCAGGCCCAGGCCCAGTGGCCCAGGGCCCAGGCCCAGTGGCCCAGGCCCAGGCCCAGGCCCAGTGGCCCAGGCCCAGGCCCAGTGGCCTCAGGCCTAGGCCCAGTGGCCCCAGGCCCAGGTGGCCCAGGCCCAGGCCCAGGCCCAGGCCCAGGCCCAGGCCCAGGCCCAGGCCCAGGCCCAGGCCTCAGTGGCCCAGGGCCCAGGCCCAGGCCCAGGCCCAGTGGCCCAGGCCCAGGGCCCAGGCCCAGGCCCAGGCCCAGGCCCAGGCCCAGGCCCAGGCCCAGGCCCAGTGGCCCAGGCCCAGGCCCAGGCCCAGGCCTCCAGGCCCAGGCCCAGGCCCAGGCCCAGGCCCAGTGGCCCAGGCCCAGGCCCAGGCCCAGGCCCAGGGCCCAGGCCCAGGCCCAGGCTCCAGGCCCAGGCCCAGGCCAGGCTCCAGGCCCAGGCCCAGGCCTAGGCCCAGGCCCAGGCCCAGGTCCAGGCCCAGGGCCCAGGCCCAGGCCCAGGCCCAGCCTCAGGCTCAGGCCCAGGCCCAGGCCCAGGTTCCAGGCCTTAGGCCTAGGCCCAGGCTCTAGGCCCAGGTTTAGGCTTAGGTTTAGGGGTTTAGGTTTAGGTTTAGGGGTTTAGGTTTAGGGTTTAGGTTTAGGTTTAGGTTTAGGTTTAGGTTTAGGTTTAGGTTTAGGTTTAGGTTTAGGTTTAGGTTTAGGTTTAGGTTTAGGTTTAGGTTTAGGTTTAGGTGTAGGTTTAGGTTTAGGTTTAGGTTTAGGTTTAGGTTTAGGTTTAGGTTTAGGTTTAGGTTTAGGTTTAGGTTTAGGTTTAGGTTTAGGTTTAGGTTTAGGTTTAGGTTTAGGTTTAGGGTTTAGGTTTAGGTTTAGGTTTAGGTTTAGGTTTAGGTTTAGGTTTAGGTTTAGGTTTAGGTTTAGGTTTAGGGTTAGGCTTAGGTTTAGGTTTAGGTTTAGGTTTAGGTTTAGGTTTAGGTTTAGGTTTAGGTTTAGGTTTAGGTTTAGGTTTAGGTTTAGGTTTAGGTTTAGGTTTAGGTTTAGGTTTAGGTTTAGGTTTAGGTTTAGGTTTAGGTTTAGGTTTAGGTTTAGGTTTAGGTTTAGGTTTAGGTTTAGGTTTAGGTTTAGGTTTAGGTTTAGGTTTAGGTTTAGGTTTAGGTTTAGGTTTAGGTTTAGGTTTAGGTTTAGGGTTTAGGGGTTTAGGTTTAGGTTTAGGTTTAGGTTTAGGTTTAGGTTTAGGTTTAGGTTTAGGTTTAGGTTTAGGTTTAGGTTTAGGTTTAGGTTTAGGTTTAGGTTCAGGTTTAGGGTTTAGGTTTAGGTTTAGGTTTAGGTTTAGGGTTTAGGTTTCAGGTTTAGGTTTAGGTTTAGGTTTTTAGGTTTAGGTTTAGGTTTAGGTTTAGGTTTAGGTTTAGGGTTAGGTTTAGGTTTAGGTTTAGGTTTAGGTTTAGGTTTAGGTTTAGGTTTAGGTTTAGGTTTAGGTTTAGGTTTAGGTTTAGGTTTAGGTTTAGGTTTAGGTTTAGGTTTAGGTTTAGGTTTAGGTTTAGGTTTAGGTTTAGGTTTAGGTTTAGGTTTAGGTTTAGGTTTAGGTTTAGGTTTAGGTTTAGGTTTAGGTTTAGGTTTAGGTTTAGGTTTAGGTTTAGGTTTAGGTTTAGGTTTAGGTTTAGGTTTAGGTTTAGGTTTAGGTTTAGGTTTAGGTTTAGGTTTAGGTTTAGGTTTAGGGTTCAGGTTTAGGTTTAGGTTTAGGTTTAGGTTTAGGTTTAGGTAGGTTCAGGTTTAGGTTTAGGTTTAGGTTTAGGTTTAGGTTTAGGTTTAGGGTTTAGGTTTTAGGTTTAGGTTTAGGTTTAGGTTTAGGTTTAGGTTTAGGTTTAGGTTTAGGGTTTAGGTTTAGGTTTAGGTTTAGGTTTAGGTTTAGGTTTAGGTTTAGGTTTAGGTTTAGGTTTAGGTTTAGGTTTAGGTTTAGGTTTAGGTTTAGGTTTAGGTTTAGGTTTAGGTTTAGGTTTAGGTTTAGGTTTAGGTTTAGGTTTAGGTTTAGGTTTAGGTTTAGGTTTAGGTTTAGGTTTAGGTTTAGGTTTAGGTTTAGGTTTAGGTTTAGGTTCAGGTTCAGGTTTAGGTTTAGGTTTAGGTTTAGGTTTAGGTTTAGGTTTAGGTTTAGGTTTAGGTTTAGGTTTAGGTTTAGGTTTAGGTTTAGGTTTAGGTTTAGGTTCAGGTTTAGGTTTAGGTTTCAGGTTTAGGTTTAGGTTTAGGTTTAGGTTTAGGTTTAGGTTTAGGTTTAGGTTTAGGTTTAGGTTTAGGTTCAGGTTCAGGGTTTAGGTTTAGGTTTTAGGTTTAGGTTTAGGTTTAGGTTTAGGTTTAGGTTCAGGTTTAGGTTTAGGTTTAGGTTTAGGTTTAGGGGTTTAGGTTTAGGTTCAGGGTTTAGGTTTAGGTTTAGGTTCAGGGTTTAGGTTTAGGTTTAGGTTTAGGTTTTGTAGGTTTAGGGGTTTAGGTTTAGGTTCAGGTTTAG